>OX276335.1:119955633-120300074 GCA_946251815.1 Dasysyrphus albostriatus
CTGCAAAGAGATGAGTCGCCAGTGGCCTTACAAACAATACAACAAGAACCTGCGACAGTGCTGCCCAAGGCGACCTTGGGACCACTAGAGCAGGCAGCCGTAGACAACGTATTCAATGGACAAACGAAATGAACGAACATGTCCTACGTTCCTACTACACCGCCACACACTGTGAAAACCCACAGTTTAGAATTGTCTATAGAAGAACTATGTACAATCTTTTTACGGATCGATTTGGAAATTTTCATGTCAGAATAAACGAAAATAACCTAGCCCGCAAGAAAGATGCTATCATAGCCAACTTATATGTTGAACGAGACCGACAGCAGAGAATCGCATCTGAAGTAGCAGCCCAGCTTGCTGAACAACCAACTGCAAATCCAATCACACCATCAATAGTAAGTGCCAGGGAAATACCAAGTCAGGAGACTCAACAACTGCAAACACCTCCAGAAACAGAAACAACACCAAATTTCCCGCAATCAAACCAACAAACCTCAGACAACAACAACAACAGTATCATTAGAGAGCAAACTTCACCTGAAGCAGAACATCTTAAGGACTCTTTTAGATTGAATTTGACTGAATATGAGGGAGTGGATCCACTAGTTAGACCTTGAGCATGATGAACTCGGAAATACTACCTCATCATTTGTACGAGAATATTGAGATAGAGCATCTAAATTCTCTAATTTACGTTTCTGCCATCACCGCTGTAAAAGCTCTGGGGAAAAATCCTATTCCAAACCGTGGAAATACAAGCACCCGCACCCGATCCTCTGTTCCTAAATGGAGAAAAAGACTGGAAACAAGGATAGATAAACTAAAACAAGGTATAGGAAGACTAACTGCCTTTAGAAGTGGATCTAGATCAACTAGATTATGTAGACATATAAAGCAAATCATCTGTCCACAACAGCTTGATTCAGTTTCTACCGATCAAATCACTGAAATATTAGACAGAAAGTCCCAACAACTACTAGCATATACAAAGCGCTTAAATCGGTATGTGGAATGCAGCGATAGGAAAACAGAAAATGCTCTCTTTCAGCAAAATCAACGAGCATTTTATAGAAAAGCCAATGTGCAGCCTGAAATCAGCCATACCTCCGAATATCCACCAATGGCTTTAACAGAACAGTTTTGGGAAGGAATATGGAGCAACACCAAGCAGCACAATGAAAATGCGCAATGGATAGTTGATGAAACAGATCGCGTGAGTCATATCCCAGCTATGCATCACCAAACAATTAATGAGGATGAGGTCACAGAAGCTATTTCCAAAACCAGCAATTGGAAATCCCCAGGTGTTGATAACCTGCAGAACATATGGATTAAAAAACTGAAGGTTACTCATGCCCATTTGGCAAAATGTTTTAACAAAATCTTGTTACTATCCAACTCCTGTCCACAGTTCTTCACAACTGGACTAACCTATCTATTGCCAAAAGGTTCCCCATGTCGAGATCCATCAAGATACCGCCCCATAACATGCTTATCTACATCATATAAGCTTTTTACAAGAATCTTAACAAATAGAATTTATTATCACTGCTCCGTCAACAACATCGTATCAAATGAGCAAAAAGGATGTAAGAGACATTCCATGGGATGCAAGGACCAACTGATGTCTGACTCTGTCATAACAGGACTGGCATTAAGGAGGAAAAGAAACCTTAGCATGGCCCTTATAGACTATCAGAGAGCATTCGACTCAATGCCTCACGACTATCTTGTTAGAGTTCTTGAAATATATAAAATAGATCCAATTATAATCAACTGCCTGAAAAATTTAATGTTAAGTTGGAACACAAGACTCTGCCAGGAAGGATCACTGAGTAAACCTATACTTATTAAAAGAGGGATTTTTCAAGGTGACTCTCTGAGCAGTCTTTGGTTCTGCATAGGCCTCAACCCTCTCAGCAGTATATTGGCTAAAGTTAAATCTGGATTCACCATCAAAACAGAAGCTTTTGATCATACCATCAACCATCTGCTTTACATAGATGACATAAAACTCTATGCCAACAAAAGAGAAAAACTCCATCAGATGATTGAAATCGTCAAAAGTTTCAGTTCTGACATCCAGATGGAATTTGGAATTGAAAAATGCAAAATGGTTCACCTTGTAAAAGGAAAAATTGATGAAAGAAATGAAGGATGTCAAATTGATGAACACAATGTAATTGAACAAATGCAACATGGTGACTCCTACAAATATCTGGGGTTTCTCCAGCTCAAAGGCATCAACCATACCACCATTAAAAAAACTCTGACCTCACAGTTTCAAACTCGTTTGAAATTTGTAATGAAGTCAAAACTCAATGGAGGAAATAAGACCGAAGCCATCAACACATGGGCCATACCCATGCTTGTTTACTATATTGGAGTTATAAAATGGTCCTCGACTGACATCCTTAGACTGGAAATGATGATCCGCACGACAATGACAAGATATCGAAGCCATCATCCACACAGTGCAATAGAAAGAACATCGCTGCCCCGCAAATTCGGTGGACTTGGCATTGCGGACCTCAGCCAGCTACATTATAACCAAATCACCAATCTTCGTCAATATTTTCGTGCTAATCAGTCTTTGTTGCTAAGAGCCATTACACTCGCTGATGACGGATTCACGCCACTACATCTAAGTTCAGATAGTTCACCTCAACCAACAAATATAAGGAGTATTGAACAACAAATTCAATTCAATTCAATTCAATTGCTTCGTGGCAATCAAAACCAATTCATGGCTCACACAGGGCAAACTTTTTTCTGAAACAGATGGTTATATTATGGCAATACAAGACAAGGTAATAGCAACAAGAAACCACCTTAAATTTGTTGTTAGAGAATCTGTGGAAGACAAATGTCGCCGATGTGGACAAAACGGGGGAACGATCGAACACATCATATCTGGATGCAGTGCTTTTGCCTCTTACGAATACACACACAGACATAACAATGTTGCAAAGCTAATCCATCAACAGCTAGCGATCGATAACGGACTTCTCGCGGAGCACCTTCCATACTACAAATACCAACCGGTTCCTGTGCTTGAAAGCTCCACCAAAAAAATTTTACTGGGATAGAGCCACAACCACAGATCAGCACATACCAGCTAACAGGCCGGATATTATCCTGTTTCATAAAAGAGAAAAGAAAATAGAAATCTTTGATGTAGCAGTAACGCAAAACCGAAACCTACAATCGACCTACTCCACAAAGATTTCAAAATATGCTGCACTAGCCATAGAACTAAGAGCAATGCATGATGCTTCAGCGATAAGTATTACTCCAATAGTCATCTCTGCTACTGGCCTAATACCCAAAAATCTTAGCCCAAATCTGCAAAAGTCTCAACTTGGTCACCTCCTGCCAGAAATACAAAAAACTGTCTTATTGGACACATGCAGCATCGTCCGTAAATTCATGAACATTTAAATTTAAAACAGAAACAATAGTACGCAAGGGCGTAGAACTTGGACTACGCTCCACCAGAGCATAATCCCTTGGTATATTATACCCGGGATATGTAATCTCCGGCTAATGCCGAGATGTAAAAAACTCCATAATAATAATAATAATAATAATAATAATAATAATAATAATAATAATAATAATAATAACATAATCAGCAAGAATAACAGCAACAGCAGGAACAAGAATGCCATCATGTGCAGCGGTATCACAAAGTACATCATCATGAGAGACAACAACACAACCAGCAACAATTACAGCAACAGCAGAAATAACAAAGACATCATTGACAGAGGTATCACAAAACTCATTATCATTAAAAACAACACAATCAGCAATAGCAGGAATAACAAAGACATCATTGATGCGGTATCACAAATCTCATCGTCATGTGAAACAACAACACAATCAGCAACAATTACAGCAACAGCAGGAATAACAACGACATCATTGACAGCGGTATTGCAAAGCTCATCATCATGAGAAACAACAACACAAACAGCAACAGCAGGAATAACAACGACATCATTGACAAAGGTATCACAAAGCTCATCAGCTCACAAAGGACAGCTTCTTCATTAAACTACTAGATCAATTCTTTTTTTTTGTTTCGGGAAACGATCTATTATCTTCTCCACATCGATCAAAATCGACTCGACGGAACTGCACTTCAGCGGAACTGGCCCAATCCCACAAGCGTGAATGATTTTCTGTGTACATACACACTCTATGTATTCACTCCCGAAACAAGGGTGAATAGATTTGACTGATAGTGTACACGTTATCTGTCAAGAATTTTTAACTCACTCATGTGGAATCTCAAAAATCGAAAAAATATTTTGTAGTTCACTTACGGTCCAGTTCCGCTGAATGCAGTTCCGTCGAGTGCGGACTTACCTTAAAGGGAAATAGCAAAATTATCTCCGCAATAAGTTCCTATTCCATGAGTGATCTCGAGAGAGCAACTTTCGACCAGTTTGTTCACACCTTGTCGTCTTTAATCTTTATCCTAATCAATGGATATTGCGACTGGAAAAATCCATCACGAATGTGCTTCTTAACCACAAGTTTAGTCTTTAATTCATAGTTTGAATTTTAAATTATCAAAATCGCTTATCAAAAAATAATGATTGATTAGCTCCATTTAACCGAAGCCTTTGAAAAACTTATTACGGATAAAACCCGTAAACAAACTGGCCTTTAGACGCTGTTTAGATTGGGAAGATTAAGACCGGTCTCACGGTAGTCTCTGGACAAGAGAAATGCTGGGTCAGGGATGTCATGAGGCATGAACAAAATATAAACACCCAACTTGTGAAACTCATTTGTTGTTGTTTCAATGTGCAAAGAGCATTGAAGTTTTCATTTCTATGTATCTTGAGGCACCTCAAATTTTCGAATGTAGACACGATGAGACTCACGAGTCCGGACTGTTTAAGTATGAAACTGGTCCTATCACATATGGTAAGCTTGGAGTAGAAGGTTTTCTATATTCGATAGGAATGGAACAATTCCAAAATCCAATAAAAAATTACATATTTCGGTGAGTTGCATAAGGTTTAACGATGGTTCAAGTTTGTTATAATTGCCTATTACCAGCTTGAACCACCATTGGACTTCATTTAACTCGCCAAAATCAACGATTGAAAATTGCTGAACCACGGATCAAATTTGAACCACGTCTGTATAATCTTAGAGGCCTTTAATACTACGTTTTCATTAGAGACGAAATGAGAAATGAAAGAAAAAGTGTTTTCATTTGTAATTTTGCAGATTCGTTTGACAGCTTTTTGATGTTGTTTTATTCTTCCACTTCCATTGAGCTTTGATATTTTCATACAAACCTTTTCAGAGCTATTCAAACTGTCGCCAATTGCGTGTGTTCAAAAGGTTTTGACTTAATTTTCAATCTAATTTCATGTAAATTTGGTTGAAATTATCTCATTTCAAAATGTGAATTTGTATTAGAAACGAGACGATTTCGTATCGAGTTTGGAAATTTTCAACGAAATTACCTCCTTTAGTCTAATGAAAACGTAGTATAAGACTCTCCCAAAACAATGTGAAATCATATGCCGTTTTCGATTGGATTTTCAGACTGTTCTTCTCCTTTTTGATTCCAATCGAATATGAAAACATGAAGTTGTCAAATTGACACACACACTACTGAATGACGCCATTTTAAAAAATGGCTTCTTCAAGCATTTATCACTTTAGACAAGTATTCCGATGAAAAACTGTATATGTATGAGCCTGTTTGGATTGGGAAAATTGAGTCCGGACTCGTGAGTGTCATCGTGTCTACATTCGTATATTTGAGACGACTCAAAACTCATAAAAACGACAACAACTTCAATGTTTTGTACATTGAAACAACAACAAATGAGTCTCATCAGGTCGTCGTTTATATTTTGTTCATGCCTCACGACATCCCTGACCTACACTTCTCTTGCCCAGAAACTACCGTAAGACCGGTCTCAATCTTCCCAATCTAAATCTAAATTCTTAAGTGAAATATTGTATGTACTGGCCGGCACTAAATCTGGTGGTGTGAAACTATTTGAAAAAACTAAGGAACAGAGGTATTTACAATAGTACAAAATATGACAAATACACAACGGTAAATAACAACAAAAAAATGTCATCGGCTAATGCTTCGCTTACGGGTAGCTGCAGTACATTGACATCCAAAACTGTGTGTCTTGGTTCAAATAAGTATAAGCCTTAGGAGGAAGAACAAAAGTTTGCGAAACTTGGTGAAAATTTCTCGTTACCAAACAGGCATATTGAGCGTAGATAGTATACTTTAGCCCTGTTTTTTTAATGCATTTTTATCTTCACTTAGAAAAAAGTAGCATGTTAAATACAACAAAAATACGGAATTACACCAGTTTGTTGCTGTCATTAACATGATACTTTTTTCTTAGCCGAGATAAAAATGCACAAAAAAATAGGGCTACTATTAATCAAATCTGCGTAAATTCTCGTACAAATATTTTTTGACAACCATAAATGTTTGATCATTCAAATGTATGTTTGATATCCTAATCGAGTTTAATAATGTTAGCCACGCTTAAAAACCATCACTATGAACTCACTTGTGAGAGAGGCCATGCTCAGCCAAAACCGGAGTCAAAACAGATCCATAAAATTGACCAATTTTAGTCCAAAACTCCAAACTGTCAAAGTTGGCACAAAGAATAACAAAATTGACAGGACTTTGGAATGAAATGGGCAGTTTTGGGAAATAAACGAACGGGGATAAATCACTGATCTCTATAATACACTGGATAGCGTATCGATACAAGAAAAATGCTTCCATTTGAAGAATTGTTATTTAATGAAATGGAATTACAAACGTAGAGTGTGAGAAGGAGGTAATATCATAAAAAATCACAAACTATGTAATTGCATTCTATTCATCACACTTTTGTTTTGTTCAACTTGTTTGCAAACTGAAATGATGAACGAAGTCAATGGTTTCCATCTACATATTTAATTTTACCTATTTAAACACCTTTCTAATGATATAATTCTAGTGCCATTGGAAAATAATAGCACAAAAAAATGCACACAGTGAATAACTTAATGATAAAAAATACTAAAACAAACTTCTACAAAGTCTTACCCTTTCATATCATTGGTCTGTTTCTCTTTCTTCAGATTTACATCTTTGAAACACGTTTTTTTATGTAGATGTAGACGTCAAATTATGAAGCTGACCACCTAATTGTCATCTTCAAATGGAAGCAAAAAAACTGTTATACATTATAAGGAATACACTATCCAGTGTATTATAGAGATAAGTGGGATAAATAAAGATGGCTATCTGTTCGTGTTCACGTACATTCCAAATAACAACTTCTACGAATTCAGCACAAAGTTCACAAACTTGCATCTACATTATATCTGTTCACGTACCTCCTAAAACATCGAATTTTTACGAATTTAGCTCAAAATTCTGTCAAAGCTCATATACAAAAATAATATTCGTAGTTTTGGGAAGTACACGAACAGACATAATGATATGACAATATGATTTGAGATTTCGCAACCAATATAAAAAAAAATCTGTTTTGTTTTTAATTCAATTGTTTTTTTTTATTCGTGCTTACCCACAAATTTAAATTAGTGCTAGTACCTCATGAATGCATAATCTTCCTAAACAAGACAAAAGATTTAATTTTGCTGCCTCGATAAGCAATCACAGAATTATTTAAAAAGAAATATTTGCGTAAATAAAAAAAAAATAATGGTGTTAGTGTTCTACACATATTTTTGTTTTGCGAATCCTATCCTTTCCCATTTTTTGATGGTTGAATTTTATCCTTTCACTGAAAAGGCCTATGGTTTTCATGTTCATTCTCAAATAAGAAAAAATATCAAACATACATCCATCCATTGTAAACTGTTTGTGGATGCATTGAACCTTTTGAAGGTAAAAAAAATTGAAAAGCCAGGAGGGGGTCATTTCCATTCTCAAATGAAATAAGAAAAAATATCAAAATCTTACCTTCTTATAGTACTTTGCATCGACAGTGATGCAATTTTTTTTTGAAAAGGCCCAGGGGGGCATGACCCCCATGACTATTAGGTAGTTTCGTTTTCAGGGTTGGCCCGATATAAATAAGTGTCCTGTGCAAGCTTCATAATAAGCGCCCTTAATTATGGTTATTGGTGGAAAAAGTCATTTCCTCAGCACCCGAGGGGTCGACTTTACAATACGTTTTTTTTTAACGATAAACACAAAATAAATTGGATATTACTAAAATCTAGGAAATCGAATATTATATCACAAAAATAATAGTAGCTAGGGTGTAACAAACTGGTTGTAAACTAAACTCAAAAAACATATGAGTATCACAAAAATAAATCAATTGATAACAAAATTTGTAAAGTAAAAAGTATATAAAAAATAATTTTAAAACATAATCAGGCTTTTTGATTATGTGATTTTCCAGTGCAAATATCCCACGCGAAAAAAATGACATTTAACTTTTCGTCTATTGTCGCTTTCACCTAAAAAATGAAAATTCCCCTTTTTGTGGTAACTTATTTCGGATATGTTTTCTTAGGAGCTAAAATTGTCAGTTATTCGACCTTTGTGCAAGTTTTTTTTGTTTATTTTAGGCCAAGAGCAGTTCAAAAAAAACTCACAATAGCTTCTAAAATTCCGCGGGAACAAAAATTTTTTGATTGGAAAATTTTCCTTGTGAAACTCACAATAAGGCTGAATTTTATAAAAATATATCTTAAAATCATTGATTGAGTGGATTTTTTAATGATTGCCAGGCACCCATTGGGTTCAGCGGCCTGCACATTTGCACCGTATAGTTCGTAGTTCGTATTTTTGATTAGGTGTGGATTCTTCATTCTTTGACACTTTATAAAATAAATACCTAGTTAAATTTCAAAAACTTATAAGTTTACTTATTATTTGTGTGAAACAAGACAAATTTTGCAGGTTTGTTTTTAAAAGAAGAACTTTAGATGATTTCATGGTAACTTTCAAAATACTTAGATACTACTTTTTTTATCGATATGCAAGTAATGATAATATTTAAATTCATAATAACATTGGACCGTTTGAAAACATTCTCTAAATATGTAAATATAGGTTAGGTAAACCCAGTCCACGAATTCCAATAAAACATTTTTTTTTTGAAATTCATTTTCATTTTTCAATTTTTTTAAAACTATCTTAAACTTACTTTACATACTTTACTTTAGATGGCGCTCACAGTCCAGGATGGACTACGGCCTCAACCAACAAGCCCCTCCAGCCAGCTCGGTCCCTAGCTAACTGCCTCCAGTTACGCACTCCAAGTTGGTTGAGGTCGCTCTCCACTTGTGTGCGCCACCTTAGGTGGGGTCTTCCTCTGCTGCGCAGACCATCAGGGGTGGATTCGAAGACTCGTCGGGCTGGTCCGTAGGTGTCCATTCGCTCCACGTGACCCAGCCATCTCAGCCGCTGTATTTTCAGCTTTTTGACCAGGTCGACGTCGCTGTATAGCCCGTAGAGCTCATTATTAAATCTTCTCCTCCATACTCCATCGATACAGACTGGACCGAAGATCACCCGAAGAATTTTCCTTTCAAAGCACCCAAGTAGACTCTCATCCGTTTTTGACAGAGTCCATGCTTCTGCCCCGTACAGCAGGACCGGGATGATAAGGGTCTTATATAAAGTCTCCTTGGTTCTTTGAGAGAGGGCTTTACTACTCAAATGCCTTCTTAGCCCGAAGAAACAGCGATTGGCCAGAGTAACTATCTTAAAGCTAGACAAAAATTCATAAAACCTACCTCCCTTCCAATATCTTAAAACTAACTTAATGGCCCCAATCGGGCGCTCTAAGTTAAACTAGAATAACTTAATGCTAATGCCTGTCGGCCTATGAACTATTATAATTAATAAAATACTAGATTCTAGATCGGTTTTTATTTTTCCCCGAGAAGAATTTTCAAAAAAAAACTCGGTATCTTGTCTTTAGCTTCATTAAACAAAATTAAAGCTAATTAAAACTAATTAAGACTAATTAAAACTACTTAGAGCTACTTAACACTACTTACAACTTATTAGAAACTAATTTCAACCTACTTATAAACTACTTATAGACTACTTACAAACTTTTTTGGTGCCACTCTGAATGTCTCTACTTAAAACTAACTTACCTAAACCTATTAAAGTCGTTCATACAAAAAAAGAAAACAGCAAGAATAAATAAAAGATATTAATTAAAATAAACGCGTTTAAAATCTCCAATATTAAATCAATTTAAAATAGTAAGGCCAACTATTAAATGTCTGAAGGAACCTTATGTTTGTTTTTCAACCACCAGAAGTGTTTCTCCTGCTTTACCCTATCTCTTCGGTCCCGTTCGGACATAGTGTTAAGCTCCATCTTGTGCGAAGACGTCTCGACTGTAAAGGAGCCGCCAATCTACATTTCTACAGCCAACGTCGCTCTTGCAATGTGACCATCTATCCTGTCGCAAGAAATTATCTATCATGTTTATATTGGTGCTGTTGTATAGAACCAGGTTGGAATAGTAATGTTTGTACTCCGACTCTGGTGTTCTGTGCAATCCAAGGCAGCGTCAAAGACACTGCCTCTCGAACACCCGAATCTTTTCCATTTAAGATGGGGCAACGTTAACCCAAACCATAGGCAGTCATCGGCCGGATAAGGGACATGTAGCAAATCACCTTCACCCTGCAGTCAAGCCGACTGCTATAAAACAACCGTTTCGTCAGGGCAAAAGCTCCCCTACCCCTGGCCAGAGCAGCATTTATATGTCTGTCGAAATACAAATACTGATCCACCCAGGTGCCAAGGTATTTAACTACACTTTTACTCGTGAGTGGATGTCCATTTGGCACCAGCTTGTGCCAGTTCTTTCTCGTATCACCTGTGGCTCTAAGCAACGAAGTCCTAAACAAGATAGTTTCTGATTTCTGAAAGTTGATTTTCAACTTTAACTTTTGGAGCTGCTCTGTACGCAATTAAATCGTCGGCATACGCAATTGTCTAAGTTAGACTACTTATCACATCGCTGGTGTAAATGCTGAATAGAATCGGTGAGTTGACCGCTCGCTGCTGAAGACCATTTTTAATATTAAAAGTTGTGGCAGAAGTTACATTGCCACTCTTGACAACAAACTTTCTGCCATTGAGCATATCATAAAGCATATATAATAGTGGTTTACTAATGTCAAGTCTGGTCAGCTTTAGATAAGGACCCACCAACAATACGGTGTCGAAGGCCTTCTCCAAATCAACCAGACAGGCATCCGTACACTGCTTCTTAGATTTGTTCCATTGGAAATCAGAAACGAGTTTAGACGTGGCATGAATGGTGTTATGTCTAAAAAGCTCTATTGCTAACTTTTTCGAATACCTTTCTGATACTCGGAAGAAGACTTATCGACCGGAGATTCACCGAATTGGAGCTGTCCTTTCCCTTTTTCGGGAGAAGATGCACCACAGCTGTCTTCCACCACACTGGATAATACGCATTATTCAGAGCGTTGTTAAACAGAATGGTATAAATGTCTACTGTTTCTTGAGCTGGAGCTCCACCTTCATAATTAACTGGGCCCATTTCATTTGGCGATAATGGTGTTTGACAAATGATCTTTATTGAACCCGGTGAAACCGAGGTTCTCTGATCGCCATTGCGTGACGTCATTCCGAAGGTAGAAGTGGTGGAGCAAGGCTGTTTTTCAGGTCATGATTGGGGCGAATGTACGCATTCACCTTGTACACTTGCTGGAAAGCAGCCGCCACAGCCTCCACTTTCTTCTGTGGATCTTCGACAATAAAGAGGTCATCGTCCAAAACGGTGCGGCGTCCTCTGGATTAATTCCTGCTGTCAGAAGTTGTCAGTCGTTCTCTGAATCTTAAGACACGGAAGATCGTTCCGATCATTCCTTCTTAATATCTTCTTAATTTGGGGAAACATGCTCGGGTCGCTGGAATTAACGGCCCGAATTCTGTTATCCTAATACAAATTAATGGACAACCGATAGTTTTCCTTTATAAGTTGGTTAATGTTTTTGATCGACGATAACACATTATGTTGAGTGGATAAGCGATTATTTTATTGGTAAGAACTTTTAATTAAAATTTGAAACTGAAACTATAAAATTATTTTTATCGTTTGATGCACACACAAGCAAACTTCATATACTTTGAAAGGATTTCTAATAATATCGACAATTATTTTGTATCAAGCTATTTTTTGTGCAAATTTCAAGTTTAATTTTGTTCTTTCTTTTAAAAAGCCGTAGATATAGGTATCTCTTTCTTCTTCATATTAATTAAATTAAAAAAAAAGATTTCATCTAACCTGAGTTTTGACTTATATTATTTATTATTTTAATTGTTTTTTTTTGCGTTTTTTACTGTAGGTATCAATTTAAATAAAAAGTTTCCAAATGTCATTAGCCTTAAATATCTGGAGAACAATTATCAAATTCGGCTTAATTTTATTTTACGCATGCATACCACTGATCTCTATAATACACTGGATAGTCACTGATCTCTATATACACTGGATAGTGTATTCCTTATAATGGTCGGCTTCATAATTTGACGTCTACATTAACACAAAAAAACCTGTTTCCAAAATTTCAATCTGAAGAAAGAGAAACAGACCAATGATATGAAAGGGAAAAACTTTGTGGGAATTTATTTTATATTTTTTTTTCATTAAGTTATTCATTGTGTACATTTTGTTTGTGCTATTATTTTTCAATAGCACTAGAATTATATCAATAGAAAGGTGTTTAAATAGGTAATAGTAAATATGTAGATGGGATATGGGAACCATCGACTTCGTTCATTATTTCAGTTTGCAAACAAGTTGAACAAAACAGCTGATAAGTGTGATGAGGAGAATGCGATTATATAGTCTGTTTATTTTTACGATTTTACCTCCTTGTCACAATCTTTACATTTGTAATTCCATTTCATTTAATCATTTGTGAATGAAATAAAATTACAAACACAACAATGTTAGCAAAGAGATTTGGGGGGAAGCAACGAACGGAAATTTGGCGTCTTCATAGTGGACTATTTTGTATAAATTGTTATACAGTCATATTGTTATACAAAAAAGTGGTCAGCTTCATAATATAACAGTTCTTCAAATGGAAGCAACTTTCTTATGTCGATACGCTATCCAGTGTATTATAGAGATCAGTGTGGATAGTGTATTCCTTATAAAGTAAAACAGTTTTTTTGCTTCCATTTGAAGATGACAATTAGGTGGTCAGCTTCATAATTTGATGTCTACATCTACACAAAAAAAACGTGCTTCAAAGATGTAAATCTAAAGAAAGAGAAACAGACCAATGATATGAAAGGGATAAACTTTGTAGAAGTTTGTTTTAGTATTTTTTATAATTAGGTTATGCACTGTGTGCATTTTTTTGTGCTATTATTTTCCAAGGGCACTAGAATTATATCTTTAGAAAGGTGTTTAAATAGGTAAAATTAAATATGTAGATGGGAACCATTGACTTCGTTCATCATTTCAGTTTGCAAACAAGTTGAACAAAACAAAAGTGTGATGAATAAATTGCAATTATATAGTCTGTGATTTTTTATGATTTTACCTCCTTCTCACACTCTACGTTTGTAATTCCATTTCATTTAACCACTTGTGAATGAAATAAAATTACAAACACAACAATGTTAGCGAACAGATTTGGGGGGAGCAACGAACGGAGATTTGACGTCTTCATAGTGGATTATATCTTATAACTTAATATTGTTATACAAAAAAGTGGTCAGCTTTATAATATAACAATTCTTCAAATGGAAGCATTTTTCTTGTGTCGATACGCTATCCAGTGTATTATAGAGATGAGTGATGCATACGTATTAACAAAATAAAAAAACGATAAAAATATAAAACAGATCAACAGCAGTATCTCTTAACTTACATATAGCGAATTTAAGGCAGCTGGATTGAAAACTTTTGATTTCTTTTGGCGTTTATCTTAGAAGAAATCAAGATGTCAATTTTCTCATAATTATATAATAAATTGAAAATTAATTGTGAATCTGTTAAGCAACATACAGCAATATTATATTCATTAAAATGTTAACTCGGGTTTTTAAAATAGAATTTTGAAAAATTAAAACCATTCGGTGTGGGTGGTCAAAAAATTTAATCCATGTATCGTCGGCCTTCTGTCAAAACCTTGTAAAGGGTGGTTAAATTTTAAGAGCCGATGTCAATTTTGAATAAAACACAATTTATTTAGGAAATTATTGTCATTTCCTTTTAATAAGGTAAAATTGGTATGGTTCAATTATGTGTGAAACAAAATATCGGCCAAATGGCTGCCGCGACCTCAGCGGCACACCTTCATCCGATGGTTCAAATTTTCGATGACGCTGAGGCATAATTGAGGTTCTATGCCGTTAATGTGTCGAATTACCTCATCCTATAGCTCTTGAATTGTTGCTGGCTTATCGACGTACACCTTTTCTTTCAAATAACCCCAAAGAAAGAAGTCCAACGGTGTCAAATCACATGACATCACAAGGTGGCCACTTGACATCGAAACCGCGTGAGATAACACGGTCATTGAACTTGTCACGCAAAGAACTTTTGTTTCGTTAGCTGTGTGACAAGTGGCACCATCCTTTTGAAACCACACATCATCCACATCCATATCTTCCAATTCGGGCCATGAAATGTTCGTTATCATCTCACGATAGTCAACACCATTCATGGTAACTGCCTGACCGGCGACTGGCCTCATTTTGGAAAAAATACGGGCCGATGATGCTGCGAGCCCATAAACCGCACCAAACAGTCACTCTTTGTGGGTGCATTGGTTTTTCGGCAGTCACTCTTGGATTATCATTCGCCCAAATGCGGCAATTCTGCTTATTGACGAATCCACTGAGGTGAAAATGTGCCTTATCACTGGAAGACGATTTTCTTCGATATGCGTTTTGATTTGAGAATCCATTTTCATAATAAGCCTGAATAACTTTAACGCGTTGCTCGATTGTGTATCTTTCCATGGTTCAAATTGAGTTAATATAAAATTGAGAAATGTCAAATGACATGCAGAAAAAAACTTGATGTATAGGTGTGGTTCTCATTCAACATCGGCCCTTGAAATTTAACCACCCTTTAGTTCCAATTTTAAAAATTGCTTAAAAAGCTCAAAAAAATTATTTTAAGATAATTAAATATAATTTTTAGATCGTAAAAGTTTTTAAAATTTACAGATCATTAAAAAAGGGTTTTTCAAACGCTACAAAAGTAGAGCGACAGGGACAGCAAACGACGCCATATATCTTGCCGCTCTTTTGACATTTCTCTTCAGTAAGGTTTTCCATTTCATGATGGAAAGATATACGAGCCAACAACGAGTTGAAATTATTCAAATTTACTACCGAAATTCAGAGTCAGTGGCCTCAACGTTAAAAGCGCTACGTTCAATTTATGGGCGTCATAATTGTCCTAGCAGATCAACAATTGAGCGTGGAACAATTTGAATCCACAGACACAGTACACAATGTTCTCGTGCCAGTGAGATAAAGAAGCTCCCGTATTATCGAGAATATTGCTGCCGCTGAGCTTCAGTTGCAGAAAGCTCAAATGTGTCTCTCACACATCGTTCTCAAGCGTTGAGCATCTCTGTGACGTCGTTGTGGTGAATTTTGCTATTAGATCTTGGCCTACATCCTAACAAGATTAAATTGACGCAAGAACTGAAGCCGCTTGACCACCAGAAGCGTCGTATGTTCGTGAATTGGGCTGAGCAACATCTTGAAAATGATTCGGATTTTCATCGAAAAATCATCTTCAGCGATGAGGCTCATTTCTGGCTGAATGGCTTCGTCAATAAACAAAATATGCGGTATTACTCAGGCAACAATCCACAAGTACTCCATGAGTCATCATTGCATCCCGAAAAATTACGGTTTGGTGTGGTTTATGGGCCGGCGGCGTCATTGGGCCGTACTTCTTCCGTGATGATCAAGAACGGCACGTTACTGTGAATGATAACCGAATATTTTTGGCCCCATATGGACTTGGAGGACATGTGTTTCAAACAGAACGGCGCCACAAGCCACACAGCGAATGTCACAATCAATTTATTGGAAACCAAGTTTGGAGAACTTGTTATCTCACGAAATGGTCCAGTCGCTTGGCCGCCTTGGTCGTGCGATTTGACCCCCTTAGACTATTTCTTGTGGGGCTACGTCAAGTCTATGGTCTATGCCAACAAGCCAGCGACGATTGATGAACTTCGTTTGAATATCGAACGTGAAATTGCAGCAGTATCGGCCGATTTATGCTTGAAAACCGTCGAAAATTGGGTTCAGCGTCTGGATTTCTGCAAGCGCTCCCGTGGCGGCCATACCATAGAAATCGAGTTCCATACATAATGGCATCGAATAATAAAGAAATTCATTGATATCCAAAACCGTTTTTGTTTTATTTAAAAAACTTTTATAGCGGTCTTATTGAACAACCCGATATTTAAATTTAGTGATTTATTTTCATCTGATAAACAGCAAAATGTCACTAAGGCACTTACGAGGTTTTAACAGAAAAATCTGATTGTTTTTACTTCACCAAAAGCAGAATCAATTGAGAAGTTTACTTTCAATCGAGCTTTTTAATTATTTATTTCCGCTTTTTTTATCATAAGCATAGTAAAGGTGTATTTTAGTTCCATAACATTCACGTTATATATCATTTTTTTAGGTAAATGTGCCATAAGTACATTTAAATAAATACCATATGCTTCTCCCCCCTTAAAATGTCTTGTGAATTTTCGTATATATTTCTTGTTAGCTAAAAATAATTTAATTGTTATTACCTATATGTATATCGTTTGACTTCTTATCGTTGTACAACTTAACACTTTCAATTATTTTCAGATACCAAAATTAAAAGACACATTTTTATCTTTTTTCTGATCTATAGTTATGTTTGATACCTAATTTTTTTAATTCTAAAGCGAAATTAAGTTGAAACTTTGATAATTAAAAAAGTAAAATAATTCCAATATTATTTAATTTTACCTCCCATGTTGGATGTACAATCGTGTAGTAACCTTCATTATTAAGGAAATATAAATACCTACTTCCAAAAAATATTAGATTCCAGCTAGAAGCCCTGGTAGCTATTAGCTTTAAGTATTATATTGTACATTAATGTTTAATATAATAAATAATAATAATAATAATATTAATACAAATATTAGATTCAAAGTTTTTTCATCATATTTAATACTTCTATGGTTTTTTAAATTACTAATTCTATTAAGTAAGTGCAAAGAAAAATCAACCCAAATTGAGTCGGTGAGTGGAAGAAGAGTACAAGCAAAAACTTATACCCTTTACTAAAAACAGACATAATTATAAGGTAACTTCCTAGTGCGCAGATAAAACTATATTTTTGTTTATTATAAACTGAAAAGAATTGCTCATGACTGAAAAGTTCCCAAAATTCATTATTTAAAAATGTATTTAAACAAACAAACTATTTGTTTCTATTTTTTTTTTAATGGCGCTGGTACCTACTGTTATTCCACTCACCGATTCAATTGTATTTAGGTACATTTTTTTTAAAGTGGCCATGTAAAAGATGATACCTACCTACCTATTTTTTTTTTCATGAATCTAATGGTTGTGTTAGTGACAACAGTATTTTAAAACCTTAATTTTAAAATTTCATTCTTAGGTATAATAAAAAAATCTTTTTGAAAATTACCAATACAAATCTTTAGGTGGTATGAAATGTTGGCAAATCTCAGTCTTGATGATTTCGTTAAATGAAAATAGTGATTTTATCACGATTTTTATTATGGGTTTTAATATTATTTAAGCGTGAAAAAACCCTTTCAGCTGATGCACTGCCATGTGGTAAAACCAAAAGCCTTATTATGAATTTGGAGATGTTTGAAAATATGTGCTCGTCATTAACATTTTTCATGTTTCCTAATTCAACCCAAAATTTAGTTGAATCCAGAGCAAACTTTAAATAAATTTTTTCAACCTCAAAAATTTTCCTCAATTCACTGAACAAAACCTCCTTTTCACATTCTAGAATTTGAGAAAATCTGGAGACCAGAGTGGTAAAGTGAGGTAAAATATCAGATATTGTTCTATTTATTTTTAAAAACAATGGATCTGTTATTTTAAGAGCGTTTAATACGCTATCACTTAAATTCAGTTTTCTAATAATTTCTTGTGAAAGCTTTATATAAATTTTTTACAATCGTCTAACACAATTGCTTTGTCGAAATCTTTTAAATTGCGAAGTTCTTCTTCGAAGTTCTTTTTCGCAATCAATGATATTATAGAGAATGTGACGTGCATGTTACCGAATATATTTTACTATTATTTTCCTTAAGTAACTGCTGAACACCTCCTTTTACACCTTGCATAACGCTGGCACCATCTGAACAGAAACCAGTTATATTTGAGGTTGGTATTTCATGAGCTTCCAAAAACGTTAAAATTTTGTTTGTAATACATTCAGCAGTACTGTGTTGGACTTCCAAAATTATCAGAAAATGGTCGGTTATTGTTGGCCTCCTTATCAAAAATCCTTGCTAAAACTATCTGTTTTGTTCAATATGGTGCAATTTTATCGGTTAGAACTTCTGTTGCCTTGGTTCTTCCGCAGCTAAACTTTGGTGCAATTTTGGAATCCGGACAGACTGATTTTAAAAAACTTAGGCAAATGATCCATTATTGACATAGGTAGATTATGCTCTGTGATGAAAGCTAAGCATTAGTCGTTATCTTTATTTGCTGCTCTAATAAAAGCTTCTTCCTTTCTAGTTCAAAGATTTAAGTTTTTCCAAGTGAAATTCACGTTTTTCATGGCGCTGAAGGTTCCATTTATTTTTAGTAACTGATTTATCATACACTTTACAAATAGCTTTTTTTCAAATTTTAGCCAGTGAAATTTGTCTAGCCAATCTGGCCGAAGCTGTCTATTTAGTGTTAGTCTAAACACAAAGAAAAATAATCAATGTTTTATCGTGATTTCGTGCATTAACAAAAAATAAATACTTCTTCTTTTTTGCTGTGTCTGTACATGGTTATTCACATACGTCTGTAGATTCTTCATCGGATTCAAAAGTTTCACTATTACTATAAAAATGTATACACATGTACATATGTAGATTAAGGAAAAACAATATATATATATATATATAGTTTTAAGTAGTTTTAATTAGCTTTAATTTAGTTTTATGTAGTTTGTAAGTTTTATATAAAACCAAAAAATAAAGACATAGATACCGAGTTTTTTTTGTGAAATTCTTCTCGGTAAAAAATAAAACCGACCTGGATTTAGTATTAAGATAGTTCTTAGGCCGAAAGGCATTAGCATTAAGTTATTCTAGTTTAACTTAGAGCGCCCGACTGGGGCCAGTAAGTTACTTTTAAGATATTGATAAGTAGGCTAGCTTTTATGAATTTTTGTCTAGTTTTAAGATAGTTCTAAGATAATTGAAAAATAAAAATGAATTTAAAAAAAAAAAAAAAAAAGGAAAAACAATATTGTAAACAAAATTTCAGATTCCTACTTTATTTGTAAAACTTTTGTAGTTTTTATTACAAACCTAAGAAAAAGACACCGTCTAAATAATGGGTGATTTTTTAAGAGGTTTAGAACTTTAAAAAAAAAAAACACAAAAAATTCGAAAAAATGAATGAAATATTTATTTGAATCGATAGTTTGAACCTTGCAATTTAATGTTTAAAGATAATTTCATGCAAATGTTGACCGCGGCTGCGTCTCAGGTAGCCCATCCGCTGAGTCCAATTTTGGCATACTCTTTCACACATATCGGCCGGTATCTCACGAATGAATGCATGGATGTTGGCTTCCAGTGCGTCAATCGAAGCGGGCTTGTCCCTATAGACATTAGCCTTGACATACCCCTACAAAAAATAATCTTATGGTGTCAAATCGCACGATCTAGGCGGCCAATTGACCGGCCCGAAACGTGAAATTAACTGTTCACCAAACTCGCCTCGCAATTGCGCCATTGTTTCGCGTGCTGTGTGGCATGTGGCACCGTTTTGTTGAAACCACATATCATGCAAGTCAAGAACTTCCATTTCGGGCAAAAAAAAGTTTGTTATCATCGCTCGGTAGCGTTCACCATTGACAGTAACGCTGCGATTCGCATCATCTTTGAAGAAATATGGCCCAATAATGCCGCCGGCCCATAAACCGCACCAAACAGTGGCTTTTTCGGGATGCATTGGTAGCTGTTGCAATGCTTCTGGCTGATCTTCACTCCAAATGTGGCAATTATGCTTATTTACGTACCCATTCAACCAAAAATGAGCCTCATCCAAAAATGGAAGCAGCGCGCGATGAACATTTCGAACCGAGCACGAATTTTGATAGTAAAATTCAATAATTTGCAAGCGTTGTTCATTTGTAAGACGATCCATGGTTAAATTGCAAACCAAACTGAAGCTGTTTGACAGTGACACAAGGTACTTAACACACGTCAGCTGTCAAAACCAGTGTTGCCAAAACCAAACCAGCTAAGAAATCACCCGATATAACATTGCTCAACTTCACAAACAAAAATATGTATATACATACGTATCCATTTTAAAACAAAAACAAACGCGTAATCATAATACGAAAGTATAGACAAAAACACTAATTTAAAACAGAAAATATTTTGACATTTGAGAGAAGGCAGATGAGGTGAGATGCGTTCCATTCAATATGATTGCGTCCAGCACGTAAGAAAGTAAATGTTGTATGTGGGTGTTTATATCTATATTCAAAGAAATAGTCTTTGCTTGAGCATTTAATTTTACTATACCAACAATTTAAATGAAAAGGTGCCATAAGTGCACGATCGTGCCACATCAGCAACGTTGGACTAGATATTCAGTCAACTTAACTCATGGAACGCAAACTTTACCAAGGTAAATAGGTTTGTTTGAAATGTCAAACTTGGAAATTTACGTCAGTTAATCGTGAAAAAATTATCAATATTATTTGTATCCAAAATATGCATAGCTTTAAGTATAAGCCCTTTTTGAATGGTAATAAATTACCTTTTTGAAAAAGAGTTTTCAAGACTATTTGATTAAGATATTAGCAAACGCAATATAAAATTAAAAAAACTCTTACAGCCGTATTTATAAAGAAGATTTAAAGGCTTCGTAACTTTAAAATGCCTCTAAGATGCTCTAAAGTGCGAAATCGGTATCTATAATCAAATTCACTTTTAAGCAACGTTACTTAGATGCATCTTAACTTAAACGCCATTCACCGCGTTTAAAGGTTACTTAAAGCCACCTTAAACATATTTTAACATTCGAGACTAATGATTTTTTTTTATTTCAGAAATTTAGGTATACCTATGTATGTTTGTGGGTAGAGTTTTCATATTTTTGCTGGCGGTACCTAATGAAAGTTTTAAGATTTGTGGTTTCCTTTAGTCAAATGAATTGTAAAATAAATTGTTTCGATTTATTAACCGATTTTTCTATCAAAATGCCAAGGTGTGAATCAAAGAATTGAATAATAGAGTTTCTGAACACAAACATCAAAGTATCAGAAACCAAAATGGAATCATGTTTCATTTTCTTATAAATACATGTGCTCATTTTTAGTTTGCTGTCAAAAAACAGCTGAAAAGAACGTGTATTAGTGAGCTTTCTCACGTTACGTTACATTTCAATCGTTTAGTTAAGTAGCAATGGAAAATTAATTATAGTTAGATGAGAATTTAAGTAACGTTATTTAAAGGCAACTTAAATATTTAAGCAAACTTAACTAAATGACCAATAAGAGGCATTTTAAGAAAATCTAATAAATTCGGCTGTTAATTTTTTCATATTTTTTACTTATAATATAGGTTTTTTCATTTTCTTTTTCCAATTTGATAGAGAACCACTTTTCACAAAATGAAAAAAATTAACGTGCAAAAAAAAAACAAATACGAAACAATTGACGACTAGAAAAGTCAAAATGCGATGCCTGGTGGCAGATAAAAACAACTGGTAAACTACATGACAAATTTGCCGCCATAAGAAAGACGTGTATTTACATTCAGGTAAAATAATTATTTATAAATGAAAATACATTTTGTTTCAAAGAAAATATACCTTAATAACTTTACTAACAATATCTCTTTCTATTAAATTTAAGTTCTATAAAGAAATAAACTTCCAGGTGAACAAAAAAGAACAAAACAAAAACAGACATCGAAAAACCATCTCTATTAGCTGCCGCCTGCCGCAAGCGCCTACAATATTTTATTCAGAAAATGTTTGTCAACAAATTTATCTTAAATAAAATAATGTAAGCAAACCATTTTTTTTACATGATTTCAGATTTTTGTTAAAATTGACCTGCCTTTTGCTTTAACCCTGCGCTCAGCCTACTGGAAATACTGCGTTGGTATGGTGTTGCCTTGCTTCATATTGTTTCGTAATGGCGTCGTGGCTCCTTGTCAGCTCTGTTATAGCGATTATTCATGGACCTAAAGATAAAGACAAATACTATTATTTAAATCCATTTTCTTGACATAAAACGTACAAATTAAAATTTACCGCGATTTTGAAAGAATCAGTTTGAAAAAAAAAACGGCCAAGTATGTTTGGAAAGGCGAATACTGTGAATTCTACTCGCACGGTATGGATATTCAAACCGCAAATGGAAGGGCTTTAAACCACTTGACCCAATGACACAATTACCAAGGAATAATAATTATCATAATATTCTTTTAATTAATAAAAAAGCACGAACTATTTACGGGTGAAAACACTCATGGAACTGCTTCCGTTTTGATTAAACTTTAAGAAACATTTGGTTCCACTTTTAGAAGGAATTTATGTGCAGTTGCAAATTTCACTCTATATTTTGTAAAAAATATATAAATAAAATATTTTCATATTTGTTAGAAAAGTTTTTTTTTCGTTTTTAATAAATTTTAAAGGAACACTTCTAGAATTACATATGTTTTATAACAAATTTTGAAATCTTATGTTGCCATCCTGTTGCAAGGTTTTCCCAGTAGAGTACTACCTCCAGTCGTCAATAAAGTTCAGCTTTGAGTTCAATATCATAAGTGCACTTGACTTGATAATTAAGGGAGATTTTTTTTACTTACTTTACTGTCCACTCAAATAAATATTTTGACATCCGACCAATCAGAGACTAGAAACTTGCCTTAATTTCTAGTCCTTTGGGTCTTCTGAACGAACCCATTATTATGGAAATACCTAGGCTTTAGCGAATTTATTTTCTAAGCCAAAAACTTTTCCTCGAAACGTCTGTTCATATTATATTTTTCTGTTTGTTTCTATGCTTTATGGTTTTATGATTTGTGGCTTAGCAACAAATATGTTCCGAGGGCGATGTGTTTGTATTTATTTTATGGCGTTAGGTTTTATATGATATATTTTTTAACCTGCGGGGTTTTGGGAAAACATTAATAGATCAGTATTTACGAGTTTTAATAATTTCTACCTACGAGTATTTAAGAATAAATACTTTCTTGAGAGAGAAAAGTTGGCGCAACAAATAATTTTAACGAATAATTAATATTGATTTATTTTATTGTAAGATAATTATTATTCATAACTATACATTTAAAAAATAAATAAGAAACAATCTAATAAAATATTAATACTATAAATAACTATAATATAGTTTGAACAATAACTGTTCATTTACATATATTAAATTTTAAGAACTAATATCGGTTTCATAATCGGTTGTAGAATCATCACCTGGATTGATTATAATTGAATTCGATATTGTGTCCCACATCAGGTCGTGAGAAAAGTATTCTTCTTCAGTTCTAATAGCGTTGTCCATTACAATAAGAGAAGGTTCCTCCAAGTTATTCAAAACTTGTTCTTGCATCCATTTGCAGAAATTTTCGAAATTCATGTCGTTGTGATCATAGACATACTAGATATGGACGGCTAGTCGATACTCATTTTCATACAAAGATTACAATTGGAACAGTTCCTTATTAAATAAGCGACATAAGCGCTTTTGGCGCAAAGTGGCGAAAAAAATACTATTCCTTAGGCCATCTTTTGGCACTTGGCTTTGTAAATATTTTTTTTTCATAAAAAACTAAGGACATCTATCGTTATAGCTTTTAAAAAAACAGTGTCATCTACAGTGTATCAAAGTTAAACTCGTACAATGCGCGAACATTTAGTTTTTTTCTAAGAACTTTTTTTGTTGGTAACCAATTTTTTTGTAATCATTTTTATTTTTTCTAACAAAACTATTTTAACCATAAATAGTATAATTTAAGTAAAAAAACAAAATGCAACATAGTTTTAAATTAACATGTAATAAAATACTTGAACATTCAAGTCAAAGTTAAACTCGTACATGATGCATTTAAGTTAGGAAATAGAAGAAAAACAATAAGTAAGTACTTCGTTGGACGACACTTATTGTCTTTAATAGTCTTTAGCCAGTTTGAAATAGATCTTACCAATTTTTCGCAGTAAGATGGTGGTATTTTGGTCCATTCTTGCAGCAGCACCTTCTTCAGATCATTTTTACTGGTAATATTGGTCAATCTTACGTGGTCTTCCAAATAACTCCATAAATTTTCCATGACGTTAATGTCCGGCGATTACAGAGGCGTCTTAATCACTTTTGGACAATTGTACAAATGCCAAAAACGCATTTTGTAAGCTTTGTGCTTGCGAACATTAAATTTTCAAAACTGGAAACCATCCCTTATCCCAAGTCTATCAGCACTAGCATGAACATTTTATTTAAGAATGTTAAGGTACATGTGTTGGCCCATTATTCTTACAATTAAATACAAGTTTCCTGGTCCTGATATTGCCAAGCAACCTGACTGATCCTCCACCATACTTAAAGGTTTGGCGTAGATTTTTTTCATCGAGCTCTTCTTTGACTTATGCCAAATATTTACTTTCCGATCCGAAAAAATGCACGTTTCAATAAAAAACTAAGGACATCTATCGTTATAGCTTTTAAAAAAACAGAGCGATCTATGTACTTTAATTTAAAATTTTTTTTGACGTTTGACGTTAGGGTGCAAATTTCTTTATTTCTAAAAATATATTTCATTTAATCAGGAATTTTTATCTGTGCAAAAAAACTTCAGATAAATGTTCATACAGTCAAAATTAATAAAATGATGAAAATATCGTGAGGAAGTGGGAAACATATTTAAATAAGACCAAGAATAGCATGGATAACAAGTTGCACGGGCTGAAACAAAATCTCATCACAACATTGCCAATGGTGAGAAAGACTGTCGATGCATCAAAAAGATGTATTGTCCTGTCGATTCAATTGATCATCAAACTACTGAAGTTTCGTGCAGCTGCTACTTCTATAGACCCCAAAAGTTAGCCGCCAATTTTGGACATTGATGATTATCCAAAACGTAAATTATATATTGTAGCCAATTTGACTCTGGACTCGACGGTGAATTTGAACTTTAATTGATCTTCAACATGTAGTCGATTGAGTGGAGTCATCATTACCAATAGGTTTGAATATAAATTCAAGAAATGAAATATTATACTGATTATGTTTCTTTTTTCATTAAATCTAGATCTCTTTCGAGTGTGTGTGACAGTTTGAAGCTAGCCTGTGATTAATATCCATTACGCCATGTGGCACTTCATTTGGATCCATATTGCGGACTGGATTTCGCAATGTGAACCTTAATTAGTGTTTAAAATGAACATCATACGTACGTAGTTATCGAGCTCTGCATGAAAACACTTACCAATTCGATACCAGCACCTAAACAGAGAAACGTTGATCTTCGATGTGTGCGGATATGTGTACTAGTGGCCGAGGAACGTCCTTGTTATTATCTAAAACGTAAACGTAAACGTTTTGCAAACTTTTCCAAGCCCTTTGATTAAATACACTTTGTGTATCAACATCGTTTGGTTGTCGAATTAATCCAGCGATTTGTGGTCAAGGAGCCAGTATGGCACAGAGTGTGCAGGTGAATGTTGACCTTAGAACGCTGCGCAACAACCGAGTGGCTCTTGTTGAACAAGGTGCGCCAAATTCCCTGTGTCTAATTCAATCGGGCTGATTGCTGCCAGGTGTGAAGGTTATAATCGCCAATCCAGAGACCAAAGGTACTGTGAAGACTCACATTTGGGTGAAATATGGGTATGCCCATGGTTGAAATGTTCTTCTTTCCAGAATTAAAAAGTAAAACTTTAATTGAGTTTCTAGATGCAATGCCTTACAGCGCTAATGGATACTTCACCATTTATGGTGACAAAACCAACTACAATTACCATTTCAATCAAGTATCGATTTTGGACGAAAATACTCCCAGTATTTCAAGTCGAGACAGTGACAGAGAGTCACTTCATTCTATGAACCAGTTACAACATAATCTATCGTCGACCTCGATTGCCAATTAATCGGGAGGTGGAACTAATAAGTTTAATTAGTTTATAAACATAGGCAGTCAATTACGTTACATTAGAAGCTCCAAATGGTTTACCAAGTATAGAAAAGGGTTTCCTAGATCCATGTGGTTTCACAGTGGGCCAACTAATGGTAAGTGTGTTAGTCTTCACCAGCCACTTCAACCTAATCTAACCTTAGTATTTTCGTTAACCGGTTCAACTATCTGAAAACCGGATGGCATTACGAACGAATATGCTGTGTCTTTCTTTAGATTAATCAGCATGATTTACCTATTCAGAATATATAAAGCTAAGCTTCTACAAGTACATCAGCAACAATAATGACAACAACTCATGACGGTAGTATTTTTCATCATCAGCCATCTCCTCAACAGCAACATATTCATATAAAGATTGAACTGAAAATAATTAATAAACATATCCACATATATTCTTATGAATTCTTATATTTTGTATGTATAACCCAACCATTTTTGTGTACATTAAAAACAAAAAAAGTAGAAACAAAAACATCTCCCTTCTTTGATTTGTTTCGAGTGAATGTTCTTTTTCTAATAGTTAATCAAATATTTTCTTGAAATGTATCGAACATTGATGGATTTTCAGATGAATCCATTCATTTCTCATTTCCGGAACGAAGATTTTCTTTGGGACCAGTTTTTGAGTTTTCACTTCCGGGATCACTTGTCCTGGGATAAGTTGAGGCGTGGGCTCACATGTGCGGGTTCAGTCGAGTTGGAGCAGGTGTCTTGGGGTTCTGCTGCGTTGACACCATTCCGGAGTCTTACACCATTTGACAATTATTTTATCATCGCGACGTACCAATGCTAACATATCAAGCATATGAGTCACGACTATCTTACTTCAATGTTTCTTTAAATAAAACAAACATTGCAATTAATGATCCTTATGGCCTTTTTGTTTGGAGACAGAATTACAGTTCTTGTTATGAAAAGAAAATTGTTGTGGATTTAATTTTAGAATCGAAGTGAGAAGCGCTCACACGTATTGGGTCGGTCTTCTGGATTGTCAATCGAAAAAGCCATTACATCGAGTTTGCAATTACTTACTAGTGGTGGCCTCCTGAACGCCGTAGTATAGTTCTTCGAGACCTCTTTCATTTCGATTGTCGGATGTTTTTTTTTCAGTTTGATATCTTTATGTAGGTATTTTCCTTTTAGTCGAAGCTGGTGTGGCAGCTGATTTTCTTCGATTTTTTAACTTTAACAGCCACAACTTATACATTTTTATTTTAAATTTTGACATCGTAGAATTCGACGTTGCAGGTAGGTACTGTCTGTGGATGCGTCAATTCGCTGATCCAAACCTAGCTGCCGGAGTAAAGGAAGTTTTTTGCATCTGAGCTCTGCGAAGCTTACTATGATTGTAAAAAACAAATCATATAATATAATAAATGGCACTTCAAAGCAAATAAAATCTTACAATATTTACAATTACTAAGATCAGAGAACTCTGCTGTTCTCTTGGATGTTGACTTACCGGCAACTTACCTTGTATCCTCTGCAGCCAGAGTTGTTTGTTGTGTCAATGTGGTTCTGGGTACTAAGGTTGACAACGCAGAATAACAAAGGTGCTGTTCTGACACGCTTGGTCAGAGGAGTATTATCCCAATCATCGTCCGATGATTCCATATGTACAACAAATTGTTTGCGGCACTTTTCTTGCGCTCTGCTTTATGAACTATGAAGTTTGTAAATTGGTTTGAAACAGTTTGTTTCCTTAGTTTCATCAAGAAGTTCTTCATTAAAAAAAATAACTATTTTTTTAATAATTTTTTTCCTCCAAAATTAAATGAAAAAAACAAACATCAAACCAACATGTCAAAAGTTGCCCAATATTTCCGCTTTGCACCACAGCGCTCGTGCTGTTTGTAATAAAAATTGGAACCAACGTGAATAAACAACTAGCAATCCAAATCTAGTATGTCTATGGTCGTGATAGTCTCCCGTTTTCGTTCCAGATTTGAATAAAAGTAAGGCGTTTTTCACAAAACCTTTTTCACCACCTGCATGCACCATTATCAACCTGTTCCTTTTGAAATTGGCGTCTTCAATCCACCTTTAATGCCATCAGTCCATACTCTTGGTCTTGTATGGGAGCTATGAATATAACTTTCGTCCAAATAAATGGTGTTACATCCTTTTGCTCTGTACTCTCGGATTTTTCTCAGATACGTCACTCGCATAAGATTGATATCATTTTTTTCACAAAGAAGTTTGCGATTGTTTTGCGTTTTCTTGTAGCTAAATCAGTTTTTTCTTAAAATCCTGTTGAGAGATGTAATACTTCAGTAAAGCTGTAGATCTTCCTGGACTCGTTCTCTCAACAACTCACAGGATTTTCAAAAAACAAACTCTTTGCTTCTTCCAACTTGTCATTATATATTTAAACAACTATCTTACGCGCCTGGCTTCCAATAGGTTTTCCTTTTCTTAAGGGATCCATGGAAATTTTTTTTAAATGTCGCTGTTTAAGCTTCTAGTTGATTTTTTAAACTGATTTCCAAACCAAAACAAATATCATTTAAATATGTAAATTGCCTTTGATGAAAAAACTCATTCTTATAAACTCGTAGGTAAAACTATTAAAACTCATAAGCACTGATCTATTTATATTCTCCCAAAACGCCACAGGTCAAAAAAATATATCAAATAAAAAGTAACGCCATAAAATAAATTCAAACATATCGCTCTCGGAACATATATGTTGCTAAGCCGCAAATCATAAAACTATCAAGCATACAAACAAACAATAATCCCTAAACTATTTATTAATCAGTCTGAACTCATGCACAATAGATTATTTTTTTTATTGTAAGTGCACCGAAATTTTCCCATTGATAAAAACAAAAATTCTGAATTTTATCTTTTCGAAATAAAGTTTATACCTAAAAATCTTTCCTTTTTATCATACCAGAGATGAAATACTTTTTTAGACATCAAGTCATGAAAGAAAAATAATTCATGATCAAACCTCATTGAAAGAAAGTCCATCGCTGGAAATTCATCTCTATTTTAATGTGAACGAAGCTATAAACAAAACTCACCCTCCTTAGTGCCTCAGTATTTTCGCAGCAGTGATAATGACACCAACGCCAGTGTGTACATCATTTTTTTTTTATATATTTTTGTGTATCTCTCAAAATTAAAGAAATGTAAAGAGAGCTGCGCAGTAGAATGGCGAAGTGATTTGGTTCAAGCTATACCTCATACATAGGAAGCACAGGCAAAGATCACGATACACATATTGAAGGTAATATCATTAGCGTTTTCATATTTGTTCAGTTCTGCGCATATCTCAAAATCAGTGGAAAATGGTGGATCCCGTGTTATTTGACTGAAAATTATTGTATGTTATGTGTGTGTTGGTGTCCTACTTGATAAAAAAATAAAATTGTTTCGAGATATTTAATGTTTATAATTATTATTTTATTACTTTGACAATAAGAAAATTGGTTTTTAGTTATTCAAATAATTTCTTTGGTGTTTGTTGTTGTTGTAATACGGCAAAAATATCACGAGAACGGCCATCTTTAATTCCTTCTGACAGTTCTCATTTTAGACAACCTGCGCAATATAATACCTTCTATTTGTGTATTGTGGGCAAAGATAGAAAAACAATTTGTCTGCAAAAATTGAGAAATGTTGGAATAGCTCTCATGACGAAAACAGCAGTTTTTGCTATCCCTCTCTGTCCGATTACTTTAAGGCGATCGGCACAATGCAACGCTCTCATTCTTATTCTCTCTCATTATCATTGAATAAAAACTTTTTAGTTTCTACACAATGTTCTGGGTTCCTCTGCAAAGCAAAATCTGAAACAAATTTGTCATTGCGAAACGAGCAGCAGCAGAAATAAAAAAATTCCCTTCATGATATTACTATAAAGTTTATATACAATGGTGCATGTCAACCTAAGTTTATTTATCTACTTTTAACTACAATAAAATTCACTTTAGTATTGTGACAGATTTTGAGGCATTCCATACCTATTGTAAATAAAAAAAAATAAACTGTTTGGTTTTTCTCAAAAGAACCAAAAGCCCAGGAAAATTAGGCAACAAAATGGCAAAACTACAAAAAATTCGGACAAAACTGAATTTTGGTGGAGAGTTTTGTTTTGACGTCTTAAGCATTTTCTGAAAAGTTGCGTTAATTTAGGCCGGGGCTTAACATGTTTGGGGGGTTAAAGGGGGTAAAATTAAAATAAAATTTTTCTTAATTTCTCGAAAACTATAAGCAAAGATAATATAACAAGTAAGGATGTCGCACGTAGAACAAAAATCTGTGCCAGAAAATTTCAGTCACCATGGGTCCACCAATATGTATCTAAGATTTAAAAGCCATAAGCAACATTGAGAAGTTGCTGACTGCTGTTTTCTCACACTGCCTCTCTGCATTATCTTGCTATTTTGTTGCTGACCTATGAAAAATTCATTTGATGTTGAGAGTTTCGTTTCTGTCAATCAGTAGGAAGAAAAGAGATGTTTTTTATTTGTTAATCATTTTTTTCTTTCCTACCAAAGGCAGATCGAAATGAAAATATGGCAAAAGAATGAACTGGCTGTGTTTTTTTGTTTGTATTTTTGCTGCCGAGGGATTTTGATTTTTTTCTTGACTGATTTCTTCGTCCTTGTGTCTTGTTGTTGTATTTTGTGCTTTACAAGTGCATTAAGAAAAAAGGCATTGACATACCTACCTACTTAAATAGATTCAATTTTATTTTCTGGATTCTACAATTTTGTCGATCAGAATCAAACCGGAAGAAATGTATGTTTAAAGATGTAAATTTTAGATTTCTTGTAATTTCGTTGTTTTAATAAGAAAATCACCTTATTTAACGAATGAATGATTGAATTTTATTTTATCATTAAATAATATTTCAAAAACGGGTTGATGCATTTTTTGAAAATAATAATAAATGTTAATAAATGTATTTAAACACATTTATGTACATATCCTAAAACTAGCATACCAAAATTTTTGTTTAAATGTTACTACAAATTTATATATGTGTGTATAAAACATTAGTATTTTAAGAAAAACCCTCGAAAGATTTAAATTTTGTTCATATTTTTTCAATCAAATGGGATACTTGTTTTTGAGTTCTAAGCTATTTTACTATAATTGTTTATATATTTAAAAGAACGATTTTAGTGCTGTTTTTAATATTTCTCCGATTTTTTTTTCTATGACTAACTTTCATATTTTAATAGTTCTTTACTGCTTTTGTATTGGTGTTTTTCTCAAAATACCAAAAATACAGAATCGTTTTTTTCATTAACACCAGTAGTATATTTAACAGCCAGTTCATTTAGTAGGTAGGTAAAATGTAGGTTGTACACATATTTACCTAATAGCGCTATAGGTACCTTTTCTACCTTTTCTTTTGTATTGGTGTTTTTTCTCAAAATGCTAAAAATACAGAATCGTTTTTTTCATTAACACCAGTAGTATATTTAACAGTCAGTTCATTTAGTAGGTAGGTAAAATGTAGGTTGTACACATATTTACCTAATAGCGCTATAGGTACCTTTTCTACCGTGTAAAAATGAAAGAAGTATCTGACTTTTTGGCTGTTCTGAGTTAGGGCCAGTTTTGGCAGAGTTAAAAACTCTTACGAAATATGATGTAGGTATGTACAATACAAAGAACCTGGCCATTTAAGAATAAATTAATGCTATATTTCCACCAAAGGTTTATTTCAGTTCAGATTTAATTAAACTATTTGGTGTTTTGACCGCTCAAAAAGATTTATTTTGAAATCTTAAAATACAAATGTTTAATTTTTTCTCATGAAGTGAAAGTGAGATAAATGCTTCATTTGTGAAGAACTGAATGCAGCCACGAATAAAACAATTCAGAGCCGTATAAGAATAGGTAAGCTCAATTTGTAAAAGTATTTGCCCTAAGAAGATTTTCAGATCAGATCTTTGCCGAAGAGAGCTTAGTACAAGCGACATCTTGCGACCAAAGAATTGCCAACACAAATTAAGTGCTCATCAGGCTCATCACTTAGTGTAGTGTTAGTAGTAAGTAAGCGACAAACTACTTAAGACATACACTTTACAAAATAAAATTAAAACAATGATTATAAGATAACAAATACACATAATGAAAATGAAATTATTAACAATTACAAACATTTAAGAGCGTGGTACACTGGTCTTCAATGTTGCTTTGAGACTATTTTTGCTTATGTTAAAATTGAAAAGGTTTGAGCTCAAATTCAGAAGTTTACACATGCGGGTAAAGGGCTCGTGCATTCCATAGTTAGTACGGTGTTGAGATAGATGCATTAGTTCTAGACTACGAGTGTTGTGACCTCCCCCCGGTAGTTAAGGCTAGTACAAGACAATAAATCAGGTGCATCAATAACACCCGTTAAGAGTGGATGAATAAATACAATATCATTTTTGATTCTCCTTTGTGCCAAAGGTTGAATCTGAAGAAGCTTAATCCGATGTTCGTAAGGAGGAAGATTATAAGGATCGGACCACGGTAGCACTTTCCAGGCAAAACGTATAAAATTGTTGCACTGCTTCTAATCAATTTTTATGAATCTCATAAAAAGGAGTCCATACCTGTGATGCGTATTCAAGATGGGGCGAACAAGGCAGTTGTAAAGAGCGAGGGTAACAGGGATCCTGAAATTCCTTAGACCATCGTTTAACAAACCCTAACAAAGAGTTTGCCTTGTTGACAATTAAATTGATATGCTTCGTAAAATAAGATTAAAAGTAAATTAACTCCTAGCTCTTTGAAACTATCAACACGACGCAATGTGTTCTGCGATATTTCATAATCAAATGAACTAGGAACTCTTCTTTTAGGAAAAATCATCGCCTGACACTTAATAGGGTTGAGATTTAAGCCATTTTTACTACACCAAAGAACTACAAAACTGTTTAAATCATCTTGCAAAAGTACACGATCACTCACAGATTTGACGGTTGTGAAAATTTTCATATCATCCGCAAAAATAAGAACTTCACTATAACGTATACAGAGGGATACGTCATTGATAGCTAAGATAAAAAGAAGTGGGCCTAAATGACTACCCTGGGGAACTCCAGATTTGGCAAAGAAAGGGTTGGAGACAGAACATCTAAATATATCCTGATGGGATCTATTTTGGAGATAAGAAGAAACCCAAGTAATGAGCTTAGAAGGAAACCCAAATACCTTTAATTTCAACGTGATGATGTTATGAGAAAGTTGATCAAAAGCCTTAGAATAATCTGTATAGATACAGTCGAGTTCTTTACCATGTTCCAACGCAGTTGAGCACTTATGCAAAAATGCAAGTAAATTGGTTACCGTCGATCGCTTCTGCATGAATCCATGTTGTTGGTTACAGATTATATGTTTTACAGTTGAATGTCAAACTATCACACATTACCTGCTCAAAAAGCTTGGGAATGCAAGACATTTTGGAGATTGGTCTGTAATAGCATATATCAGATCTGTTTCCCTTTTTAAAAACTGGTGTAGTAAATGTTTTTTTCCAAATACTTTGAAATTTACCTAAGCTAAGTGACAGGTTAAACAAATTAAGAAGAGGGGGTGCTTATATAGTTTTGCATTTTTCAAGATTATTGGAGGGATACCATCAGGTCCAGATGAGTAATCATCATGAAGTAAGGACATATAATGTAAAATTTCTTCGATTATAATTGGTATATTATTGAAAGTAGTCTTTTAAGTAGAGAAAGAAGTTCTCATCAACATCAAATAACTCCTCGAAAACTTTAGAGATCCTAATAATTTCGGATTTCAAAGCTGTCATTTTGAAAGCCAAACTGGATACAGAATGCTCTTTACAATTAGCGCAAAATCAGAAACCAATTTCTGAGGAATTAATTTTATTAATTAGCGCATTAGTTGCACCGACACATTTGGCGTGAAAAAGTTTTTCGCAGAGGCCATGGCATTCGAAAAGAGAAGAAGATACTGAATGATTTGAACATTTAGCTTCAGAACAGGCTATGATTAAATTTAAACAAAACTACCTGAGATTTAAATATATGCAATAAATGAAAAAATAATGAATTAAAAAAAAAAATATTGGATATTATGTTGAACTGGCTCGTTTCACACTAACTAATTTTAATCACACCCTAGCACAGACTGTCACGGCCACCCAGTGTTATAGATAAAAGGATTCTTTGTGTAGACTTAAGAAAATTACAATATAAAAATAAAGAAAGTAAGTGATTTGTTTAGATAGAGGAAAAAAAATGTTGAAGAATGAATAATTAAGCTATAATAGAAAGGAAGCTTTTAGGTAAAGCACAAAAATTGTTAAGTGGTGAGTTTAAGTATAATACAGGAACACGCAATTAGATTTTAGGAAGGGTAGGACGAAATATTCATAGGTATGTGTGAAAAGAAAAGAGAATTTACTAAGGTATTCATGCAATTGTTAAATTAAGAGATTTATAAAATTGACAAGAAGACTAAAAAAAAAATCACAAAATTGATTGAATTTCACTTATTAAAATTACTAGCACTACACCGAAAAAAAAACCTTGGGTGATTTTAGCATGTTTTGTCTTTGACCAACAATTGGCTATATTGAATAGGTTTGTAGTTAAAACAACCAACGCCGCATGCTCAAATCAACCAACGAGGCGTTGTTGATATTTTTTTTCTGAAGTATCACGAACATATTTGAATCAACTAATATTATTTGTTGATTTGAATAAGATTTTGTTTTAAATCAACGATGGCGTTGTTGATTTAATTGCTAGTCAATAATTAACGTGATAAAACTAAAAATTGGTAAAAAATTGCGAAATTGAGTATATTTGTAGTTAAAACAACAAACGTTTCGTATTCAAATCAACTATCCATGCGTTGTTAATTCTTTCTTTCTCTTAAGGATCACAAAAATAGCTGATTAAATATGTATGCAGATATTTTCAATATGAAATCATCTTAATCAACAATAAAAATGCTGCCTTAATTGCTAATGAACCATGAACGTGATTAAAAAAAAAAACAATTTGTTTTTTTTTATTAATTGTTTTCATCTTAATACAGTTGCATTGTTGGCTTTAAAGTTTATTGACAACAAAAATGATAGAACTATAGGTTGTCAATTAACTAAAATTGAATATGTTTGTGGTTAAAACTACAAACATTTCGTATTCAATTCAACTTACCATGCTTTGTTAATTTTTTTTCGCATAGTTTTCACAAAAATGTTTGATCAAATATGTTTGCAGACATTTTCAATATGAAATTATTTTTGAATAACAATTAAAGTGCTTTTTAAATTGCTTATCAATCATGAACGTGATTACCAAAACACTTTCCGTTTCTTTAAATTTTTTTCATCTTTCCACAATTGCATTCTTAAGTTAATAGTTAAATAACAACAAATGTGATAAAACGATAGGTTGACAATAAGATGAAAGTGACTACGTTTGTGCTCAAAACAACAAACTTTCCGTTTTAAACCAACTAACCATGCGTTGTTGATTTTTTTCTTTTTCAAATAAGATCACAAAAATGTTTAGTTAAATATTTTTTCAAGATGACAAAAATTTTTGATTAAAAATGTTTTCTGATGCTTTCAATACGAAATATTTTTTAAATAACAACTAGAATGCTCTTTTGATTGCCAATCAAATATGCACGCATAACTAACCGAAAACTACCTATATCTTTTTTTTGGTTTATCTTTAAATAATTGCATTGTTGATTTAAAGTTGTTTTTGTATTTTGTATTGTATTGTATTACTAATAAAAAGTTAATCAAGAGCAAAATACACAACTATTATTGATCAAGCATGCCAAAGTTCTTTTGAGTTGCAAAATAACAAGTACCTTAAGATAAAACCCAATTTACACGACTGACAAATTTTGACAGATACAAATGGTAAATCTGTCAAATTGTGCCATACAATGGTAATTTTGCCAGTGATATAAATCATGCATTAAAGTATCAGGCTACATATGCAAATTTCACATCAATTAGAGCCTGATTACAAAATTCATTTCGACGTTCGTTTCATCATGATTACATACGACGAAAAGGTCCAAAAGTGTTTTTGACGTTCAATTGAGGTTTATTTGTTGGAAAATTGACAGTAATAATACTTAATTAAAAATATTTTAAAGTCACTTCTTGTTCAAATTTATACGTATTTTGTTATGAAAAAAAACAGTTTTAAAGCTTAAAAGCATCCTCTCTACTCGTACACGCACACGCGTATAAAAATAATCAAACTTAAGCACAGAAATATTCTTTAATTACATATTAAATCATGAAACTTTAATTTGAAAAAAAAACTATACTGTTTTGCAACAAAATAAAAAATAGTTGAATATAGTTAATGGAAACATTGAAGAATAAAAGGCAAATCAGAACCATATATGAAAATTATTTTATAAACTCAGATGGAACCTTTATATTGTATCAGCGTTTCTTATATTTTAGGTTGGAAATTTGCGCAAAAACATGTTCATGGTCTGTACCCCTCCCAAGCTGAGTCGTTATTTACATTGATAAGAACGTGTTGCTTTTGTTGTTTCAATGTCGTCAGCAAATGTTTCGCTAAGAAGGAAGAGCCTTTATATACATAACTTAATTTTAAAAAGAATCAAAGAATAGATCTTCGCGTATAATATTTTTCCTGAGTTTACAGAAAATTAGTTTTTTGAATCAAAATCTTTATTAAAGGTAATTTAAAAAATAAAAATATTTAAATCCATTTTAGAAAGTTTCTGAATAAACATTATTCATGAAAACATAAAGAATAAATAAAAGAATTGAACCATAAACACCAAATCAGCACTTAACAATCCAAATTATTTTAAAATCTGAAGCAAAATCTGACCAATTTTCTACAATTTTTTACAGAACTACACAGTTTACGACTTCACCTCCTCCTTTCTACTGTATCTTAAAAAAATGTTGACATATTAAACAAATTTTCTGAATTTACACACATCATTCATGTTAACATTATACAAACAACTAAACATTGATTTCTTGATTCGAATAAACCTATTTCAATCAAATTTTATTATTTTCAATTTTTTGTAACTGTTCGATGCAAACAAAGCTTAGAACTTATGCATCTCTCGCTTTTTCCTTTCGCCATGTTTTTATTGATGACAAACGTGAACGGAACAAAGCTGTTCTCTGAACATGAACATAAAAAAATCATGGTAAGCAGCTGCATTCTAAAAAAGCAGGCACACATACTTTACAAAATGAATACAAACATTGTTGAGTAATCAGAAACGTCATAAAACTTACAATTTTGTGTGCTCACATAAAAATGTTCGTGATCAAAAAAATAAGAAAACTCTCTTTTTTATAATAAAGCTATCATGAACATTATATATTATCACAAAAAACTTTGTAAAATGATTTCAAACATTGTTGAGACATCAGAAACTGCGCAAAAGAGATGAGTTTAAGCGCTTGAATAGTAGGTTTACAAAATCAAGTCGTCTGCACAACATTTCTTGATGGAAAAAATAAATGGAAACGCAAATTTGCGTTTTTATGGATACAGAGATGTTGTACAAATTAAAGGTAGAACTATAACAGCCGATAGCTCGCTGGAAGTAATTGAGCGATAACAAGAAAGTCATATGACGCGCCCATAGTATCAATTATTACGTCGGCTTAGAGTGTAAAGCAGCTAACTCACATTTTGCATTTTTTACAAACAAATATTTTAAACAAAGTGTTTGCAATATTTGAATAATACCAAAATTACATTAAATATTTTTCAACACTCGTTATTGCCAAATTTAGTGAAATTGAAAAGATTTGATAGATTTTTGTGTTTTAGAAGTGGTCTATAATGGTAAAAAAAATGTGGAGTTAGGCGCTTTACATTCTAAGCCGACGATTAGCTTTTCGTTGGGTATCGGAAATAAAACTGACATGTGGTGAACTAGTAATGGAGAAAAAGTGGAATTTGGCTCATTTCTCCTGTTCACTGTATAGTAAGTTCATTTTCGTTAGTTGTTAACATTAACTTTCGACAGGTTAAGACTATTATAGTTCTACCTTAACTTTGGCGAAGTCAGAACGAAACTTCCTAGTATTTGGAAAGAAGAACCTCATATCCTTTTGTTTTTTGTAAATGGATTTAATTTTCAGAAATGGCTAAAAGTTGTATTAATTTCTGTCAAATTTAAACCAAAAGATGGTTCAGCCTTAATAATCAATAAAAGTATTAAACAATTAATACAGAAATTAGCACTTTATAACGCAAATTATAAATCAAAAATTCGGAAGATAGGTAATTATGTAATTATGGTAATTTTTCATCTTTTCCAGTGTGGTTTTCGATTAAATGATCAAGATCAATTTTTAAAATTCAGGTATTTTGCCAGTATCACATATATTTACTTGGGCACACTTCTTAAACGAGACTTGTTTGAACGTCAGTTTCAATTTTGATACACAAAAAGAACTAATTGGATTAATTTAGGGTTTGATTCACCTCGATTGATCTCAAATGTTTGCGCGACTCTGAAACCACATAAAATTTTAAGTGGGCAATTTTTTACAAAAAACTGTTCATTGTCTTACATATTTTGATTAAAAAAGAAAATGTATGTTTGTCCGTTGTTTTTAAATATAACAGTTTTTCAAAAATCTTTATTGTGCTTTATTAAAAAAATTAAAATATTCAAATTCTCAGAAAGTTTATAAGTTAACAAAGTTCATGAAAAAATTAGGAATTAATATCAGAATTGAACAATAAAAACCAAATCAGCACTTTACAAAGCAAATTATTTCGAAATCTGAAGCTCAATCTATGCAATTTTAATAAATACACATAAAGGGTATTCATGCAACACCGTAAAGTTAACGTTATCGTTAACGTGGTAAAACTGTAAATTTCGTTAATCTGTCAAAGTTTCTATACAAATTTGGCCAGTTTATATTTCCTGAGCGCTCAGTATTTTTCCTCAATTTTTTGACGGAGCAGGAGAATAAAATATAAACAGTATTCCTCACATAGAAGTCAAAACAACTCTCTTTTTCTTTTCTTCTTATATAATTTACTGAGACAACAAATAATTGAGCAAGCGAATCCAAAAAATTTCAGTCTCAGTTTTTAAGGGGAAAAAATAGGAATTTTTGAGAGGAATCCTGTTTATATTTCTGAGCGCTCTGAGTCCTCTGAGATCTCAGAAATATAAACTGGCTAATTATGACAGAATGACTAATTTTGAAATACCCCTATTATTCATGAAAACAGCAAAAATTTGTTTTTAAAGTTCAAATTATATTTTCTTGTTGGTTTTATTGATTCGAATAAACCTATTTCATACATAACAGAGCTGCGGAGGGAATCAGACTCATTTCGACATTTTTACTTAGTTCAAATGTCAAAACTAAAACAGATTCCCTCCACAGCTCAATCGTCGGATTCTGTAATCAAGGTATTTAATGATTATTTTAATTTGTTTCTAAAGTTCAGTGTAAGCACAGCTCAATATTCATCTATCTTTTTGCTTTCATCGTATGCTTGTGTTGATGAGACATTAATGGAACGCAGCTCTTCTCTCAAAATGAGCACCAAAAAGTCATAGTGCGCAGCTGCATTGTAAAAAGCAGTCACACATACTTTGTAAAATGAATACAAACATTGTTGAGTCATCAGAAACGTCTTAAAACCAACAAGTTTGTGTGCTCGTATAAAAATGTTCGTGATCAAAAAAATAAGACAATTCTTTTTTTCATGGTTAAATTATCATGAACGTTAATGCGAGTATATAGTCACATATACAATATAAATAAATAAAAAACATCGTTGAGACATCTGAAACGTCTCGAAACTGATGAGTTTAAATGATTGCTTGGGTAGGTACACATAGTCAAATAGTTTGTTCAACATTGCTTAATGGAAAATATACAATTTAAATGCAAGTTTACATTTCAATAGATACAGAGATGAACAAGATAAATGTAGAATTATAATAGTCGATAGTTCACTGAAGTGATTGGGAGTAAACAAGCGAATACCGCTTCATATGTAGGTATGTACTTGGACACACTAGTTAAACAAGACTTATTTGAACGTCAGTTTAAATTTTCATCCCAAAACTTAAATTCATTTATTTATAATCTTTTCGAATTCAATAAAATTGACTTCAGTATTTTTTGTTCGCCAAAGCAAAAGTACAGAGAGAGAAAGCAGTTGTCACAAAAAAAAAGTCAAGAAAATCCATACATTTTTCAAAATTTTTAAAAATCCTGCCTGACTGCCAGGCACCTCTAAGTGGAAGTGAGATAAAGAACAGATACGTCAAAAAGTCGGAGGAGCTAATCCAATGTGAACACCGTCCATAGATACAGAGATGCTGAACAACATAAAGGTAGAACTATAATAGTTGATTGCTCACTGAAGTGGTTGGAAGTAAGCAATAGAATACAAGGAAATCATATATGTATGACGCGCCCATAGCAGAGAATATCAATTACCAAGAAGCCAATCTTTCGTACGTTTCACCCTCCAAAACCCATTTGTTTACACTGTTATATTTGTAATTTCACTTCGAGTCGATGAATAGATGTGAATCGCAACAACAATGTAACGCGGTGGGATTTATTTGTTTTGACAGCTCAGTTTTTTTCTTTGAAAATTGGAAAATATTTTTGAGAATTTTACTTCGGCTGATAAGAAAAACATCGATGTGAAATTGTTTTATTAATTTAAAGTACACAACCAATTGTAATAGTTAGTTAATATTCATCCACAATTATAATAAAATACAAAAAATTAATCCATAAAATGTCTTCAATCACTCAGATATCCAAACATCTTCAATGCATCTTGCATATTATACAGGGTGGCCCTTTCTTCATCCAGAATAATTTTAAAATTATTGTTGGATATCTTCTAAGGAAAAAAAAATTAAGAAAAATAAGAAATAAAAGAATAGTTTTTCTGCAACCTGACACCAGAACTTTATTTTTTTTTGTTAAACTCCACTAAACTGTCAATTTCCAATTTATAAATATTAAAGTTGATATCAGGTGGGTTTAATTATCTTCTGTCGGGATTCGGGTTTTGATCTGGATTTAACTTTAGTACAAAAAAGAAATAATGAGGAGTTTTCAAAATCGTTTTCGTAGCACGTGTTAAAAGTAAATCCAGCCCTCTTTTGCAGATAATAAAACAGCAATAGCTATTTTTAATTTTTTTTTTTTAAACTTCATGACATCTAAGCATTTGGTTTTGAGTGTTTAATAGGAGTATTGAATACTTATTACTGAAATTTTACTTCATACTATAAAAGAAATGAAATAGTTTTAACAAATACACTTACTTTTTTTAAGTTTTAAGTTGTATAATTATTTTTTGTTTTAAATGATTACGAAACAACTTAATTAGAAAAATTGATTCGAGAATGGTTTTAAGAAATTTTAGCATGATCTTCTAGCTGTTGTCTTATTTTTTAGTTATTTTTATTTTAAATAAATTTAAAGTTAATTAAACAAAAATAAAGAGCATAAAATTGCAAGTTGCAAGTTAGTAGTGCCGTTGATTTTCAATTTTTTTTTTTAATCCATCACTTTCTGTAGATTTACTGGGTTTTAATGATGATTTAGGTTTCATGTAAGTTATAAAAGTCAATTACATGCTTGAACCACCCTCAGTTAAACCACAAAATCAGTGAGCTAAAAGTGCGGAGCTATGGATCAAAACAATAACCCTGTTCAATTAATACGAACACATATCGTTAAATAAATAAATAGATAGATATAATAGATTAATTAATAAATACAAACCTAAAGCATTTTGGCTTACAGTAATGAGAAATAATAGAAACATGCTCGGGTGCCAAACTGAATTAAAATTATAAAATGGCTAGTAGCTCCTAGCGTGACCATGTTTACTAATACAATCAAAATAGAAATGAAGTAAAACAAACTAAAAGCTCTCCCAAGCCAACGCCAACAAGGAGTGACGATGAATTTTTGTTGTTGTTAAGTATTGTCTATGTTTTTGTCATATTTTGTACTATTGTGAATGATTCACTGCGAATCAATCGTTATTCGTGTTGGTTTTGGAGAGCCTTAATACTACGTTTTCGTTAGACCAAATGAGGAAATTTCGTTGAAAATTTTCACACAAATTCAAATTTCGAAATTTCAACCAAACTTGCACACAATTTTCTAGGAAATTAAGTCAAAACCTAACGAACACACCGAATTGGGCACATTTTGAATAGCTCTGAAAAGATTTTGAACGAAAATGTTAAAGCTGAATTAAAAAATTAACAACAAAAAGTGATTTACAGGCAGGGTTGAAACTCAAAAAATGAAATGAGCTGTCAAAAGAAATACCAAATTACAGATGAAAACACTTTTTCTGTAATTTGCAAAATTACCTCATTTGGGCTCTTATGAAAACGTTTAAATATGCATTATATTAATATTATTATTATTAATAACCAATTGATTAAAAACTATAGGGCTCATTGTAGAGTTATTTTATCCAATATTCAGTAATTTTAACTAATTAATTACAGCTGGTTAGCTGATGCTCGACGATTATTAAAGCAAAACTATATTTGCCCACAAACAAGCAAATAAACAGAACCATAATGCAATATCTGTAAGACCATCTCTTTGATCCAGGTTTTTTGTCACAAATTTCGACTCGACTCCGCTCCTCGAACGAGATCTAGTCAAATCAAGCTCATTTCGACTCGACCCAGGCCTACAAGAAACGACGCGAGCTTCAAGCTGGTTTAACAACACATGCAAGCGCAGTATATATGCCAAAATTCTAGTTTGTGAATATCTTTTTTCATTTCGCATAATTATTTAAAAATTTCTTCTTACTCCCCGTCGGTTGTTTTCCGTCAAGAAAAGAGTACTTTTTCTATATTTCTTTATATATTTCGGGAGTTAAAAAGAAAAAATAAACAGAAAAAACAAATTGTTTATCGAAAAAAAAGTAATTAAAGATATTTATTTTGCAGGCAGGCGGGAATTAGTAAAAAGCGACTACAATTTACATTTTAAAAAAAAACCACAACTTATTCTCATAAGGTCCGGTGAGCACTTGATATATAATTTCTCCCTTTTTTATACTTTTTGAACAAGCCCATTGCAGCCCAAGTGAATTTGAAAATAACTGAAGATTTTCAAAAATAACCGACACATTCGTGGTGGGTTGATCCCAACTGTCTATGTGTGCGAATAAATCAGTGGTGGGTTGATCCCAACTGTCAATGTGTGCAAAAACCTAGTGGTGGACTTAGCCCAACTGTCTATGTGTGCGTGTTTCAGTTTGTAGGCAAAGCCGGATGACAGCCATGGATTGGCTTCTTGGTAATTGATATTCTCTGGCCCATAGTATCAATTTCTATCTTTTCATTGAGTTTCGTTACCTTTTGCGTTCGAAAGGGACGAGTGCTCCCCACGAAAAAAAAACTGACATTTGGTGAATTAGGAACGGAGAAAAAGTGGAATATGGCTCATTTCGCCTTTTCATTGTTTGGAAAGTTAGTTTTCGTTTGTTTTGACATTAGCTTACGGCTATTATAGTTCTACATTAACTTCGTGGTAAATTTTTTGACGAAGTCAGAACGGAACTTTCTAGTTTTTAAAAAGAAGAACCTTATATCCTTTTGTTTTTAACATTTATTTTTTATAAATTGATTTAATTTTCTGAAATGGCTGAAAGTTGTATTAATTGTTGTCAAATTCAAGCCATTTTGTTTTATAATTTATATCATCATATAGGTTAACACTCTAAATATACTTACAATATTTTTTCCATGAGAAAACAGACAGAGAAAATTTGATATTTTGAACAATCACTTTTGATTGATTTTACATATTAAACAGCTTTTCTGGGATCTTTTGCACATGTTTTTGTTTTTCATTTTTTGCCAAAAGTATTTAAATGTAGTTCAGCCTTAAGAATTAATAAAAGCATTGCATAATAAAGGCTATCCCAAACCAAAGTTAAGCATTCGCCAACGACAGTTTTAATATTGGTGTTGTAAAGAGCCTTAAATGCCAAAATAAGTACCTTATAACTCAAATTATCAAACAAAAAATGGGAAGATAAGTAGCTATACCTATGTAATATTTATATAATTTTTCATCTTTTCTAATGTGGTTTTCGATTAAACGACAGAGATCAACTTATTAAACAAATCTATTTCATACACATTCATTATTATTTTCACTTTTTTGAACAGTTCGGTGTAAGCAAAGCTTAATGCATTCTTTTCCTTTCATTGTGTTTGTGTTGATGAGAAACGTGAACGGAATTCAGCTTCTCTTTCCACGTAGTGCGCAGCTGCATTCTAAACAAGTAGTCGCATAATCCTTCATAAATTAATCACAAACATATTTTAGTCATCAGAAATATCGTAAGCTGACACATTTATATGTTCAAATAGCAACGTTTGTGATCAAAAGGACGCGTTAAGTACTGTAACGGACTTCCAAACCATCGGTGAAATATCTGGGTGTCAACTTTGAGGAGAGGTTACGCTTTAATCCGCATGTAACAGCTACTCTGAAGAAAGCAAAGTACGCTTTCCACCGCATCCACCCCCTAATGCGGAAAAGGAATGGACTCAGCCAAAGGACGAAGTTGCTTCTTTATAAGCAACTTCTCAGACCGATCATCACATACTGCTTTCCTGTCTGGTTTACTATTTCCAAAACCAGCATGAAAAAACTGGGAGTGTTCGAGAGGAAGATCTTGCGGATCTGCACGGGACTCCACTTTGACCAACGGCGACGAAAACATTTCAGCAACACGCGACTCTATGAGGCATCCGGAATAACACCCCTTGACAAATACATGATCAGTGCTGCCAAAATACTGACGAGCAAGCTTAGCAATCATCCAAACCCTCTAGTGAGAACCATCACAAGTGAAGAGAGACACACCGATCCACGATACCTTGATGTAACAGCACTACTGGACGAAGGAATCATTCCTATCAATGAAGACTAGGCAATTCAGTTTTACGAAGATGCAGCGTCAAACTACCACCTTGGCTAGAAGCCACCCCACATCCTCCCAAAAAGACAACCGGATTTGAACAACCCGAGATGAATCATCTACATAGTATAAAATATAACCATCAATCACAATCTTTTAAATAATTTTGTATAAAAATAAAAACAATGTATAAAATTAGGCCCCTAATGTGCCAAAACAAATTAAAGTATCAATATAATAATTATATAAAATAGAATTAAGAACAAATTGTAAATATCTATTTCCGTTCAATAAAGTCTAACTAACTAGTCACTGTAACGGACTTGGATGATGTAATTTTAATTTCGTTATATTCCATCACCATCAGAAGTAAAAGTGCCACCGAATGTGAATGTTGATCGTACGCGCGTGTTTTAAAAAATTAATTGAATAATCAAAAAGAACTACCTAATATTCACCAGAAAGTATTACAAAATTATTGTATTAAGATAATAAAGGTAAGTCATTGAGGTTATCCACAAGTTTATAACTATTTGTGGGTAAATATCTATTTCTAAGAATTTGTTTCCATCCAGATGCCAGCTTAAAAAAAATTTGATTTTGTATAGGGTTGGGAATCATAATACTTTTTTGAATGAAAACATGCCAATAAAATACAAAATCAATATTTTTATCTCTCATAAATTCATTGATTCAATATAAAACTTATTTATCGTGTCTATTTTATTTAAGGTTAGCGCATATTGAGACACAATCATGTGAGACATGAGTATGATTAGTTCAGCGTGTTAACAAGATTTTTTAGTGCCAGCTTTGTATATATAGAATCCATAGTATTATTATGATGGAAATTGATAGCGGCGACATCTGTTACACATTAAGACAACTAAGAAATTAGATTAGAAATATGACTGGAGTCGCCGCAGCGCCACAGCAGATATCAAGACTACTACGAAAAGTCTTTTCATAATAGTACTATAGATTTTATATACAAAGGTGCCAGCCAACAAATTGGAAGAGTATTAAATATTAGTAGTATAAACTAGAGGGTACGGGGACACCGGTATCACCGGTATGGGCTCTGATCTATGCTATACCGGTATGGGTTCTGATCTATGCTATACCGTAAAATTCGCGTTCACGTTAGAACGCAAAAAAACGTAAAATTCACGTTAAAACGTAAAATTCGCGTTCACGTTAGAACGCAAAAACGTAAAATTCAAGTTCACGTTAAAACGTAAAAACGTTAAATTCACGTTAAAACGTAAAATTCGCGTTCACGTTAAAACGCAAAAACGTAAAATTCGCGTTAAAACGTAAAATTCACGTTCACGTTAAAACGTAAAAACGTAAAATTCTTGTTCGCGTTAAAACGTAAAAACGTAAAATTCACGTTCACGTTAAAACGCAAAAACGTAAAATTCGCGTTAAAACGTAAAATTCACGTTCACGTTAAAACGCAAAAAACGTAAAATTCACGTTCACGTTAAAACGCAAAAACGTAAAATTCACGTTCGGAACGCAAAAATCACCAAAGGAAACTGAACAAAATCATGAACAGAACGTGATGTTTAAGAGTTAAGTTTTCAGAAAGGTAGTCCATTTGAGCGAAGAAAGAAAAGAATAGTTAAGAAAAAAAAAAAGACATGGTAATTTTTTTAATTTTTTTTTATTTTCTAATTAGATTAGTTTTATATTAAGTAAAAAAGGTATTATAGCTGGTAGGGGGCTTACATCAAACCCCCCTTTCGATGCTTTCATGTGCAATGAATGCAGCAGGTGGGCCACTGTCACAAGGCTGTGAATGTTGGTAGTATCCCCACTACCAACCTCCTCCCAAGCGGCATCCTGAAGCTGCTGGAACTCCCAGCATTGGCAGCCATATTTCGATAGCCACTCTTCCATCTCTTGTCTGATTTTAAAGTCCTGGTGAGTCATCTTGCTTGCTTGTTTACTTTAAACTGATGATTATGATGATAATGCTCAAAGTATTTATACAAAAAAAAAGAGGGCAAAAAAAAAAAAATACACATACACATACAAACATAAGTATTCGTATGCAGAGCATTACAATCCGCACATTTTCAGAGACCCTCTGATTTTCGTAGCACACTTTCAATAAATTTAAAGGATGTTAAAAGTCATCAGAAATAAAAAACAAATAGGATCAACATTATATTTCTGTAAGGATGGATGGATGATGGATGGCGGTCAGCCATCAGACGAATAGGGGGAATAACATGTAGCATACGAAAACATGCACGTGCCGTAACTATTCGGGACTGGTGGAAGTGTGATCATAGCCTCTTCGCGGCGGCCGCTAGAAACAAGCCTTTTAAAAAGACTTGGCTAATATGTTCAGGCTGGTTCCTCAGGTTGGCGACAGGTTAATTCCCTGTAACGTAAAACTAAGAATTATGAGACTGACAACAAGCCTCGGAAACGGACATATCTCACGACGACAACCTTTGCTACGAAAACGGACACACGATTTACGAATTTTCTTATGGAACGTTCGCTCGCTCTATAGAGCTCGAGCTGTTCAGCAGCTAGCCGATGCCCTGTCAGAATATAAAGCTGACATAATAGCATTACAAGAAATCAGATGGACAGGGAATGGTGTTCTACAGAAGAAGGAATATGACGTATATTACAGCTGTCATACAAAACACCATGTGCTCGGGGTAGGCTTCCTAGTCAGTGAAAAAATGAAGTCTACCATCATCGGCTTTAACGCTATAAGCGAAAGGCTATGCACTCTCCGCGTGCGAGGCAAATTTACAAACATCAGCCTCATTAACGTTCACGGACCTACGGAGGAGTCCTCAGACGAAGAAAAAGAGACTTACTACGAACAAGTCGAGAGGGCCCTCAATGCCTGCCCAAGGTATGACGTCAAAATCATCCTTGGGGATCTGAACGCAAAAATAGGTCGGGAGCCGGTATTCAGGCATTACGCAGGCACCCATAGTTTGCATGAGAACACTAATGACAATGGACTTCGAGTCTTAAAATTGGCAGCATCGAAAAACATGGTCGTTGCGAGTACCAGGTTCCCGCGTAAAGATATCTACAAAGCCACCTGGGTATCACCTGATGGAGTCACTCGTAACCAAATAGACCACGTGTTGATAGACCGTTGCCACTACTCGAACCTGATGACGGTACGTTCGTACCGAGGTGCCAATATCGACTCGGATCACTATCTTGTTGGTATGGTTTTCCGAGGGCGGATTGCCTTGCGGAGACGCATTGCATCCGCCGATCAGGTTCGAATCAACACGGCTGCCCTACGCAAGGAAAACACCAGTAACATCTTTGGTAATGCGTTAGGACTCGCCCTAGAATCACTCAATTTAGGGATAGTAAGTCCTGGAGCCAGTATGCTGGGCGTAGATGAGAAGTGGACACGCCTTAAGAATACTGTCATTAGTACTGCCAACTCCATCTTAGGCAGCAGTCGTAGAAATCGGAACGACTGGTTTGATGAAAAAATCAGCCTGGGAGAAGAACCTAATCTGTGAAATAGAGAACAGCCGAGAGCGAGGTTCGCACCAGGCGCGGAAGTTCTACCAATCCGTCCGAAACATGACGCAGTACACACCACGCTGCACATACTGCAAGGACGGAGAGGGAAATCTGATCACCGATCTACAAAGCATACTGGAGCGATGGGAAGTGTACTTTAATGAATTGCTAAATGGTCAGCTCACAGCAGAGGTGGAGGCTCCACTACTTCAAGATGAACACCCTATGCTACCGCCACCAAGCATAGAAGAGGTTGAGAAGGCTATAAAACGGCTCAAACGAAACAAAGCCCCGGGAGCCGATGGCATACCAGCCGAATTATTCCACCATGGCGGGCCAGCCTTACGTCAAGCAATTCATGATATCATAGTGCACGTATGGGAGCATGAAGAAATGCCAGAAGACTGGCGAAAAGGTATCATATGCCCCATACATAAGAAGGGAGATGTCACAACGTGCAGCAATTATAGAGGTATCACGTTGTTGAGTACCGCCTATAAGATACTCTCCTCTATCCTACAAGACCGGATAACCCCATACGCTAAAACAATCATCGGCCAATATCAGTGTGGTTTCATTCCAGGCCAATCAACAACTGATCAGATCTTTACCCTTAGGCAGGCGATGGAAAAATGTCTTGAATTCAACATTCCAACATACCATCTGTATATAGACTTTAAGGCCGCCTATGATAGCATAGCCAGGGTAGAACTTTACAAAGCCATGAGAGAATTCGGCATCCCAAATAAATTGACACGACTATGTAGGTTGACCATGACCAACGTAACAAGCCAAGTAAAAATAGCCGGATTGCTATCCAGACCAATCAACATCTTTAATGGACTCCGACAAGGGGATGGTTTGGCCTGCCTCCTCTTCAACCTGGCGTTGGAGAAAGCAATCCGTGACTCTGGCACGGCAACAAGAGGGACCATCGTCAACAGGTCCAGCCAGATACTGGCTTACGTAGACGACATCGACATCATCAGAAGAACCGAACAAGCTGTACACGATTCCTTCATCTAGATCGAGCAGGCGGCACAAAATCTGGGGCTGCACATTAGTGAAGGTAAAACAAAGTACATGGTGGCGTCGAATGCGAGAAGAACAGTTGGTCAAACAATCAAGGTAGCGGAGCACGAATTTGAAGTGGTGCAATCCTTTAAATACCTTGGGTCAACAGTAGCAGCCAATTACAATATAGAAGAAGAAATACGCGGGCGGCTTCTCAAATCCAACAGAGCCTACTACAGTCTGTCAAAGCTATTCAAATCTAGAAATCTAACCATAACTTCAAAACTGCTGCTGTACAGGACCATGGTCCTGCCAGTACTCATGTATGGATCCGAGACTTGGATGCTTAGCAAAAGGCACTGTGACCTCTTAGCCGCGTTCGAGAGAAAAGTCTTACGGAGAATTGTTGGCCCCATATGTGAGGAAGGACGATTCCGGAGACGGTACAACCATGAGTTGTACGCAATCTACCTTGAAGCAGACATAGCGACAAAAATTAAGCTCGGTAAACTCCGGTGGGCAGGGCACCTAGCTCGAATGAGCGAAGAGGAACCTGCTCGGAAAGTCTTTTGTGGTACATTCTATGGTAGACGGCAGCGTGGTAGACCATGCTTGCGCTGGAGAGATGGCGTAGACCAGGACGCCCGAAGCCTTGGGGTGCGCAACTGGATGGCGTCGGCTCGAGACCGGGATAGGTGGAGAGACTTGTTGAAAGAGGCCAGGACCGGACCCCGGTTGTCGAGCCGATGATGATGAAGGATGGATGTCAACAATTAAAATTTACGATTATGATATTTGCATTGCTATATCAAAACCCTGATGCATCGATAGCATCATGTCAATCATCGGTTAATAGAACTTGACCCCTCTATCTGATGCCTTAGGATTTTTCCTGGATTGAGGTGATAATTAGTGTAACAAAAGCCTAATACCTCACTACCATCATATCATTCATTCATCTAATAGGACTATACCTCCTTTATCTATTGCTTTGCTAGCATCATGTCAATCATATTACTAAACCCTGTCCCTTATCATTAAAATCCTGAAAAATGGTCCAAGGGTTATTTTCATTGCGGAATACAAATGTACGTCAATAAGGTCAGCACATTATTTTATCTATAGGGATGGATGCCGACAATTAAAATATGCATTCATGATGATCGCAATACATAAATTTATCCAACTGCTTCCTTATTTAGGTACACCGATGATATCCCAAGTGTCAACAATACAAATTTATGATAAGGTTAACTGCATGAATGAATGCTTGGGGGAAAACTCTATTGTTCTACTATAAGCAATCAATACGATATAAGCATACATTATTACCTCAATACTTCTTTTAATTAGTTACTTTTCACCCCAAAGAAACCTTTTGCAATGTGTAATACGACATTTAGGATCATACGAGTATCCTGTATATGACTACTTTCCTACCCTTAATAGCAAATGAATAAACATAGAAATGTTATGATATTCCTATATTAATTTTGAAGTGGTGATGTAAATTAAATGGAATGAGCAAATCTTGAATAATAACACATACTTCTTCTTTTTTTTTTTTTATAATATTATATTTTATTTATATATTTTCTGGTTTTATTTTTAGGTTTACATTGAAAAATAAAATAACAATCCTTAGACAATTCTGTTAACAACTTCGTCAAGTGGATTGTATTCAATAATCCGATCATGAAGCATGAGGCAGTAAGCTGAAGTATTTGCAGGAATGTTTTTTGATGTTCTCATCTCCAAGCGTATATCGATAGGTCTTGTTTCCAAAGCCTCATTTTGATGTCTGCAGTCTATAACAAAAATTGGAGCACGAGATTTAAATAGATCCCAAGAAAGCTAAGGTTCAGTGTTGATTTTATTGTAGTAAGTTCTTTGAAAATCCGTATACATTTTGTAAAACAAGCTATATCCATTTCTCTCGAAAGAGATATTAAGATCTTCATGATGATATACATCAGAGTTTAAATACACTTTTAAGTCTGTTAAATCACAATGGCCAAACGTTGTAGGATCAGCAGATATTTTTTTATTTTTTGCAGTTTGTAGTGCAAATACAATGTATCGAGGTTTTTCTATTTGCGTTGTTGTTTTAACGTTCCAGATGTGATGGTCAGAGCTTGATAACATGGGATACTCATAGAGACCCCAGTTTCGGAAAGCAATTTTCATAAAACTATTTGCATTTATAGATTTATATAAATTTAATTTCATCGAATCTGATAAAGTCACGTGTGGTACTCTCCACTGTACCTTATGTAGTTTTACTTGTACATTTTCATCAGTTGGGGAGATTATAGCGTTTTCATTTTTCATTTTCAGATCATGACGAGCATTGGGAATAATTTTTTATAATCTTCAGCAAAACCCAAAAGCTTATTCAATGAAATGCAGTAGTTAAAATATAATGGTTTCAAATAAATATCTGAATCAGGAGACCATGAAGCATTTAAAAGCATATCACTCTCATTTTTTGTCAACGATAAATAGTTTTTGATTGTTGTTGTAATCCCCACATTTCGATTGTAATCAATTTCCTTTCCATTCAGCTCATAACGTATTTCGTCGAAGAGAAAAGCCATTGCATTGTTTACAAGTCTTGTGCTGACTATTTCTTTTTCATCTGTCTTCGATAGTGATCCTTCAACATAAAGAAAACTTTCCGAAGGAAGAACATTAAGATTTTAGTGTTGTATGCAAATCTGAACGATGTCATTTTTTTCAAAATTGTTTTGATATGGTGAGTAAGTATGATATTCATATTTAGAAACACTTTCATAGATTTCGGGCTCTTGGAAAATGTTCAACATATTGCTATATTTTGTTTTTGATTTTCAATATTTTATGATATACCCCAATGAGAGTAAAAAATCCTGATTATGCTTTGTAAGATTATGTGTTACCGCGGCTGAGTTCGAAGCTTGATTGAGTAATGAATTATTTTCGACGATGTTTTTATATAGGATTGTGCTAATTATATTTTTTCATATACAATCATGGCTGCGGTTGTAAATGTAATCGAGCCGTTAATGTCTCTCCTCTAAAATTTATAACTTTTCCGTCTTGATCTATGAACTTTAAACACAACGATGTTATTCGTCTGACGTTCACGGGTAAATAAATGAAATTTTTCGGATCTTCTATGATTTAATAGCCTGGACTTACTTTAACAGCAAATTCATGTAAAATATGCGCAGGTTGATTGTTAATATACGTTCCATCTATAATATTACATTCAATGCGTATGGCATTAACTCTATTTATATCGACGAAGAGATCTGATTCATATTGCCTATTTGCCTTCAGCAGCTTCTTACTAAATCCTAAAAGAGATCCAATTGAATTCGGTTTAGAGAAGTCAATATCTTCCGAGCTGAAAATTTCACATTTTAGAGTGTTTATATTGGCCTTGATTTTAAATTCACTTTTTTTTAATTTTTTTTTTTTTTGTTAATATCATTAAATTTTGTTTGTATGAAATTATTTATATCTTCTATCTCATATGAACCGATAGGAAGCGGAAGCGCCCACATGTATCAAATTATTAAACTCATCTACATTTGGTATAGAGTTATATGTTTGAAAATCTATAAGCCCGCAAACATAATTAGATTTCAGTACAATTGGTGGAAAATATTCTGCATTGAGACTTGATTCATTCCCACTTAATGTTAATGTTAGCGACATCCTGGTTAAAAGAAAAATGAGACAGTTTTGATGTGTTCACATGGTTTTATTCATTTTTTATTTAAACTTTTGAAAACATTTCAACATTGGTCTAATAAAAATCTTAAGCATAAATGTCCACATATAAATGTATCAAAATCTTGTTCTCGAATATAATTATAATTTATTTGATTACCAAGATAGTCTATTACTTCAGTTGGTGGTCTTAAATTACCAAAACTATCAAAATACTTTATAATATTATATTTTTTATTTCTAATATATGCTACCCAATGAGTACCCATACCAGCTTCACTATCCAAATTTATAACGCCACACTCTTGATCCGTAGAGGTTTTTGGTAATGAGTCTCGCATAAAAACTCCTCTAAAGTGCTTGAGATGTTTCTTTCCAAACCGTAGAATATCATGATTATTTAAGGGTCTCTTAGGCAGCAAATCAATCAGTTTTTTGTATTAGGTGTGTTTAGAAATAAACCAAGACTATTTTTATATGGTTTCAAGTATAACCCCTTCCCTTGAATAGCGACTGCCTCCATAGCCTTATTACGTCGTTTGTTTTCTTCAAAAGCTCTTTTAGCAACATGAACGTCATTGAGTGCTTTTGCAACTCCGGCAACACCACCTGTTAAAGATCCAACAGCTGATAAACCAGCTAGAATAGGAGCTAGAAATGGAAGAAAACCACCTCTCTTTGGAAGTGGGATTATTCTTGGAGTTTGTATATTTTGTTTTTTTTTTTATTTTTAAAAACATTTTTTGCAGCTTTCAGAGCAATATTTGCCATAGATGTTGTATCACAACAATTGATATTGCTTTTAATAGCATTTCTTGCTTCAGTTATGGCCTTTTTAAAAATATTTTTCTTACAAGGCTGCTTCTTTTGTTTACTAGCTCGGATATTTTTTTTTATTCTCTTTATTACCCATACCGAACTTTGTTTTCGCCTTCATCATGTTGGTGACCAAAAGGCCGCTTAACTTTTCAGACGTTGAAGAGTCGTTTGCTTTAAATCGTTTCCACGCTTGCTCAGTTAGAATTTTATCAGCAACGTGTCGATCTGAGACAGAGCTACTCTTAGAATATGCAATATCATGCAAACGACAAGCCTCATCCAGTTTATTAACCCCCTTATCTCCTCTACGTAATCGTTTTTCCAATTTAGTTCCGGGGCCACAATAATTATATGAAGGAAGATGTAGCTCAAATGGTAATTTGTCTATAACCGTATTCAAAAGCCCCTTTCCTTCAATTGATTTTCTTTTATTATGAGTATGACTTCGAACGTTGTGCTCAATCAAATTATAATTTTTATACCTTCCTACTTGGAGGTTGAAACACATATGAATATAATCATATAAAAATGTTATGTTTTATTGTAAAAGTTATCAGTCGGCATTATGCGCTTTGTAAAGCAGTCAGAAGTTATTAAAGTAAAAAACTTTGATTCCAAAGTCAAAAAAAAAAAAAACATGGTTCATTATTCCCAAACAGTATTCGAGGAATTATCGTTGGACCATCAAACTGTGGAAAAATAAATGTTATGCTTAGTATTCTTCTCGACCCGAATGGATTAAAGTTTGAAAATATTTATATTTATTCTAAATCCTTACATCAGCCAAAATATATATATCTCAAAAAGCTGATTACATCCGTGAAAGGAATGGAATACAATGAATTCTCAAATAACTCCGAGATAATGCCCCCATCAGACGCGAAAAATAATTCAATATTTTTATTCGATGATGTTGCATGCCAGAAACAAAATAACATAAGAGATTATTTTTGCATGGGTCGTCATAATGGAGTTGATAGTTTTTACTTATGTCAGTCCTATACCCATATACCAAAACATTTAATTAGAGACAATGCTAATTTTATAATTCTTTTCAAACAAGATGAATTGAATTTGATGCATGTTTACAAAGATCATATAAACTCTGATATGACATTTAATCAGTTTAAGGAATTATGTTCTCAGTGTTGGGCTGATAATTTCGGTTTTCTGGTTATAGACAAGGAAAGCACCATTGAAAAAGGTCGATATAAAAACAGTTTTCACAAAATTGCAATACTATAAATATACATTTATCATTTGAAAGCAACACATTACATCAGCACCACTGTTTGGAGGTACTAGTCCATCATATAATCATAATAAAATAAATATTTAAATACTGTCTCATATTTTGTACTATAAAAAATGGATGAAAGTGTGTTAAATGATCTAATAAAAACGCGAAATGTGCTAAAAAATAAATATTTTCAACTAAAAACTGGTAAAATGATGCGAGAAACTGAGTTGGAAAACACTTTCAAACCCATCGTTGAGCCGTTGAAAAAATTGGTTGAAAATATTAAAAAAGAAGAATCACAACAAGAGGATAATATTAAAACACCGAAACGTCGTAAGCTACATTTCAAATCTTTTAATGAAAAGGATGAGGAGGACCATGAGCGAGCAGAATCACCTTCATTAGAATTGAATAGTCCAGATAATACTTTTTTATTCAGTACACCAAAAAATTTTGATAGTCCTAATAAATCATCGTCTTTCAATCAACAAAAACTGTTGTCACAGTCGAATCGTGATACGGCCTATGGACCATATTTTGATGCAAACACTCAATCTGTAAAAATAGGAAAGTGTAGCTTTAAAATGAGTGATAAGAATATTATCATTGATGATGAAATTTTTACTCGAACTCCGGGTCTCATTGAATTGGTGTTAAAGAAAAATCCTTGTAAGCAAAAATATACTAAGGATGACTTAGAACAATATTCGAAAATCCTCGAAAAAACTAATGCATACAGAATGAATCATGATAGTTCTTCTCGAATTAAGAGTAACAGAGGTGTGAAATACACACAAATAATAAAGGCTATTGTCGCTGGACTTAAAAATGATAATGCAAAAATAGGAAAATCCTATTCTAGTATTACTGAAATGAAATACACAAACAAAGATATTGAATATGTATACTGGAATGATCCAAATGAACTTGTGGATAGACTTAGACTTTTGATAGCATCTAAAAATGCTGGTAACGATAACCATCAGAATGAAATCACTTCCATAATTGAAGAATTAAAGGAATCAAATATTATATATTAGTATCATACTAAAAAGAAAACTTAACATTTGAACAATGAACGTCGACAAGTTCGGTAGGAACTTCAAACCTACTCCAAAAACCAGAGGTATTGTGGGTCCTCCAGGATTGGGTTTGAAACTCTTACCCTCTGGTGATTTTGATATAGAAAGTAGATATTTAAACAATGTTGGAAGTAATCCTGAATACCCCCACCAAGCCGTGTGTAAAGGATATGTTGATGATCAAATAAGTCTTAAAGAATCAAGCATTATAAACCACATAAATTCTTCTTTAATGGAAGTTTTATCCACTTTTAATAAGGAAATTCATAAGCTAAAAAACCACATAGACTCTACGATAAAGGAAACAATAAAAAGTATTTAACGAGAAAACAAAGCATCACAATTAATTTCTCAAAAAAATCTTAAAGACTCCATAGAAGAAAAGCATATTGACAAGAAAATAAAAAATAAAGTTGAATATTTAATGAAGATGATGTTTCCTAATGTACCCTTTACATCCATAGATTAAAATAAGTAAAAAATGTTGTAATATTTGTATTAATTTTATCTGTATTTTATAGTTAATAGAAGCAAGAAAAATATTCCCACCCCAATTTAAAAAAAATCACAAATACAAATGCTATAACTAAGAATATTAAATAGTTTTCAAAGTTTTATTGTTGTATGTGTTACAAATATTTTTCATTTTACGTTAATTCCTCTTACAAAAAGTAAAAAATTGTTAGTAAGCATTCAACACTTTAACCAGCACCAACTATAAAAATGGACTCAAAAGTCATAATTAAAAACATTTTTGATTTTTTAAAAACTCATCGCAAGAATGTATTGGATGAGCATTATGAAGAGATCTTAACTTACATTTCCCTGCTTAAAAGATTCGATAATGTACATTACACTGAAACTATTCACGGACATCATTACTCCAATTGCTGCTGGGCATTCAACCAATGTAAGCTAGGACCCGATACTTGCGCCTGCTATATGGTAGAAAACCGTTTGGTTAGAATTAAGAAATTGATGTTATTATATAAAAGATTTGTTTTATTTATATGAAGTCACTCTTTTTAAATATGAGTAAGCGAAAGGTTGTTGAAGAGTTACATAAGGCTACACGGCGAAATTTCAAACGTCGTCATGTTATCATAAAGGGATATGATGACTTGTGGCAAGCAGATCTGGTTGAAATGATACCTTACAGCGACCAAAACAATGGATTTAATTATTTGATGACAGTTATCGATGCTTTTTCAAAATTCGCTTGGGTTGTCCCAATGAAAAACAAAAAAGGCATTACTATTTCAAAAGGAATGGATGAAATATTTACTAATTCTTCTAGGATTCCAAAGAACTTGCAGACTGATGATGGAAAGGAATTTTTCAATACAACTTCAAGAGTTTGATGGAAAAACATAAAATTAATCACTATTCTACATTCAGCTCATTGAAGGCTTCAATTATTGAAAGATTTAATAGAACCTTTAAGGAAAAAATGTGGAAGGAATTCAGTTTCAATGGAAGCTATAAGTGGATAAATATTTATAAGAAATTGCTTTATGATTATAATCATTCTTACCACCGAACCATTAAATGTAAACCTGCAGATGTAAACAAGAAAAATTCAAAGTCAATGTTAGCACTTTTCAAAAATAAGAAAGAAGTGTTTAGTAAAAGAAAATTCAAAGTTGGTGATAACGTAAGAATAAGCAAGTATAAACATGTATTCGAAAAAGGTTATACACCCAACTGGACTACTGAGGTTTTTAAAATAAGAAAAGTCCAAGCAACAAAACCTATAACATATCTTCTCGAAGACTTTCAAGGAAAACCTATTCAAGGAGGCTTTTATGAACTAGAACTGCTGAAATCTGATTGTGGCGATGTATATCTAGTTGAAAAAGTTCTACAAACGAGAGGAAATAAAGTTTTTGTAAAATGGTTGGGATTCCCACTAGAACATAACTCTTGGATCGATAAAAACAAAATTCTGTAAAATTAATAAAAGAAATAAATTTGATTTTTAAAAATTTTAATTTTGCTTCTTTTTCTTATATGTATATATATATATATATATATATATGCGTATAAATTATATTAATATAAAATTATTTATATTTTTGAAAATTTCAGCTCAAACGGTTGATCCACGTTGATATGTTTTCTCTAAAGCATAAGAGCCTCCTCCAATTAGTAATATGCTTTCTGTGGACAGCTTTGCGTATCTTATCGGTAAAAAGACCTATAAGAAAAAAAAATTATTTTCAAGTATTTTGTATAAAGGAAGCAGAACGAGAAAAATTGTATCTTACCGTATATTCGCCAAGATCCGCTACGATTCTATCACCCCACCGTGTCGTAACCTTTCGCAAGGTATAAATGTTATATTTTAGACCCATTTCCAACTCCGATAGCTGTTTTGTTGGCTTGAATCCACTGGCTAGGGTTAATGAATTTGCTTCAAAAGCAGCGAAATCATCCAGAGTAAAAACGGAGTATTCTGCTTCATCGGAATTAATCATTATGTATAATATTAGTAATTATGTTGACTGTGTAGTTTCTTGAAATCGACTATTCTGATTATCACCAAATCATTTCTTATTTATAGAAGTACCCCCACCCAATCTTCTTACACACACACACACACACACACACATACACACACACACACCATCGGTTTGAATGATAGGGGTATTTGAGGGTGAGAACGATGATAGTTAATCTCCTCCACACAAACATTTTTTTTTCCAATTTTCATAGGGTGAGAATGATCCTTTCACCTCCCCCATGCAAACATTTTTACAATTTTCATGTTGAAAGTGGTGGTGGTGGTGGTGGTGGTGGTAAGGTGCTACTTATGAAATGACTACTCCCTCAGAGTTCAACCCCTTGTTTTTATTTTATAGAGTATCTCAATCGCAGAACTATGAAAAAAAAAAAAATCTCTCGGTAGGACTTATGTTTTATAGATAGTATGCGGGTGACTTGATTGAATTCGTATTTCTTTCGTAATATAAAAGTAGAAATGTTATGCTAACTAATTAACAGTCTTATTCCATATCGTGAGTAGAGAACATTGCTTCCCATATAAGTTTTTCAATTTTATTAAAGATATTTGTAGAATATTCATATCTAAGAAAAGTTATCCAAAAAGTGTGTGTTTTGCAATCGGTATAAACTGTAAAGTTAATATAATACAATGGCGAATTTCGTTTGTAACGTATGCAGTAGCAAATGTATACAAAAGTGCACTCTTAACAGGCATATAAAAGCTATACATGGTGATAAGATAAAATGTCCTCAATGTGAAAAAACGTATACTCGAACGGATTCAATGAAGGAACACTTCCGTAAGAAGCATATGAACAACCCCTCCGATAATCTGGCAATTAATAATGAAATCGAAAAGTCAAATAATAAAAGAAAACTTCTTGATAATGATGACCCTCCATCTTCGTCAAACGCACCGAAAAAACGTAGATGCGTTACTTGTGAAATAGACGTGAGTACTTCTGAATGGTCACATCACAGTAGAACCAATGATCATAAGAGAAAAAGTAGAGTTCTAGTTATTAATACACGGTTTAACAGAATAAGACATTGTTTTGAAGGTAAAGTGGAAACGTACTCATTGGAAAATACCGATGAGGGGGTTATAGACATTAATACATTTTTGAAAAGTTGTAAGACTGATATTATACAACTAATTGGAAAATCGTTTGAAACAAAAGGAAGTGTAAAGTTCAGTATTGAGCTGTTTGCAGAGTTTTTAAAATATATAACAGTGCATGAAGAATCAGAAAAAAACTGAGATAAGTATAAAATCTTTCAAATGTCGAATGCAGATAGCTCTTCAAAATGATAACTTGGAAGATATACTTGAAAATATGAGTAAGATCATTGAGACTAAAAGTGTAGAGTTTGAGGATAAAGATTCTGGATGGACACTATTTTGTATAAAACATATTGAAGTCAATATTTGTGAATATAAACCCTTAAGGGGTTCAAGTTACTTAAAACTACCGAGGAGTATTGAATTGAAACAAGCCTGTGTTAATGTGCAAAATAATGATAAATTCTGTTTCAAATGGGCAGTTATATCAGCTCTTTCCCCCATAGATGACCTCTCGCATAGAGCTAGTAAATATTGGATTGAAAACATTCAAAACGGAGTGATAAGTTTAATGAACGGAACTCTAGTTAACTTTACAAATTTAGTTTTCCCTTTGAAACTTAAAGATATTTCGATTTTTGAAACTCTAAACCCTGCAATAAGTGTAAATGTGTTCGGAGTAGAAAAAAATGTAACTGGAGAACACTATAGAGTTGTAGGTCCATATTATAATTCTAACCATAAGAGAGACCTACACATAAACTTGCTACTTATACAAGAAGGCGAAAACAATCACTATGTGTGGATAAAAAATATGTCCAGATTAATAGGAGCTCAAATAAATCATGGTAAACGATCAATTAGAATGTGTAATTCATGCCTGCTGATATTCAACACGGATAAAGGATTTGAGAAGCATGAAACTGAATGCAACAAAATTGTGACAGCCCTACCAAATGAGACAAATAATATACTACAGTTTGAGCATCAATCTAGGTCACTCGAAATGCCATTTGCCATCTGTGCAGATTTTGAATGTATGCTGGTGAATATTGATAGCTGCCAACCTGATCCCTCAAAATCATCGACTACATTGATTAAAAAACATGTTCCGATTGCTGTTTTATACTTTATCAAATGCTCATTTGATCCATCTCTAAATAAGTTGTTCAAATACACCGGTAAGTAAATTTGTTTTAAAGGATTTATCTCTTATGCTATATGAAAATTATGAGCGCTGTAATATAAATTTTTCTTTTTACTCTAGGTAGAGACTGTGCACGAGTTTTTGTTATGAACTTGATTGAAGACTCTAAACATATTCATCGACATCATTTGAGTAAGGAGATCAAAATTAACATGACACCCCAGGATGAAATCAAATTTCAGCAGGCAACAAGATGTCATATTTGTAAGAAGTCAGTATGGGGCGATGTAAAGGTACGAGATCATGATCACTTGACTGGTAAATTCAGAGGAGCAGCGCATTCAAATTGTAACTTAAACTATAAGATACCTAAATTCATTCCAATTTTTTTCCATAATTTAACCGGTTATGATTCGCATTTATTTATAAAAGAGCTGGGTAATATCAAAGGGTTTATCAATATTATTCCTCTCAATAAAGAGAAATACATATCCATATCAGCAAAACTATTAATAAATAGTGAGCAGAGCGAGTTTCTAGAATTACGGTTCTTAGACTCATTTAGATTTTTACCTTCAAGTATAGATAAGATAGCAAAAACTCTTGATGAAAAAAAAGATTTTAAAATTTTATCAACATTTTTCAAAGATGATGAATCTATTCAACTTATGACTCGTAGGGGTGTTTTATGCTATGATTATTTAGATTCTATAGAAAAATTAAGTGAGACGGAGCTTCCTCCAATAGAATTATTTAGAAATTCTTTGGTTGAAGAGGATTGTAACCAAGATGATTATAATCATGCTGAGAAAGTTTGGTCACATTTTAAATGTAGTAATTTAAGAGAATATCTTGAACACTATTTAATTACAGACGTCTTAATTTTATCAGACATTTTTGAAAAATTTAGAATTGATTCTAGAACAATTTATGGTCTAGATCCCTGTCACTATTATACATTGCCAGGTTTTTCGTGGGATGCTATGTTGAAAGAAACAGGTGTTAAGCTTGAACTTTTGACAGACATCAACATGTGTAACTTTTTCGCTAAGGGTATAAGAGGAGGTTTAACACAATGTTGCTTGCGACATTGTAAAGCAAATAATAAATATATGGTTGATTATGATTCAAGTAAACCATCTGATTATTTAATGTACTTGGATGCTAATAACCTATACGGTTGGGCCATGTCTGATTACCTCCCACATTCAGACTTTAAAGTTGTTGAACCTGCAACTAATTTAGATGAGATTAAAGGCTGGTTAATTTCAAATATAAACATTGGTTATGTTTTAGAAGTGGATCTCGAGTATCCCCTAGAAATACATGATAATCACAATGATCTACCATTCTGTCCTTCAAACATTTCATTGTCTGGTAAATCCGATAAAAAATTAATTGCTGATTTGAATAATAAAGTTAATTATATAATTCATTACAAAACATTAATTCAATGTCTTGATAATGGTTTGGTGCTTAAGAAAATTCATAGAGTGATGCAATTCAAACAATCTCAATGGCTTAAAAAATATATTGATTTAAACAATGAACTAAGAAAAAAAGCCACCACAAAGTTTGAAAAGGATCAGCGTAAACTTTGCAATAATACTGTATTCGGAAAAACTATGCAAAATGTAGACAAACGAAAAGATGTTCGAATTGTCGATTCTATAGAAAACAAAGGTACCCATCTCGGTAGTCGCGCTCTTATAGCTAAACCTAATTTTCATAGCATATTAGAATTTTCGGAAACCATGGCTGCTATTCAGTTAAAACGAATTCACAGTGTATATAATAAGCCTATATACTTAGGTTTTTGTGTTTTGGAGATTTCAAAGTATAAAATGTACGACTTTCATTATGCATACATGAAACCTAAATTTAATGACAACCTACATCTGGCCTCATGGATACCGATTCATTTATTTATAAAATAAGAACAGATGATTTCTTTAATGATATCCGTGCAGGTGCTAATGTTGTGCTATTCAAAAAATCCAACTATGAAAGTATATCCCACAACCAATTTATCACTGAAAATCCAATCCCACAACTAATGTTGAAATGAAAAAAAATACATATGGTCTTTGTATATATAAATCATAGTAGCTTTGTATGTATAAATCATAGTACTATCATGGACGCACTAGAAGAGGGTGACATCTGCAGGCAGTATGGGGAACCCTGTAGCGGAGAGATGCAATTTTGGGTGGAGACATGCGAATGCTTGAGAATTTGAGAATTGAGATTATGATTTGAACGGGAAAGACGTATTTAGAATTTACTAGAGTGAGACTGAATCAGGTAGAGAGCATTTTTGAAAAGAATATGCATAAAAATCTTTGAGTATAAGATGAAAATGAAGAAAATAGTCAAATTTGCTTTGGTTTAGTTTTGTTTACATTTTAGTATTCTTTATGATGAGATAAGATGAAAAGAATTCAAAAATCTGTCAAATAAAAAATATTTTGGGTAATCTTTCTGTTTGATGGGTTTTTTGTGGATAAAGGGGGAAGTGGTTTATATTTGGAGTTTTGCAAAGAATTTGGAAAACGTTGTTTTTTTTATTTTTTTATGTCTTCATGCACACAGCTAATGCCAATGCTTTTGAGCGGTGGCGCGGCGCGCGCTGCTCAAAGGATAGAAGGGATGATTGATTTTTATTTGGTAGGTATCCCATATTTTTTCTTATGGCTGTTTGGATGTGAGCGAGATATACAAGGTACCTATAGAGTATAGGTTTAGTACGTAGGTATGTACATATTGTTCATTATGAAATTCTATAGTTAGGAATGTGCATATGTACCTATGTATAGTTATTGTATTACTGTGTAGTTTAATACGTATTTTAATTTGCAATCTTAAGTAATTTGTTTGTTCATTCGATATAAATGTAGGTAGGTAGGTAAGGTACCTACATAGGTATATTAATGATGTAGCACAAATGCAAGAAAATATAAAATAGGTAGGTATGTAGGTAAGCTGGAAGGTACATTTACGACTATAAGAGAGTGCTCAAGCAGCTTACTTTTCTTAAGTTGTTTTTATAAAATTCAACTTTCATTAAAATCAAAGAACACTTTTTTAAAAGAAAATATTTTATTATAAGCATAATGCAGCAACAAATTGCAAAAAAAAATAAATAAAAACTTAAACAATTTGAAAAATGATACAAAAAATGTCATATTATTGATGGATCGTTTTAAAGGTACCAATTTTTTTGAGAATTTAAAGTTGTTAAGTACCTACTAGTTTGGCATTCAGTATTTAATGCTCTTAGACCCGTTTGCTAAAATGAAACTTAAATATTTAAGTGAAACAAAAGCGATTTTATGGCAGTTTATGCAGATAAAAAAAGTAGCCCATGCCAAGCTTAAATAAAACATAAATGTTTAATTTTTGTATCAGTAAACGGCACTTAATAATTTTTTGTTGAATTCCTAAAACTAAAATAATTTTTTTTTGTCTTTAACAAAAATTAAAATTACGAAAAATGCTAAATAAATATTTCGAAACTTCAATAGGTGTGTTCTTATACCAAAAAGGGGTTGTTAATTAATTTGTAATTTAATATTAAATGTTTATAAATAAATGCTCAAATTGATTCTAACAATCGAATAAAAATTAGTAATTTATTAAGAACAATTAAATTTTCTCATTACCTATCTCTGACAAATGGATTTATATAAAATTTTGTATACAAAAACTACAAAAAGTTCAAATAATAAGATATTTATCAAAATTTTTTTAATGAAAAGCTTTTAAAAAATCCACTATTTTTTTACTACAGTAATTTAAAACAAATTCTCTACAAATGTTTTAATTACCAATTAGAAAAGTAAATTATTCATACCCATTGCAAATGCTTTTTGCAAATAATTAAAAGTTCTAAATTATGTGTGACAAATGTAATGGGTAATTAAATTACGTAAAACGCACAGTAATGCGTAGTTTGTAATTGGAGAATTTTATATTACACAACGCTGGTTATAAAATAAAACCAGTGATATGAAATGCATAGAAAATTAGTGTGTTCGAATATAGGAAACTCCAAAAACGCCATACATCATATCTTCGAACACCAGGACTACCTTTTTGAAAACTACTTTTCGAAAACAGGATCACTTTCAAAGAGGCAGTTGCCTATGTTCAAACATTTGTTTGGGTATAGCGAACTCGATAAAAATTCCAAGTTATTTTTATCTTTTTATTGGAATTTTAGGTGCAAGATTATAAACTGATATACTAATATGATAAACTTACAAGACATTATTTGCAAGTTAATCAATCAATAGTTAATAAAAAACAATTTTTCCCGAGACGTTCATATAAGTTTTTTGTTACAAATCGCATCAATTTAAAATCTTCTTTCTGTGAATTTCTGCACATTTTAGTCCAAAGTTCTGTCAAAATTCATTTGACACAAGTCTGGAAAAAAAATCACAGAAATTTAAAGCAAAGGAACAAACATAATCATTTTTTTGGACACACACAGTGGCTGTATGTGTGAGAAAAGTTATGAAATTTGAGAGGAAATGTGTCAAAATATGTTTGAAAAAAAAAATTCCATACACCCTAATAAAAATTAGTTTTTGGACTGAAATCTGAATTTACCAGAATAAATCTTGGAATAAATAAGAAATGTTTAAAAGAAATAAAGAGAAAATATTAGGTTTTGGCTTTAAAAAAAACTTTCGCATGAAAGTGTAAGTATAGGTGTTAACATTGGTAACTAATTTTGGCTAGGTTTTTTTGTTGTATCAAATTTAAGCTAATTTCCTACATAAATGTAGGTATACATATCTCAATGCGTTGGCACTCCCACTTACGTACAGACATTGAAGAAATAAAAACATTTGACGAAATTGATTCTGCTACTGTCTATTTTTTTTTTAAATTAATAAGTAGGTACCTACCTCCCTACGCTAGAATTTAGCAAAACAAACTTTAAACTAGTAAAAGAAATATTTATGTACCTAGGTACCTATGCAAAAACCCACCCCCATATTCAACAAAAATATCTTAATAGGTAGGTATCTTTACCTAAGCCTAACTCTGAATTTTGCATAAGATTACCTAACCTACATATTTTATTTAAATACCTACTAAAAAACATATCTTCGAAACAACTAATAATACAAAAATTATTTATACCTAATTGAAATAGAAACTTGTCCACTACCAAAATAAATACCTACCTATACATACCCTCGCAAAATACAAATTACAATCAATATTATTAAAATACCCACTAAAAGTTATCGGTAACCTGCCATCGAAATCATACAAAAAAATTTATAGGTAACTAAATAACTATGAAAAGATTTACTCGAAAATTTTAAATCAGCCACAAAACAAAAACTACCCTCAATAATAATAATGATGAGAAAATATACCTACGTTTCTCATTCACATCGTCTACAACAAAATCTGTGCAGAAAGGTTTTTCTGCTTGTTGTTACTACCTACGACACCGACGAGGCGACGACGCAAGCAGCTCACTCAGGTGTCTCTTTTATCCCCTTGTTAAATTTTTCTTTGCTACTCTGGCTACATACGACATATATTTCAAAAATAAAAACAAACAATTAATGTTGAATTCAAAGAGGATACGAGAAACATTTTCTCATTTCCTTCACCTTTTTCTAGTTTGTGTCATTTCAAAATCAGCTGGCTTGCTTATCTCTGTCACTCCTTTTATTTCTTACCAGAATGGAAATAATTAAACCTCTTGCTCTAACTACTTATCTTTGATTCCTTAATTGTTGTCTCCACACATGTCTCCATATGTCTCCACCACAATATTTGCGGTAGAATGTGGCGCCCCCGCTGGCAGTATGTAATCCTAAAAAAAATCGTCCATGATAGTACTATGATTTATATATACAAAGATACCGGTGATACCGGTGTCCCCGTACCCTCTAGTTTATACTACTAATATTCAACAAAAATTCTTAAAAAAAGGAAACCTACTTATTGTATTGAAGGTAAGTCGTTACGATTATATCTCAAAATTGTAAACTATTTTCAAAAAATACTAAACTTAAAAATATTATACCTATTCTTCTATAATAAGTGTTATATTAATATAAATTACATGTATATTGTACAATAGAAATCAATGATGCATTTACAAAAAAAATCGTGCCAACATAGGGCATTTTCATGAACAACGCCTTGTGACTGGAAACATAATTCTTGCTCCTAGCCAAACGGTATTAGCTAAAGACGTGATCTTAACTCATTTTTTTACATTCATAACATTTTAACTAAATGCATTAATATTTTTTTGATTAAAATGAATTTACAATAAAACTCTCTCATAGTCAACATAAGGCATTTTCATGAAAATGCCTTGTGACTGGAAACATAATTCTCTATCCTCGCCGAACGGTATTAGCTGAAGACATGATCAAAACTTATTTTGCATGCATTTATAACCCTCTAACTATTTGCATTCACAGTTTTTTGATAAAAATTAAATTACCAAAAAAAAATATCTAATAGTCAACATAGGGCATTTTCTTGAAAAATGCTTTGTTACTGGAAACATAATTTTATCTCCTAGCTTAACAGAAATTTTTAGAGACATATTCTTAATTTATTTGTATTGCGTTATAATCGCCTGAAAATTAAATCAAACTGTTAGATAAAATCTTATTAAAAAAAATCATAAAATTTCAGGCTCAACATAGTCTCAACTTTAGAGTCAACCTCAAGACATTTTTCATTAAAACTCTTGTTTTGACAATGAGTATTGTCTATTTCAATGAATTTGGTGTTTGATTTTCTAATAAAATAGAATAATTAAATATTTAAAAAGCTTAAATACTTCAGAGTATAAAATGGTGAATTAGGTTGGTTCATTTTATGTACACCAATTTTGTATCCACAGCCTTGTGTACAATTATGTATGAAAATGTGCTCGTACACCAAAGTAGTTAGGTACATTCAATTCAAAACTACAAAATGATTCTACGTTTAGAATTTTTCAATTTGTTTTATACTAAAATTCTTTTTTCTATAGCATTTTTTCACAACAAACATGAAACAGAAAATTGCAATGTACTCAATGATGTTACCACTTTTATGCATCCAATTCAAGAAATACACGAAAATATGTATGCCAATAAAGTTGATGATCTTCAAGACGCTCTTGCATATGCTATGTTGATAAACAAAATTATAGATAATCTTGAAAAAGATCTTGAAGAAGTTGATGATCCAGAAATGTATAATTTGCTCGGTTCTTGGGGATTTATTGATTTGTATGATTGTTTCTTATTCCAAAAACTGGATGTTAATATTTTAAAATAAATAAGTAATGAGGATTTGAAAGACATTTTTTCAACGAAGCCAGTCGGAATTCGAGTTGAATTCAAGCATAAACTAAACCAATGGCGAACAGAAAATGTAAATACCTACTCATGTTTGTTAGGTGTATCTACAGGTTTTAGGAGCAACATAATATATGTACATTAGGGTGGCCTTTAAATTGGACATTGTTTTGGATAGCCCTCATTCGATTCAAAATATTGAAAAGCAATAACTCTATTTTTTTCAGATTTTTAATTCACCCTCCTTGTCATCCTATTTTCACTTTAATGTGCTAATCATGGGGTGAGGGTTATTCTTATTCCATGCGAAAAAAAATCAGAATGAATCAGAATATATAGATCAGATTGAGACGAGAAAAAAATTGTATCAGAGGGGGTCTATTTTTCATGTTTAGGTGGGTGAGGTAATTTTCTAGAAATTTGCCTCAAACAAAAGGAAAAATATTTTTTTTAAATAACGGGAACACTTAAAATGCCACGCTATAGCTTTTCTTAAAGCCACTAATCCATTTTATAATATTTTACAAACTGGATAAGTTTATCTTTTAGTTAATAAATTATCAAATTTTGTATGAGAAATGATTTACACAATTTTATTAAACTTATCAAACTGGTTAAAGTGATCCAAACTTCATTGAGACTCTTATTCTGACTGAATTTCCTAGCATTTAATCAAAAGTATAAAAAAGGTCGTTCATGCAAACTTTGCGTAAACTTATCATTTTACACAATTTGTAAACTTACGATGTTTCATGAATACCCTTTTTATTTCACAAGATTAAAATTATATCCATATTATATAATGAACTTGTGGCTAAAAAGCTAAGGTGTGGCATTGTAAGTGTTCCCTTTATTTTGAAATATTGTTTTCTGTTTCGATCCAAATTTTTAGAAAACTACCCCTTTCGCCCCCTCCTCCAATTCGATTTTTTGCTTCTATGAATCTAATCTATACCCTCAGATATTTTTTTTCGGGTTCTATAAGAATCAACCTTACACAATAATTAGTAGCTTAAAGTGAAAATAGGGTGACCAAGTGGTGAAATAAATATGCATATCCATCTTGAAATTAAAAAAAAAAATCTAATGTAAGGACCACCCTAATGCACATACGTGTGGTCCAATTAAATTTTTTTTAATACATATTTCAACTGTCTCTGCTTCTTATTTTGTTAACTTTGTATCCACTTTCTAAGTTTAATGAATGGGATACTCAAGAAACTTATTTTTTTAATTTTGGGAGATTATACCTATCCTTTAAGGCAATTAATTGCAATTTAAAAAAAAAAATATTTAAAATGGTTAAAGATTATTTGAAGTCGAGGGCAACATTTTAAATGGCATTGGTATTGTTCCTTTTATAAAACCAGGAATCTGAGGCTGAGGCTGTATTTAGTATTTCGTTCCGAAAGCCAATCCTGTTTGATGCACTTTAAGTCGCTCTTTAAAAGTTCTTAATTGTCAAAAATTGTATTTTATTGTTTTTCACTCGCATATTAGTTTTTTTTTAATTTCGAATTATTTCCTTTGAGATGGAACTTAGAATTGAAAAATATTGTTTCACTAACAGAACTAAATGCCGATTTTAATTACGAAGGTTTGTTCTCTAAATTAATTTTGTAAACAAATGAAAACTTAATTAATATGTACTTGCTAATTTTTTGTCAAAATAAAGTACTAGCTTTGCAGTGATATGAGCCTCGAGTGGAATATAGGTCTATTCTATTTTATTTAAAAAAATTCCTGACGTTACGGTGTGGTTTGCCCTTCTTCAGACCAACATATATTTATTATAACCAAACATTTATTTATTCACTACTTGTTCTAAGTACCTATATACAAATAAAAATAATTACAACTGTTTTTGATTTGATTATTATAAGATGATCTTTTTGGAAGGCATTCACCTGTTTCAATATCTTTAAAATGACGTTAAAAAATGGTGTTGTTTATTCAAAAATAAATATTCCAATGTATGTATGTATATAGCTATGTTTGAAAACTATATCAAACTGAAAAAATGCATCAAACTCATAAAAATAAGAATAGACCTTTAGTCCTCTCGAAGTCAATATAATTTTAAGAAATGTTACGTTAAAGGAAATAGTTCAATTAACTAGCTTTGTTTCCAGTTTTCAATGTTAACTGACATTTAAAAGAAAAAGTATTAAAAGTCTTGGTATACGCTTTTCCTCCATATACCACCTATTTTTGAAATATTTGTATCAAGGGATGACACCAGTTACAGTCATATTGCCATATTTCAAAGTTATTTACTTTTGACTTTCGTATAATTTTGGAAAATAATCTATGATGAGTACCCCTTTTTTATAAATTTAGAACAAGGTACGTCGTACGTGTAACAAGATGGACATGCAATTAAAGATGTGTTTTGTTTTTTACTTTATAAAGTGGATCACACTTATGCACCTCCAAAGCATTAAATTTTTGGAAGTACGTTATATATCATGTTTCTCTCAAACACCACGAATAATATTTTTTAAGAAATGTATGATCAATTTATTTAAGGGAATAAAGACTGCATTAGATTCATCGGAAGAAATTCTACTTAATGTCAAAAATTTAATAGAAGACGAAGTAAAAAAGCATCTAACGGATGTTTTAAGGTCTTCTTCAACAGAACGTGAAAGTTCTTCAACAAGGTCACCATCACCATCACCTTCTTCGAACGTTTCAAACATTTCACATCCGTCATCACCTAGCGTAAGCTTTGGATCCTTTGTAATTTACCGTTCCTTTATACGTTTCTTTGAACCTTTTGCTGCCCGAAGTACTTTAATAAAACTTTTTTAGTTTGAAAATATTAATAATTAAAAAAAAATGAGTCTGAGCAACTTAAGTTTTTGAATTAATCATATCAGTTTATTTGTAGATGTTAAACACGAAAAATCAACAAATATTCAATTGAAATAAGCTAATGTATACCTTAGATTTAAATTTTCACGTTGGTAGTTTCTTGCTTTTAACAGAACACCGTGGCAGCAAAGAGTTTTAAGATCAACAATTTTTTTATTTAATTTAATTTGATTTTAAAGGATAAAGATACAGTTCTTCAGTCCTTTCCTTCGGGCCACTTTGTCATCAATGACTTTAAGAGGAATAATAGAATTGGAGAAACTTCTCAAGGAATATTGATAGACAATATAGCAACATTTCTCACAAAAAACAACACTGCGGTATCTCGTAAAGATTTCCAATACATTGCTTCAAGAATCCATGATCGATTTCGTGAAGATTCTGTAAGTACCTACTTATGTCGAAACCCAAAATGTTTATTTCTATTCCGGTAAATTTTTTTTTAAATTTATCTATTTAAGATTCGCATCAGATCTTTTGTTTATATACTGATTTTGGGTTACTCACAAAGAAAATCATGTTTTTGTTTTTAAACTGGAAGTGTTTTTATGATAGAACTATTTTCTTTTCTATAAAGCTAAAAAAAAATGTTTGTTTAAAAACCGTATTTGAAATTGAATGTGCTAAGCTTCTTCTTTGTATGAACAAAAAAATCGTTTTAATTTTGTATTGTTTCTTGAATTTCCGTTCTTTTTTATTCTTTAAATACCCAATTTTAAAAGTGTTTTTGTGAAAAAATATGTTTGTTCTCATCATCCATCTTTTCGAAAAAGAACTAACCATATGCAGAGATATAATTTTCTTTAAAATTTCTTCATTTTTTCCACAAACTTTGTTAGCGAAAGTACTTTCGTTACCTAAGGAATTGCAAGAATAAATCCCTTTTCATAATGTTCAACACAGAGTAACCAAATTTCAAATGCAAATAGCATTTAAGTTAGCTTTTTAAAAAAGAACCCTAGATTTTATTAATAATCCTGAACTTTTTGCTTTTTAGATTAACTTAATTTGGGAAAGTTTGGGGCCCAATAGAAGGTACTAGGTAGCTCCAGTTGAGATTTAACCATGAATTTCTTAACAGCATCGAATTTGAATCCTCTAGAAGAAATAAAACAATTTTAGTTTTTTATTACCATAACATTACCTCTTATCAAAATTCATTAATTGCAGAGCATTTATTATGCGGCACCTATGAAAGGTTCAAAAGAAAATCCAACAGGAAGGTTATACAGCCGCTCCTATAATTTAAAGCGCCGGCATCGAAAAATTGGTCTTGACAAGATATTCGAAAAGGAATGCAACTCAAGCCCAAGTCAAAGTTTTTTTAATTCAAATTTGACCGAAGAAGAAATGGAATTTTTGCATGGTAATTTTTGTATCTTTAATCAATGAAAATTATTCTGGAAACTTCCTAATTTTATGATGTGAACTTTTTTGCTTCAGATGATACCTTGGCAGATATAAAATGGCTACAAATTCACAAAGAACCTTGGAATGAGGTAAAATCAAAATGGAGAACAACATTCAAGATAAGACAACAAGAAATTGCAAACCAAAATTTTTCCACAATTTTGAACAACTGGCCCTTGATCAAACACTCTGCTGGAGTGACATTGGTAATTGGTGAAATATTTATATTGCCTTAAATCTATATTTCAATTAGTAGATAGACAACAATAACACTAAAAACTTCATGCCTCTCTTTAATATCTCTTTTTATTTAGCTGTGCACCCACTTAAATTTTCTTCACTTTTGCAGATAAAAATCAATGTAATGTGGTACAAATAAAATTGAAATTAATGTTCTATCTCCAGAACTTAAAAAATTTAAGTCATTTAGCCAGTAACTTTAAATTTTAAAATAAAAATCAATTGTCATTTTTAAAGTCATGACATGAAGGTCTATTCGACTTCAGTCTTTTTGACTTCTTAAAGTTTTTAAAGTCATTTAAAGGTCAATATTAAAATTTTAAATTCAGTCATTTGACTGCCACTGCAGTCTTTTGAAATAAGTCACTTGGGTACTTTTAAAATCAAAATAAAACATGAAAAGTTGAAGGTTGTCATGTTTTAGGATGCTGGTCACAAATCGACATGATGGTGGTGCAAACCGATTTGTTTTGCAGTTGTTTGTATATTGAAACAGCGATGTTACACAGGTTGAACCCCATATTTTTCACACCAAGTGCACCTTCTTTCATTTGGCCACCAACTTGTTTTTAAGATTTAAAAAACTAAATTGCTTTTTTAGCATTTATTTTGACAGTTATTGATTGTAAACGTTATAAACCTCCCATTAAATTAAAAAATAAATTATATTTACTATGAAAGAATTAGTATATTTATTATTAAGGTATTGGAGAGTCTGGGTTCTTGTTCTTAGGTTGAAAAACTTGAATACACATTTTTAGTAAATGTTTTTTCGTAACATACCCATATATTTTTAAAATTTGTTTTTTTTTTATTTCTTTTTTTCTATAGATAAATATTGATTTTGACATTCTTCATTCTGGGAAGCAGAACAGTCTCATTGAATTATGGGATGAATTTAAATTAAAGACCAAAATAGCCAAGAGCTGCTCGGATTCTTAAATAAAAAACATTTTGTAAATGGTATGTTAATTTTCAGTATGCTTTTATAATATTAAGTAATTAACTAAATTTGTACTTTTTTTTAGACCCAGAAGACGTTATAATAACTTATCTCCTGCATTCAATCCTCCCACTTTCTGCAAGACAAGCGAGTATCGCATCAAGTAGCCAAACCAGAAGGAGAAAGTATTTCAAGCCAACCAAAAAGGACTCGCAAACATCGATGATAATTAAAGTCTGCCAAGCTAATGATTTTAATCCAACAATCGACCAGCTGGCAATAAAGGTGAGAGAAATCGGACAAAGTCTGCAACCAGTAATAATTTATTGCGAATTTGAAAAATCGTTTATAGCTTATTTCAACGAAATCAAGTACAAGTTTGAGTCATTACTTCCTGCACTTGATACGTGCTTTAAAGTTTTTTTTGTCTTAAATCTAAAATATCCAATAGCATGCAAGTCAGTATGGTTGTTTTTTCAAAAATATTTTTTTTAAATTGAAAGTTCGGAAAGAGTTCCACCAAATGTTCTTATTTTAGACAACATTTTGAAAAATTATAATAATGTATAAGTACCATTTATGTCCAACAAATAGTCCTTAGCTGATGTAAAAGGACATGTGTTTCATTATAAGACATTACATTATTTCAAGCAAAATGATGACTGTCACTACTTTAAATGTAAACAAATTTTTAGTTTAAAAATTATTTCTTAAAGATTTTTTTTTATTTAAACTTAAGTATGTAAATCTTATTTTTTAATTATTTTTACGTTTATTATTTCTGTTATTTCTGTTTTAAAAAATAATTTATGAAAATATTAATAAACTCAATTTGAATACATTCAAAAACTAACCTGTTTTTTCTATTATTTTAAAAGTTTTAAGAGCATTTAAATTTTAAAGTAAGTATACAAAATAATGGAGAGAACACATCATTATGATTCAATCAGAAATAATAGTATATTAACAAGGAAAATATTGAACGAAACATGAAGCATACTTATTTGAGCATGGACATTAATGTTGTAGCACATTTATTTCACCGCACTTTCCGGTTTGATAAACAACAAAAGTGATCCATCGATCACGAATGTATATAAATAACGACACGGTTATTTTAAGCTAAACAGAATTATGATTATATGAGCACGGACATTTAACTTCAAGCACAAATATTCTATAAAATTTGTCTGCTTGGTTAAAAACAAAAATGATTAACTAACCACGAATGTATATAAATAACAACACTATTTTTTTTAGTCAAACACGCACATATACTATATACACGGGCATTCATCTTCAAGCACAAACATTTTACAAGATTTTTCTGCTTGGTTAACAACAAAAATGATAAGCCAATCACAAACATAGTCATTGAAACATATTAATTTGAATTCAAGCACAACAAATATTTCCAACGTACCGTGTTCGATTAACAATGAAATTGGTTATTCTATCACTTATATGCATAAATTGAACACCGATGCATATTGGGCTTAATCCTAATTATTGTTCGTATAAAATGTTTATAGTTGGCATATAATCCGAGAAAATAATGTTCGTGATCACAAAAAATATTGACGTACCTAGAAACGTGATCATTTTTTTTAACACGTTTATAATCACTTTAAACGGCGAAGTGTTTGCTTAAACCCGAAATCGATCACGAACATCGTAAAGTTTTGATAAAAACATTGACAACGCAAGCATAATCAAATTGACCAATATCCATGGTTGACGCAAGATTAACCAAGATTATTGGTTGATTTTACCAACGTTTTTTTTTTCGGTGTATAATTTAAATAAAGCAAATTAAGAATAAACGAATACAACACTATGAAGGCATTCACATTAATATTGATAAGAAAGAGCTAATGCTACGCACTAAAACAACACAGAAAACCAGTGTTACCAATGAGATAGAAGATAGTCATACATACAAATTATTTAACCAGATTTTTATAAAAATAAAAAATTTGATTTTGGACAAAAATTAAAATTAATTATTTTAATTTACTATTTATACTTTTAGTATGAAACGTATTCATCCAAAAAAGGAAAAACGCGTTTATCTCAACATACCATAAATACAAAAATATGGTAAATTATTTACTTATTTATAAGAATTATATTAATACTGGGTATAAGCATGAAATATAATAAACTAATTTAAACTAAAAAATCCTCCATGCTTACATTAAATTAAGTTTTACAAAATAAATATTTTTGAAAAGGGACAAAATTCCTCTTTTTAAAACAGTACAAAAATTGGTTAAAAAATAAATGCGTTTAAGATCATTAGTATTTATAAATTTAAAAAATCAATATATTTGATGTTTTCTATTTCTTGAAATAATTTTTTTCTGATCCATTTTATTAAAAAAACTCAAACAATAACTTTTTGTTTTCGTTAATTATGAAAAAATCAAGTTTTTCTCATGATAACACTGGGCAACAGGGAAAAAGTATTATGAACAATTTCAACTAATTTTTACTCATCTAGTCTTGAATACAGATCCATAATAATGCATAAGTATTATATCTTAGTTCAGGTTTTTGAGATTCAACCGTTAATTACAATAACCTTTTCCCATAAATAAATAAAAAATATTTTTTAAATTATAGCCATTGTTTTATTACTATATTAGTAATAACTAATAAGTAATTAACTGAAAAATAGTCTAACCCAACATCGTTTTCCCTTTGTTCCAAAATTCTGCCAAAAACTAATTTGAAAAATAATTTTTTTAACTTTATTTTGGTTTAAAAAAAATAATAATAAATATTTTTTTTCAAAAACGTAAACAAATCAAATTTTTTCATACTGATTTTCGAGTAGCTACTAATGAACTTATTTTTTGTTTTTAATAAAGTTGATGCATTGATTAATAATTTTAAGAATCTACAAAAAAATAAATTTATAAAATTTTTGAGACTAGTAAAAATGTATTCAAAGAATCCCTTGCTAAATTTAAATTCAATCTAAATTTTTTTTTTGAAGGGATTACTACTTAAACTTGAAATTTGGTTTATCATTATATTCTTATAATTTCTTCTCTATAATTTTTGTGTTGATCCACTTCTATTGGACAGATATGAGCATGTGGAATATACCGATTCATTTTAAAACTATTCTTTTTTATTGGAGACGTTTTCTTTCATATTATGAACAAAATTCTCACAATCGAAATAAGTTAAACCGATCAAAACTAATATTTAAAAATTTTTTGGCACTGAAGAAGGTACGTATATCTCCTCTCTAGTGCCAAATTGATTTTGAATCAAAAACTTAATTTTGTTTCCCAACGCAATGCCGAAATGGTCAAAATCGTCTTTTTGATAGAATTTCAACAAAAAAATGTATTAATTTCACTAACTAAACCCCAATAGGTACTATGTCATGATTGTCATGCGTCATTAGATGCGACGTTTTTTTTATGGTTTTATAAGGAAGAATGTTACTCCTCTTCAAAAAATTTTATTTAGAAGACACTTAAAAGGTTAAAACAAAACCTATAAAGAAGGTAATCTTAAATTAACATATATTTGAGTGTGCAAAAATCTAAAATAAAAATTCTAGTTTCAAAATCCTGCTCTTGAAAATTTGGGCTTTTCACTAAATATAATCAGCCGAATTTGTTAGATTTTCTTAAAATGCCTCTTAGAGGTCATTTAGTTAAGTTTGCTTAAATATTTAAGTTGCCTTTAAATAACGTTACTAAAATTCTCATATACATATATATTGGTGGCGCACCAATTGTGCTACAATAAGAAATTCAAATAACTTTTTTTTTAATCGATGTATTTCATTTATTTTTTTTTATTGGTTAGAAAATTAAATTTTATTTTAAATAGTTAGTTGTTTTTAAAGATTATAGACCGCAAATGACCTCCACGCTCTCCCACGCATATGCGGCACCTGATCAAAAAATTATTCATTGCGGCCTGAAGAGTTGAAGTTGGGATCGCCTCAATTATTGTCGTTATGGACTGCTTTAATTCAGTTAAATTCCTGGGCTTCGTTTTATACACCTCTTGCTTGACATAACCCCATAAAAAGAAGTCTGGTGCAGTCAGGTCAGGTGACCTTGGGGGCCAGCGAAGAGTGGAGTGGTCGATGGCATCTCCAACGTTGTACTTCGACATTTACCTCAAGAAACAGTTGACATTTATACCACTCTGTTTAACAACGCTCTGAATAATGCATATTATCCAGTGCGGTGGAAGACAGCTATGGTGCATCCTCTCCCGAAAAAGGGAAAGGACAACTCCAATCCGGCGAATCTCCGGTCGATAAGTCTTCTTCCGAGTATCAGCAAGGTATTCGAAAAAGTTATCAATATAGCTCTGTCTAAGTGGGCAGAGGACAATAATATCATACCGGACAATCAGTTCGGTTTTAAGGCGGGACATGACACTATTCATGCCGCATCGAAACTCGTTTCCGATGTCCAATGGAACAAATCTAAGAAGCAGTGTACGGGTGCCTGTCTGGTTGATTTGGAGAAGGCTTTCGACACCGTATGGTTAGAGGGTCTTTATCTAAAGCTGACCAGACTTGGCATTAGTAAACCACTATTATATATGCTTTATGATATGCTCAATGGCAGAAAGTTTGTTGTCAAGAGTGGCAATGTAACTTCTGCCACAACCTTTAATATTAAAAATGGTCTTCAGCAGGGAGCGGTCAACTCGCCGATTCTATTCAGCATTTATACCAGTGATCTGATAAGTAGTCTAACTCAGGCAATTGCGTATGCCGACGATCTAATTGCGTACAGAACAGCTCTAAAAGTCGAGGTCATCAGGATTCTTTTGCAGCGTGACTTCGAGAAGATTCAGCAATATTGCGATGACTGGAAGTTGAAAATCAACTTTCAGAAATCAGAAACTATCTTGTTTCTTTGGTGATCGTAGGGCCAAATGGACATCCACTGGCGAGTAAAAGTGTAGTAAAGTACCTTGGCATCTGGATGGATCAGCATTTGTATTTCGACAGACATATAAATGCTGCTCTGGCCAGGGCTAGGGGAGCCTTTGCCCTGACGAAACGGTTGTTTTATCGCAGCCGGCTTGATAGCAGGGTGAAGGTGATTTTCTTCATGGCCTTTATCCGGCCGATGATTGCCTATGGATGCCCGGTTTAGTTCAACGTTGCCCCATCTCAAATGGAAAAGATTCGGGTGTTTGAGAGGCAGTGTCTTTGACGCTGCCTTGGATTGCACAGAACACCAGAGTCGGAGTACAAACACTACTATTCCAACCTGGCTCTATACAACGGGGCCAACATAAACAGGATAGATAATTTCTTGCTGAAGCTTATTCGAGGTCTTATTGCAAGAGCGATGTCCTCGTCTAACAGCTTAATTTTCGGGGCTTACTACCCCAACAACGAATACTATGAGAGTGTGCGTCTAAGCGGCTTTATTCCGCCCGATGCATTCCTCCACCTAGACAGTCGAGGGCTGATCCAGGATAGAGCGGCGGTTCCGCTAATCTACCACGTCGGCCGTAGAACTGTGGATCGGCGGCTCCTTTACAGTCAAGACGTCCTCGCACAAGACGGAGCTGAGCACCTTCGGTTCAGTAGGACTGTGTCCGAACGGGACCGAAGAGATAGGGTAAAGCAGGAGAACCAGTTCTGGTGGTTGAAAAACGAAGATGAAGTTCCTTCAGACATTTAATAGTTGACCTTGCTATTTTCTCTTGTATGGCCGACTTACATAGGTTTAGGTAGTTAGTTTTAAGTAGGGACAGTCAGGGTGGCACAAAAAAAAAAAAAAAAACACAAAAAAAAAACACAAAAAAAAAATTATAAAATCAACAAAAATACAAAAAAAAATATAAAAACCGGAAAATGCTTGCTGTGGCTGTTCTAGTTTGTAAGTAGCTTATAAGTAGGTTGTAATTAGTTTACAATTAGCTTTAAGTAGTTTTAATTAGCTTTAATTTAGTTTTATTTAGTCTGTAAGTTTTATATAAAACCAAAAAATAAAGACATAGATACCGAGTTTTTTTGTAAAATTCTTCTCGGTAAAAAATAAAACCGACCTGGATTTAGTATTAAGATAGTTCTTAGGCCGAAAGGCATTAGCATTAAGTTATTCTAGTTTAACTTAGAGCGCCCGACTGGGGCCAGTAAGTTAGTTTTAAGATATTGATAAGTAGGCTAGTTTTTATGAATTTTTGTCTAGCTTTAAGATAGTTCTAAGATAATTGAAAAATAAAAATGAATTTACAAAAAAAAAAAAAAAAAAAAAAAGAGTGGAGTTCCTAGAAATTAATTTGTTTGCGAATTTTTTGTTTAGCTCCGCCATAACTGGTCTGGCTATATGTGCAGTTGCTCCATCTTGCTGAAACCAAACGCTGTTGAATGGTATACGTCTTCGGCGCAGTTCTGTTCTAAAAAAACTCCTTCAACATCTTTAAATAACGGTCCCCATTGACAGTAACGGTTACACCGTTTTCTTCAAAGAAGTACGGCCCGACAATACACCTTGATGAAACTGCGCACCACACAGTGACTCGTTCTGGGTGCAGTTCCATCTCATGGAGCATTTCTGGATTAGACTCATTCCATATACGGCAATTTTGCTTGTTTACATTGCCGTTAAGATCAAAATGGGCCTCATCAGTGTTGTCTTCTTCGGCCATTGATATCATTTTTTGGCAAAATTCCAGGCGAACAGGCAAATCCTGAGGGTTTAACTTGCTAGTAATTTGGACTTTGTACGGAAACAAGTTTAAATCGTCATGAAGTATCCGTTGTAATGACCGTCTACTAACTCCAATTTGCCCCGATAAGTTTCGGGTCGAAACGCTCGGATTGGCCTGTATTGCAGACGCTACTGCTGCGATTGTATCCTGAACCTGAACATTGGCATCTCGATGGTAAGGTCTTCATGCGATGCTTCCAGATAGATTCGGCAAACATGTTTACAAACCTTATAATGGTCCATCTACTCGGGGGATTACCGCCAAACTCCCGCCTAAATTCCCTTTGGACGGAAATGACGGACTGCAAAGCATGGTACCGTTGCACTATACAAATTCTTTTCTCCGTATCCCAAGCATCCATTTTTATAAATCTAAATAGTAACCTACAAAATGAAAAAAAAATAAGCCAATTTCTCACACAGAAAAAAAGTTATTACGTTTTATTTTTGTAGCACGATTCGTTCGCCACCCTGTATAATCAATTTTCTATTGTCTTTAAATAAATATATAAATAAATAAATAAAGAAAATCTTTTTCATTCTGTTTTTCTCTTATTTATAAAAAAAAATATTTAAAAAGGAAGTAAAAAGCACGAAAAATTTATGTAAGCAGGATTTAGTAATCAGAATTTTGCCAAACAGATTTTGACTGCCAAAGTTTCAACTTCAGCCATTTTAGGTAGGTATTTATCTAAAAAAAATGATGATATTCGTGGGACTATCGGAATTTAATTCCAAGAAAAGCCTAAGAGTAAAACCAAAAAAAATCGTGGACCAGTCTTGTATTAATAATTAATTTATATTTAAAGCAGACAAAAATTGAGTTAAGTTTTCTTCTTTTTAACATGGCGGTATAGTTACCAAGCCGTTTTCAAATACATACCTACCTATACATACCTACTATAGGTGCATTAAATTCATATAAACCAACATAGCCACCATTATTGTTTATTAAAATATCTGCATACCTACCTATATTTTCTGTAAAAGGGCCCCGAGTTTCTTAACAAACACAAACACACCCACCCCACAGACTGAAGGACGATGGTATGCATGAATGATTGAATTTTGTTTTATAAATTTCCTAACAAATTTATTGAAAGCCTTATTTAATGATTATATAAAATTCAATCATTTATTCTTTAAATAATTTGTAAGATCATCGTTAGATAATTTTGATTAAAACAACGAAATTACAAGAAATCTAAAATTTACATGAAAAAGAGTTGAAATATTCGCTACCTCTTTTTTTAAAATAAATTTCTTCCGGTTTAACATTGAATCTATGTAAGTAGAAAGGTATATGGATATTTCAATGCCTTTTTTTCTTAATGAACTTGTAAAGTACAAGTTACAACAACAAGACACAAGGACGAAGAAATCAACCAAGAAAAAATCAAAATTTCTCGACAGCATAAATAGTTACAATCAAAAACAAAACACAGGCAGTTCATTCTTTTGCCATATTTTCATCTCGATCTGCATTTAGTAGGAAAGAAATTATGAAAAAACAAAAAAACCTCTCCTTCCTTCCTACTGATTGACAGAAACGAAACTCTCAACATCAAATGAATTTTACTTCCTTTGGTAGACATAGGTAAAGCAACAAAATAGCAAGATAATGCACAGAAAAAGTGTGAGAAAACAGCTGACAGCATTTTTTTAATGTTGCTCATGGCTCTTTAATCTTAGATACATGTTGGTGGACCCATGGTGATTGAAATTTTCTGGCACAGATTTTTGTTCTACGTGCGACATCTTTACTTGTTACATTATCGTTGCTTTAAGTTTTTTTTAATACTTGTGAAGGTACAAATTTTATCTTCTGTCATTCTACACAAGAAAGATTAACGTACTTTTTTTCATACAAGAAATGGAAATCGTAGAACTTCACTTTGTAGAAAATTTTGTCAAAAAATGTTTTATTAAAATTTCATTAATCGATGGACAAAATCTTTTGTATGATTCAAGTTTGGCTACATCTCCTCTTTATAAAACCAAGTTTTCGGGTAAACCGGAGTAAGGGGACGACCGCCATCTTGAAAAAGAAAGTGATATGGTTCATTATCTTCCATTGAAAATTATTGTAATTGGTCCCATTGGCCGAATTGACATATCTTCACGTTTCGAGCTCTCTATAATCGGAATCCATCATTTTTAGAGAGATTTCTGTGTCTGTACGTACTTTCGTACGTTCCTTCGCTTTTTTTCGTTCACCATATCTCAAGAACGAATGAAGGTATCGACTTCAAATACGTTTTATTTAATAGATAGAAGCTTTAATAAGTGCAGAGAGAACTTCCAAAAAAATTTAATGAGGGGCTTTTTACTAAAGCAATTAAAAAAAAACTTGTTAAGTTTCCCTAGTCTCGAATATCTCAAGAACTAATCATGGAAGCAACCTAAAAATATGAAGTCTGATTCACAATGCGAGGAAACGAGACGTGAACGTGACGAGTTCTCGTCGGTTATGTCAAATGACTTTCAAACAATGATAGCATACGAAAGTCTACACAATGCAGCGTTTCTCGTCGTCACGTCACGCCAAGGATTCGAAAAAGACGCGACGTGACGACGATTTTCCTTGTTGACAAGCAATTTACATAATGGAAACAAAATTTGCAAGAAAAATACGATAAATTAACATTAATAGATAAAGCAATTGATAAAGGTCCGTCAAGATAGCACCGCCACTTAATTACCTTCCCGCTAAAACCTGTGGCGGTGCTAACTTGACGTCAAGATAGCACCGCCACAAAAGAAATCCAAAAATCTAATTATGCAGAAGTTACCACCTACTTAAGTGCTGCAATCTTAATCTCGAAATGCATCTCAAAAGTGCATTTCAAAATCCGAAAATGCCTAAAAATTATCTTACATTAAAAATTCTGGGCTCAAATTAAAGGTCCCTCCAAATTCTTTTCAAAAAAGTGCATTTCAATTTTTTACCCCCACTCTTTCATTCCCAAACAGGCTTGTTGAAGCTTGTGGATCTTTCTCTTTCGAGATTAAGATTGCAGCACATAACTAGCACTTAAGTAGGTGGTAACTTCTGCATAATTAGATTTTAGATTTTTTTAGAATGAATGTATCGATTTTGTGTTATCGATTCATTGTTGCATTTTACATCGTACCAACTGGACAGCCAGACCGGCGACATGGCTCCCATACTTTCTTTTTGAACAAGACCACCAACCGGTCAGCATTATCAAACTTAGTTCAACAAAAAGAAAAGGAATTGATCAGGGAGCAAAAAAAAAATCATTCCATTGGGTCAAATTGGCCTTTTTTATCTTTATTTTTTTTTGAATATTTATTAAAATATATATAAAGGATTTTAAATAATAAGGAAAATACAAACACTTGTGAGTGACTATTGTTTCGAGCTTTGTGAGCTCGAAGAAATCTACCTCTGGCTATATAAGTAAGTGCTTTTGTAAAAGCAAATAAGACCAAGTTGTGTTTTCTATTTTTTTTTGTTATAAAACTTGAGCTACTCGTTTTGTTTGTATATAATCTAGCCCTTTTCAGGAGTTCTGTCCGTATACCGGAGCTCTATCGACTCCTCATCACCTACAAAGTTTGAGATTTGGGAGTTAAAAAACAAAAAAACACACGTGCCATCTCGTCTGTGACTCGGGCTCTAAAGAAGCCTGCTGTTCCAGGCTGTTCATAAGCCTGAGTAAGTGAAAGAAACTGTGTACAGATTTATACGAACTCTTCAAATCTCGACCAGGTGAAGCAAATGGAAGTATGTATTCATACGAAGTAAATTTTTTATTTTGTGCATATAGAAAACCGATTCCTTTTTTCTTTTGCGTAACACATCAACTGGCTCAAGGCCACCTGTATCGACGTCGTCGTTGACGCACATTGATCCAGCCAGCGAGTGTCCCTGATTCCCCTTTCGAAAAAACTAAGAAGATACATTCTAAAAGTAGAGGCATCAACGAAAAAAGAGTCTCAGGTTGGTGTGCGTAAGATTGGGAACTTCAGCGCTCGACCACGTTTCCGTCTACGAAGCGCTTCAAACATATATATATTTATTTATAGTGCCACAAATTCAATCTACCTAACTTCTCCGCTACTTACATATATTAAGCCGCTATCCAAGTAGCGGTTATTGTTGGCGGATCCGCTATATATATGTATATATATGGTATACCCACATACGCGAATATATACCTACCCGCTATACCTACCAATCAACCACCATCATCGTCCAGCACCATCCTCAGCATCCACCATCAACGAAGTCCAGCATCCAACTAACCTAATTTTAAGCTAGACCTAAGTTTTTTTTTTATTTCTTCAACGAAGTATGATACTCTCAAGCTATCGAGGTCACTCAGGATCCATATTCAAAAGCTAAGTATTAAAGTTCCAACTCATTCGAAGGTTCACCAATATTTACATATGGTAAAATTATTCTCTTTTTTTTATATAGCATTTTCTAGTATGAAAGTAAGAAAGTACTCCAACAATTTCGAACTCAAGAGAAAAAGAAATAAAATATCCTGTCGAAATAAAGGAGCTGATCATGGAGAAAAAAAGAGCTCGAAGAAAATGGCAAGCTACGAGATTTCCAGGTGATAAGGCAGTTTTTAACCGTCTTAACAATGAACTAAAGAAAAGAATCTGTGAATTTAGAAGTAATTCACTCAGTAGATTCCTGAATAGTCTGACGGCGGATGCTTCTACGGAATACTCCTTATGGAAAGCAGCTAAGCGCTAAAAAATGTTTTTAAGCCATTTCCAGCAAGCACATCTACAGATCCCTTACAGTTTGTTGATAGAAACGACGAATGTGAAATTCCTTTTGTCACGCTCAAAGAAGTAAGAAGTATGTGTCAACATAAGTTGTCTAACAAAAAATCACCAGGGTACGATTTAATAACTGCTCAGGTTTTGAAAGAAATGCCTTCTATAGCCTTCAAAAAACTCCAATTTATAATAAATGCATGCCTTAAACAAAGATATGTGCCACATCATTGGAAAATTGCAGAAGTCATTGTTAAACCTAAACAAGGTAAGCCACCAACAGAAGTAACATCCTACAGACCTATTTCGCTTATACCAATCATGGCAAAAGTTTTCGAAAAACTGCTTTTGAAAAGACTAAGCAAAATAATAGAAGAAAAAAGACTAATTCCGAGCCATCAGTTTGGATTTAGAAATAAACATTCCACGATAGACCAAGTGCATCGGATTACGGATGTTGTGGAAAAGGCACTTGAAGAAAAACAAGTATGCTCGGGTATATTCTTAGATGTTGCTCAAGCCTTTAACAAGGTTTGGCACTTGGGACTTGAGTACAAACTGCAAAGGGATCTTCCCAGGCAGTACTACAAAATACTGAAATCCTACGTTACGAACCGACTCTTTAGAGTACGGTACGACCAAAATTACTCGGAACTAAAGAAAATTGAAGCCGGTGTACCACAAGGAAGTGTCCTAGGACCAACCCTGTATCTGTTATATACAAGGGATATTCCAGTGGACATCAACGCTATCATGGCCACCTTTGCTGATGATACTGCAATATTGGTGCCAGATAAATCCGTTACGAAGGCTACACAAAAACTGCAAAATGCAGTCGATAAAGTTAGTGATTGGATGCAAAAATGGCGAATCAAACTAAATGAAACAAAATCGACGCATATAAACTTTACTAACAAAAAAATAAACAATGTTCCAATTCTTATAAACAGTACAACAATACCTTACTCCAATACTGCCAAATACCTTGGAATGACTTTGGATGCAAAGCTTAAATGGAAAGAGCACATCAAAAAGAAAAAAGGAGAACTAAACTTGAAGTACAGAAAAATGTACTGGTTACTAGGAAAGAACTCTGACCTATTTATCCAGAACAAGCTAATGTTATATAAGCAAGTACTGAAACCCGTTTGGACATATGGCATCAACTATGGGGCTGTACAAAGAAAACAAATGCTGAACTCATCCAAAAATTCCAAAGCAAGGTCCTTCGCGGAATAATAAATGCCCCTTGGTATATAGAAATAGCGATCTACATCGGGACCTTCAAATTGAAATGGTTACAGAAGTGGTTAAAAAACACGCTGTATCACACAATCAGCGACTGCAAAGTCATACCAACTCCGAAATGGAGACCGTCTTAAATGTACGAGACAATGTTCGGAGATTAAGAAGAACCAAGCCTCATGAGCTGATGGTCTAAAAGCTATGGAAAGTGTTATAACTTAAACTTCCCACAATGCGACTGATAAATTAAGAAAGAAAAATCATTTGTCGATCTTTCATAGATTGGTCTTGATTCACCGGTGGTTTTAGTGCGGTAAGAGTCCCACACTACTTGGTACCGATTCTTACCGAGTGTCTTTTGAAAATTTCCATCGGATAAAAAAAAAAAAAAAAAAAAAAAAGCTCAAATTAACTACATCTTACCCCACAAGTGGTGCGCACAAGCACAACTTCGCTGGAGGAGAGAAAGTTCGGTGGGTCTTAGGTAAATTATATTTGTTATTGCTTAAATTTATCATATGGAAGAATTGGTGCAGAGCTTTACAAAGCTATCGATCGGAGTGAAAATTTTTTGGGATAGGTCAGTTAACATAATAATAACATAAAGTTAACAGCCGAATTTCTTATGAGAACCTTCACATTAAGTTCTTTTTTTTTTGTTAAATTTATTTATACCTAATTGATTTGGGTTCATTTGAAAAGCAATAAATGAGTGATTTCGATATCGTAATACCCTTGTTAGCTTAAAGTTAAATTAAGATTACTAATATCAATACAATATAAGCTACGAGTATTAAGCGAAGGTCAATGGTCCCAAGAAAGTAGCTTAAAAGTATTTAAACTCATTTTATTCGAATTTGGAAAATTTTTTTTTTTATTTTATTTACACTTCAGATTCTTTGTTGTAGTGAGCTTAGAGCAAGCTGCAAACCTACAATCAGAGGCTCATCATTAGTGCATGTGTTAGTGGTTAGTAAAATAATGCGATAATGCGAGCTAACACATGCATACAAATAAAATTAATACATTCACATAGTTAAACAAACAAAAAATAAACATAATTAAACAATATATATCACATTTCAATTAAATGTGATCTAAAAATAAAAAAAAAAAAACAATCACGAAAGTGGAGCACTGGTTCGAAACAATTTTTTCAATCCCATCTTACTAACGTTAAAATCCTGCACATACGGTTAAGAGGCTCATGTAAACCGTAATTAGTTCTATGGAAATTTACATGTAAAAGTTCAAATCTTCTCAGATGTAGAAGTTTATGCCAATACAGGCCAACAAATCAGGAGCATCGATTTGACCATTTATAAGTTGGTGAAGAAAAATTAGATCATTATTCACCCGCCTTTGATATAAGGTTTGGACTTGCAGTAGTTGGATCCTATGTTCATATGGTGGAAGGTTGAATGGATCTGCCCAAGGAAGACCTTTCAGAGCAAAGCGAATGAATTTATGTTGTATCGATTCAATACGATTTTTATGAATTACATAAAAGGGAGACCATACTTGAGACGCGTACTCTAGATGAGGTCGTACATAACAATTGTATAAGGAAAGCGTAACGTACGGATCGTCAAATTCCTTTGCCCAACGTTTTATAAACCCAAGCATAGAGCTTGCTTTATTAACAATGAAGTTAATGTGTTCAGTGAATTCTAAATTTGAGCTGAAGTTAACACCCAAGTCCTTGAAACTAAGGACTCGACACAGTTTGTATTGTGAAATAGAATAATTAAAAGCATTTGCAAGTCGCTTTCTAGAGAAAGAAATTGTTTGACATTTGGCAGGGTTAAGAGAAAGACCGTTTTTATCACACCAAGTAGCGAAACTATCAATATCGGCTTGCAAAAGAATATGGTCATGGTTAGCTTTTATTGTCTTACAAATTTTCATGTCATCAGCGAATATAAGAATATCACTTAAACGTATACTTGAGACAACATCATTAATAGCAAGAATAAAAAGAAATGGGCCTAGATGACTGCCCTGGGGCACCCCGGAGTGGGTTTCTAAATTTCACCTGGTACGATCTATTTTCAAGGTATGATTTTACCCAGGTGATAAAAAATGTTGGAAATCCTAAAGATTCTAGTTTGAAGATAATAATGTTGTGACTAAGTTGGTCGAACGCTTTAGAAAAATCAGTATATATACAATCCATTTCACTTCCATTTTCTAATGCGTTAGAACATTTATGCAAGAATGTAAGGAGGTTTGTTACTGTTGATTTTCTTCTCACAAACCCATGCTGTTGTTCACATATTTATTATATTCTTGGTATGGAATGCTAAAGTCTCACACACAACTTGTTCAAAGATCTTTGGAATACATGACAGTTTGGATATAGGTCTATAATTCGAAATATAAGCTTTATCACCTTTTTTAAAAACTGGAGTTAGAAATGAAGTTTTCCATGAACACGGAAATTTCCCTGATTTAATCGAAAACTCAAACAAAAATTGAAGAGGCTCAGCCAGTATATGCCTACAATCTTTCAATAACATTGGGGGAACTCCATATGGCCCAGAAGAGAAATCATCATTTAACGATGAGAGAAGGTCTATGACAGTACTTTGTTGCACAACGAAATTGTTGCAACTCGTTTGCGCATAAGAATACAAATTTCTGAAATAATGTTCATCAATATCAAGAGGTGTGTCTACGAAAGAGTTACGAAAATTGTTCGCAAAAGCGTTGCAAATATCAATAGTTTCTTTCAACACACAATTTTCATATATGAAATTTGCGGGTTAACCATCTGAATTTTTCTTTGAATTTACAAACTTCCAAAATGCTTAAGGGTCTTCTTTAAGAGACATTCCTATTTCGTATACATGATTAGTATAAAGAGACTTTGACAGAGATTTAAATTCTTCGAAAAGGACAATGTAAGAGTTGTGGTCAACTTAAGAAAGAGTTTTTAAATATGTTTTCCAAGCTCTATTTGTTTTATTTCGTAGTATCCTCAACTCTTTTGTATACCATGAGTGGCAAAAGCTCGTGTTTTTAAATACTTTTAATGTGATAGTGTTATTTATGCAGTTAGAAGGTATGGTATTAAAACTAGTAACTGCATCGTCAATATTACTAGAATTTGATATACTGTCAATACCAGATCTACCTAATTCTTCTGAAAGCAACTGAAAGTTTGCCTTTCTAAAGTCAAAAGTATATGAGCGATCATACGCGTTGCTATTTTTAATTATATGACTGCTCAAGTCAAGAACTACATCCAGAGGAGGATGGTAACTACCTATATTAGTGATTCCAGAACTAGATTCTAGAACAAGAGTACTAATAGCGTCGGAAGAAAAGACTAAATCGAGAATTCGATTTTTTGAATTTTTTAATACAGCTTACTTGCTGTAAGTCAGTTGTAATAATTCTATCCAAAAACTGGAGCTCAGTTTGTGAAGAAGTTAAGGACGCTTCATGACAAGATAGATGGTAAATTAAAGTCTCCGAGAAGTAATATGCTGCTGTTGGAGCAAGACAATTCAATAATAAAATCGAGGGCCTTAGAGAGTTCTACATAAACTGAGTCTGAGCTTTTTGGAGGGATGTAAGTATTTAATATATAAATAAATTTTGACTATACGGCTAACCTTATGCAAATTAATTCAACTGATAGATTAAAAGGAAATATAATAAGAGAAGATATAAATTTATTACGAACTGCGATTAAAACACCACCTCCCACTTCTTTTGGTCTGTCAACATTACGATCTTTTCTATAAACTAAAAACTCTTCATTAAAAAGTTCTGTGTCCAAAAAGCTTGAATTAAGCCAGGTTTCTGTCAAAAGAAAGATGTCATGTGAAAATGCTTGAGAGTTAATATAGAGATCAGCAGTTTTTGTGCGAAGCCCTCTTACATTTTGATAGAAGAGTAAATCCTATTTAGTTTTTTGGGGATAGAATTTTGGAGAAGTTGCGAGAAAACCTGTTTTTCCTTGTTAAAAATTCTTTAACAAGAGCTTCAGGAGGCCAAATACCAGAATCACAGATAGAATCAAAGTATGAAGAATTTGTTACTATTATAAAATATATATACTAATTTTTGTACACTTAACCTATGCACTCGTAGGGATACAATTTTTATTTAATAGGTGGGAAACGATATCGTCGGCAGCAATTTCTGGTTCAAGGCGAGAGATAAAGATAGACTTTGGTTTGGAAACAGCTTTGATAGGTCTAGGATCAGTTATTATGTTAGAGACGGAAGCACATTCTATACCAGGAACAGTGCATGGGACCATTTCTGAACTTTCATTCCTTACCTGAACCGAAGAAGCTAGTTCTAAAGCAATAGGGGGCTAAGATTCGTTCGTTTAGGGGGTGGGCCAGAACTTTTTACAACTAATGTGTTATCTCGCCCCCTTTTGTTCCTTTTTTTTAACTATAACGTTATCAAGCACAGTTGAGCTTGATGATTGTTTAAGCAAATCATCATTCATGGGCACGATTTGGAGCGGAAGAGGGTCCTGAATAAGGTCATCAGTAGAAGTACCGATGTCTACTGGGTCATTTAGGAGTGTTAACGAGCTAAGTCTTGAGACCACGTCGTTAAAATTACTTAAAATTTCTTCAAACCCCTTAGACAGTTTCATAATGTCCACTTTAAAATTAGACATTTTGAAAGCCAGTTGAGACAAGGAAAGTTTACGGCGATCGGTACAATACCAATACGCAAATTTAGAATTGGTTACTTTCTCAATAAATGCATTGGTTGAGCCGATGCATTTAGCGTGGTAAAGATTCCCACAAGGCCCAAAACAGGCGAAGAGTGGGTAGGAATTTGAGCCCTCTGAACAATTCTTTGCAGAGCAGACCATTTTGAGAATAAATAATTTTAATTTTTATAAAAATAAAGACTAAAAGTAAAATATGGGGAAAGAATTTCTTAAATTTTAAATTTGTAAAAAGGCTAATTTAATTATAAATATTAAAAAAAGAAGAAAAAAAAAATGGGTTCTACTAGGATACGAACCTAAGCTTGAAAGATTAGGGTGCCATGTCCTTTTTTTTCAAATTCATTTTTATTTTTTATTTTCTTAAAACTATCTTAAAGCTAGACAAAAATTCATAAAAACTAGCCTACTTATCAATATCTTAATACTAACTTACTGGCCCCAATCGGACGCTCTAAGTTAAGTGCCGTGTCCTTACTATCTGCGACAACGCTTATACGAAAATTGTTATTGATAAATAAATTAAAGCGTGAGTAGAGATAGGATTAAAATTTAAATAGAAAATGGACAGAAAGGGACAACAACTAATTACCTGTAGCTCAAAGCTTAGGCTAAGGGAAAACAACTAGGGGAAATATTTTAAAAAAGCAGTATTAGCACAAATACAAGGAACGGATATATTTACTAGGTAAATAAATAGAAAAAAGAACATAAAGCTCAATCAATGTAGAGGAACAAAAATTGAAATTTACAAAAAAAAAAAAAAAAAAAAAAAATACTCTTACCAAGCATTATGAAGACAATAACTAAAATTTAAAACTTTTAGCACAACTAGACAAAAATAATACAGAAGGTGGAAAATTTAAGTTAAATATTCACTTATTCAGCGAATTAAGTCAAATACACAATTTAAAATTAATAGAATACGTATAAAAGAATTAAAAGCACACCAGCGATCTGACTACACAACCAACTAAAGCAAACCAGTGCTGTCCACTGAAATTGATTGAAACTCTCGCGAGAGAACAAATTTCTAAAGGACAATGAACTCGTGCTTAAATAGGTATACAATTCGATTTTTGCATTATCTTCATCATCATCATCATCGGCTCGACAGCCGGGGTCCGGTCCTGGCCTCTTTCAACAAGTCTCTCCACCTATCCCGGTCTCGAGCCGACGCCATCCAGTTGCGCACCCCAAGGCTTCGGGCGTCCTGGTCTACGCCATCTCTCCAGCGCAAGCATGGTCTACCATGCTGCCGTCTACCATAGAATGTACCACAAAAGACTTTCCGAGCAGGTTCCTCTTCGCTCATTCGAGCTAGGTGCCCTGCCCACCGGAGTCTACCGAGCTTAATTTTTGTCGCTATGTCTGCTTCAAGGTAGATTGCGTACAACTCATGGTTGTACCGTCTCCGGAATCGTCCTACCTCACATATGGGGCCAACAATTCTCCGTAAGACTTTTCTCTCGAACGCGGCTAAGAGGTCACAGTGCCTTTTGCTAAGCACCCAAGTCTCGGATCCATACATGAGTACTGGCAGGACCATGGTCCTGTACAGCAGCAGTTTTGAAGTTATGGTTAGATTTCTAGATTTGAATAGCTTTGACAGACTGTAGTAGGCTCTGTTGGATTTGAGAAGCCGCCCGCGTATTTCTTCTTCTATATTGTTATTGGCTGCTACCGTTGACCCAAGGTATTTAAAGGATTGGACCACTTCAAATTCGTGCTCCGCTACCTTGATTGTTTGACCAACTGTTCTTCTCGCATTCGACGCCACCATGTACTTTGTTTTACCTTCACTAATGTGCAGCCCCAGATTTTGTGCCGCCTGCTCGATCTGGATGAATTAATCGTGTACAGCTTGTTCGGTTCTTCCGATGATGTCGATGTCGTCTGCGTAAGCCAGTATCTGGCTGGACCTGTTGACGATGGTCCCTCTTGTTGCCGTGCCAGAGTCACGGATTGCTTTCTCCAACGCCAGGTTGAAGAGGAGGCAGGCCAAACCATCCCCTTGTCGGAGTCCATTAAAGATGTTGATTGGTCTGGATAGCAATCCGGCTATTTTTACTTGGCTTGTTACGTTGGTCATGGTCAACCTACATAGTCGTGTCAATTTATTTGGGAAGCCGAATTCTCTCATGGCTTTGTAAGGTTCTACCCTGGCTATGCTATCATAGGCGGCCTTAAAGTCTATATACAGATGGTATGTTGGAATGTTGAATTCAAGACATTTTTCCATCGCCTGCCTAAGGGTAAAGATCTGATCAGTTGTTGATTTGCCTGGAATGAAACCACACTGATATTGGCCGATGATTGTTTTAGCGTATGGGGTTATCCGGTCTTGTAGGATAGAGGAGAGTATCTTATAGGCGGTACTCAACAACGTGATACCTCTATAATTGCTGCACGTTGTGACATCTCCCTTCTTATGTATGGGGCATATGATACCTTTTCGCCAGTCTTCTGGCATTTCTTCATGCTCCCATACGTGCACTATGATATCATGAATTGCTTGACGTAAGGCTGGCCCACCGTGGTGGAATAATTCGGCTGGTATGCCATCGGCTCCCGGGGCTTTGTTTCGTTTGAGCCGTTTTATAGCCTTCTCAACCTCTTCTATGCTTGGTGGCGGTAGCATAGGGTGTTCGTCTTGAAGTAGTGGAGCCTCCACCTCTGCTGTGAGCTGACCATTTAGCAATTCATTAAAGTACACTTCCCATCGCTCCAGTATGCTTTGTAGATCGGTGATCAGATTTCCCTCTCCGTCCTTGCAGTATGTGCAGCGTGGTGTGTACTGCGTCATGTTTCGGACGGATTGGTAGAACTTCCGCGCCTGGTGCGAACCTCGCTCTCGGCTGTTCTCTATTTCACAGATTAGGTTCTTCTCCCAGGCTGATTTTTTCTGTCTGTGAAGCCGTTTTTCTGTTCTTCTGAGCTCTTTATATTCCTCTTCGCGTGCCCGCGTTTTATGAGATTGTTGCATTGCTTGGTACGCAACATTCTTACGTTCAGTCGCTAGTTTGCATTCATCATCAAACCAGTCGTTCCGATTTCTACGACTGCTGCCTAAGATGGAGTTGGCAGTACTAATGACAGTATTCTTAAGGCGTGTCCACTTCTCATCTACGCCCAGCATACTGGCTCCAGGACTTACTATCCCTAAATTGAGTGATTCTAGGGCGAGTCCTAACGCATTCCCAAAGATGTTACTGGTGTTTTCCTTGCGTAGGGCAGCCGTGTTGATTCGAACCTGATCGGCGGATGCAATGCGTCTCCGCAAGGCAATCCGCCCTCGGAAAACCATACCAACAAGATAGTGATCCGAGTCGATATTGGCACCTCGGTACGTACGTACCGTCATCAGGTTCGAGTAGTGGCAACGGTCTATCAACACGTGGTCTATTTGGTTACGAGTGACTCCATCAGGTGATACCCAGGTGGCTTTGTAGATATCCTTACGCGGGAACCTGGTACTCGCAACGACCATGTTTTTCGATGCTGCCAATTCTAAGACTCGAAGTCCATTGTCATTAGTGTTCTCATGCAAACTATGGGTGCCTGCGTAATGCCTGAATACCGGCTCCCGACCTATTTTTGCGTTCAGATCCCCAAGGATGATTTTGACGTCATACCTTGGGCAGGCATTGAGGGCCCTCTCGACTTGTTCGTAGTAAGTCTCTTTTTCTTCGTCTGAGGACTCCTCCGTAGGTCCGTGAACGTTAATGAAGCTGATGTTTGTAAATTTGCCTCGCACGCGGAGAGTGCATAGCCTTTCGCTTATAGCGTTAAAGCCGATGATGGTAGACTTCATTTTTTCGCTGACTAGAAAGCCTACCTCGAGCACATGGTGTTTTGTATGACAGCTGTAATATACGTCATATTCCTTCTTCTGTAGAACACCATTCCCTGTCCATTCCTGTGTTTGCATTATCTTATGGATTGTAAAAAAACTAGAGGGTCATACTAATAGTCTAAGAACGATTCACTTTATTTTATATATAGTTTTTTTTTTTAATTTGCTATATCCTTTTAACATTTAAATCACTAAATTCAATTTTCCTAGAATCTTTAAATTGAGATTGAACGAATTTTTATTTTATATTTTTTATTATGTTTATAATTAATTATATTTATTGGATAAAATTACACCACTCATTATAAATTATTTGAAATTTGGAGTATTAATGACATCCATGATGCCAATCGTATAAGTTTTTTGAAAGTGAGCTTGGGAGAGTGATATGGCAGGGGTTAATGTAGACGGTGAGAAGATAAGTCAGCTTTAGTATATTCGGACTTTACTTTAGGGGTTATCGTTGGTAGACATTAAGTGGTGCGATAACCAAGGAGTAACTACCTTGAGTAGATTAAAGTGGGAGGGCCACTATAAGGAACTAATTACATTATAAAGTTCCAATCTTGAAGATATGGTTGAATAAAATATTGAGTATTGATAAGAGCTTTTGATTTTCCTTAATTGTCGATTTATATTAGGCACGTTAAAAAGTACACGGCGGTCCAGTTGCAAGATCCCACCCTTCCGACGAACTAGCTCAAATGGCATTCGCTAGCGTGCCTACAGCACTCAGCTGACTGGACAACCTAGTTGCACTTTCCTGGGTATCTTTAAGGATCCTGTGAGCTTAAGGATATTCAAGAAATTGCATAAGATCACAAGCACGTGAATTCGAAGCAAAATACGATTTTGCTTGATTATCCAGAAAAAAAGAGATTAAATTTAAGACACGGTCTTTATAGTAGATTACTTTATTGAGAAGTGACTTAAAGGTGTTTTTTACAGCCAAAAACAAGGTTAACATACCTAAAATCTTTTTGACACTTCATTGAAATCTATTTACCAAATTACAAGAAAAAAAACACAGTTCCTGGTCACCTTATTTATCGTTGTTAGAAATTTCTTAATCTTTCCATTCCTGAACGTATGCATAAAATATAGGGTCTAAATTTATGCTAGAATTGCTTGAAGAGCAATGAACACAGCAGTGCCAATTGCCAATCTAGTGCCTGTTGTAATTGTGGAAAGAAATATCACACCCTTTTGCACCTTGTAGAGAACGCTCCAACTTTTGTACCCCGAACCCCACTTAGTTCAAGTAGTCACTCCTCTTCATCTCAAGGTGCCTCGTCTCCTGCTGAAGCTCCCTTCCGAACACACTTTCAACGTACTCTAGCTGCTCTGAAAATAGTACTTTGGGAACAGCTGTCATTAATATAACCAAACAACAGGTTATACCATGTCGTGTACTTTTGTGCGCGGGATCACAGACATATTTAGACACATTTGATTTCAGAAGGACTCATGCAGTACTTAGGAACGCCACGTCTGCCATCTCACGCCTCCTTAACCTGCGCCAACAATACTTTTACTTTAGTTAAACACAAAGCTATTCTGAACATCGCTTCTTGCATCAATGGATTAACAGCTACAATAGAAGCATTTGTTATTCCACAAATTACTGGGCTCCTGCCTGACAAAAACATTGATATCAATGACTGGAATATTCCAAAGAACATTCGTTTATCTGATCCTCTATTTAATATTCCTCAACGTGTAGATGTGCTGCCTTGAGAAGACTTATTTTACATACACAGTTTTATGCGTGGGTCAAATTAAATTAGAATCGAGCTTACTGTTGCAAAACACTTTATTTGACTGGGTAGTTGCTGGTCAACTTCCAAAGCCAATAAATTCAAGTAAACTTAATTATAGTCTTCCGATCAGAGAAACTGTCTACTGTCTTATCCGATTCTGATAACACACTGAATAGCTCTTTAAAGGCATTTTGGGAAATTGAAAGCTTTGATTTTCAAGAAGGAGAGAAAGCATATAATTATGTGTTCTATTGGGAACACAGTAAAACTCTTGGTTAAGTTTTATTTTATGTTTATTTTAAAGGTTAATTTCTTTTCAATAAGTTTTACAATTACACACATTAATAACATTAGCTTCTTTATATTAGATTTCTTTTAAGACGCGTCTTCGACAAGGAACATATAAGAAGTGACTGAAGAACTTAAGTCTTACGAACAATAATGCATTACTTAAAGCTAGCATAAGACTAACAAACAAAACTGGACTTTACCGTGAGCTTAATCCCTAGGCGTCATTTAGTTGCTAGGCTATAAGATGATTATGCTCTCCGGCTTTATCTTCGGAGAAGATGAAGTTGGAGAACAAATTAAATGCTAAGTAGGCACACAAGGTATTTGCTGGGCAAAAACCTTGTGTGGTGAAAAGCTATTTTGTGTAGTACGCATTTGGGGAAATGTGGAAGCATTTTAGTTATATAACACCTCCCACATCAAATTGTTTTTGGTCCCCAAAAACATCATTACAAAACCATCTTGAATTTATTACAATTTATAAGCACTGTTCTATCTTACTCGTTAGTTTATAATGGTTTCTTCCAATGAACAATTAAATTTACTTCAAAGTTAACTTTTTTTCTTTTACTAATACAAATAATACATAATTCCAATAATTAAATCATAATAATCTACATATTATACATTAATTAATTACAATTTAATCAAAATATAACATTAACTTTCAATCAACTTTTTTTCCTCTTAGTAACGAGTGTTTATTTGATAATATTTGTTTGGTTTCTTATTTCTTTTTTTTCAGTTTTAATATTTCGTATTTTATTTTAGTCCAGTTATAATTATGTCTTATGTTTACTTCCAACAATTCCTTATTTATTCTATTTAATAGTATACTAGATTAATTTTTTTTTTGGCAATTGTTTTAAATTTGGTTTGCAAAATATAGATACATTGAAGCAAATTATGTTCTGCATGAATAACAACAAAAATACATTTCTCTGCATGATTATTCTGGCCAGGGTAACTACTTTACTTTTCTTTTGTTTAGTTTATAATAATTAATTCAGAACTATAAATCGCAACGTGTGAATCATTCAATCAGCGAGTTAAAATCTTAATCGTTGTTTTCATTCAAAACCAACGAGTGATATAACTGGACGCACTCATCGTTAAGAATGAAATGTCAAAATGGCCAAAGAAGAAGGAAATGGTTTTTTTTTCTCTGTTGTGGCTGCGTTGTATTTACTGTTTTGTGTTTTAATTTCAAAACTGTGTTTGATCGTCCATTGAATATTGTTTGGGTAATACAAATTTTAATTTTGAAAGAAGTAATACTCGAACAGCATTTGAGTTATTAGAAATAGTAAGTGAAAGTAAAAATCTACAAAAGGATACAAAATTCTTTCAGAAATACGAAGGATTACTAAACAATCTGAGGGATACAAAACTCAACCTCTTATGTTAAAGGTGAAATTAAATGTACTGTTGAATGTCTGAACTTTTTTTTTTGGCAACTCTGACTTCACCTAGTCAGCCTGTGTTTAAATTAGCTCCTGACTTTTTTATTTTTTATCGGTTGTATTATTTTTTATAAATACGGATCGTTCATTATATTGAGTCGTCCAACATACTTCTAATTATTGAACCACCCTAAAAGTGTTTTCAAAGTGTGTTCAGGCTTTAAATATTGAATTTAAAATTTAACAAAAAAGTCTAATCATTTAACAACATTGAGTGAAGATAATCTTGCCAACCATCTCTTCTCATTGCTCCCGTAAAATTTGTTCTTTTTTTCTGTGTGGTGAGTGAAAAATTTTAGTATTTGTTCTGCCTCTGAAGCAAATTGAGGCTACACACATCTGAATTGTTTCGTTTTACATGCTAAACCTACATCAAAGCTGCAATTGAGTGTTAACGATCTGCTCTCACATCGCGGTTTGTGGATACAAACAGCAATCCGACCACACACCTTGGACTTGATAGCCTACAACCTACAAGCCAGCTCAACTGACAAAAACATTTTGTGTTTCTGTCTTGCCTTTATGGGTGAGTCTTTTTTAGTAGTGTTCTGCCAAGCTGTTTATGTATACTACTGAAAAAATCTCTTTGGATCTCTTTTCATGACACACATACACACTACTACAAACAACTCTCGCTCTGACAATTGACATTGAGTGGAACTCCTGTGGATTGTAGATTAATTTACAACTTAGCAAAAAACAGAACCATTGGTTTGGGCATATGATACTAGGTTCCTGAAATCAACACCTGATACACTAATAGCAAACATTTTTTTTTCTTTTAATTTAAGAAAAAACTAAAAAAAACTACAGACAACTATGCCTTGTAATTGTAAAGTTTGTGGCTTAAAAGTCGAAAGGAATGAACTTAAAATAACATGTGATGAGTGCTTGTTGTATTTCCATGCACAGTGCGTCAATGTTCTTAAAGCGGATATTGAATTCTACAAAAAAGCGGTAAAGCATTTCGTTGCAATTCATGTACAACTCTTCGTCGTCGATCGCTATATGAAGAATCCCCTCTTCTACAAGCTGCAGAAGTATCCACACATATCGCAGTAAGCGAAAAAAACAACATCTCTCCACCTGTTGGTCTCCGTGGATCATCGTCAGCTCACCACATTCAACAAGAGAATATTGATAATACACAAACGGTTTCACTTGCAATTATCTATAAGGAACTCTTAGAGTTGAGAAAAGAAAATAGCCAGGTTTTGTCTACTCTTCAAGAACTTCAGAAATCCAAAACTGATTTGAAAATCCAACTCGATTTGATGCAGAAAAGAGTTAATATCCTGGAACAAGCTCAAAGGGAAAACATTATTGAAATTGTTGGCCTTCCTAATATAAACAACACCAATGCTTTATCGCAATCTCTTAAGCTTTTTTCGTCTGGGCTTGAAACTAATATTACTGAAGAACAAATTGACAAAGTTTACGTCAAAAAAGTTAACATTTCAAATCATAAGCCGTCTCCTACGAATGATGGTGTTACGGATGATAGCAAATGTAATATCGTTTGTGTTAAATTTGTCTCTCATCAAATAAAAGAAAATCTCATGAGGAAAAGAAAGACTTTTACCGATCGTCTTAATGGTAGTCTGTTTGGGAATGAATTTGCTAACAACAGAATTTATTTAAATGAAAGTTTTTCATCATATACAAGGGAACTGTGGAAAGCTGCTGCGGACTCTAAAAAAATCTAAAAACTATAAATATTTGTGGTTTAGAAATTCTTCATTGTTTATGAGGAAAAAAGAAGGTGACAAACCTATTATTATTAATTGTAAAGAAGATTTACTTAAACTTACTTAGAATGTCTTTCGAAAGTTTTGATAATTTATATTCTCTAGACTATAACAATTCTCTGTGTAATTTTGATTGTGAAATTTTGCAAAGTGTTTTTCATAGCAATTCCGTATATCAAAAACATTTCTATTTTATTCATCAAAACATACAAAGTCTTCGGAAAAATTTTGATCTTTTGCTGATTCATATTGATTCCTGTGTTAATAAGCCTGATTTTATATTTCTTTCTGAAATTTGGATTTTTAGTGATGAAATTGATAATTTTAGTATACCTGGTTATGATTTTCATGCAACATGCAATGATTCTTACTCTTCTGGTGGTGTTGCCGTCTTTTTTAAAAAAGTTTACTCATGTGATGTTTTTAAATTCAATTTTACTTCAATGGACGTTCTTAAAGTTGTCGTGGAGTTTAATAATGAGAAATTTTATTTTTTTTGTGCCTATCGACTTCATGGTAGTGGTAAAGATGTCTTTTTGGGAGAATTACAAGAATTATTAATACATGAAAAAGCGAAAAACTTGGTGTTTCTTGGGGATATTAATATTGATTTGCTTTCTAAATCAAAACTAGTTGAAGACTATTTACAACTTTTGGCAATTATGGGCCTTGATTGTTGCATTGATCAGCCTACACGCATTGCAGATAATTCCAGAACGTGTATTGACCACATATTTTGTAGAAGTAGCCGTACTGGCAAAGTGTGTATCTCAAGTTCAATTGCAGATTTTCATATCTCAGACCATTGCATGACTAGTCTTCACTACATAGGAGTTCAACAGGCAAATGAGTGCGCTTCATCTAATAGATATATACAAAAAATTGACTTTGTCTTATTAAACTCTAGACTTCGATTTGAGTATTGGGATACTGTCTATAATGAAACTGTTTCTTCTTCAGCCTATGATAACTTTATTGTTACGCTAAAATCGTTAATAGAAAGTTGTTGTACGTTCAAGGCTCAAAATTGTAAATCTAAACGTCTTAAGCCTTGGATTACAGATTCTCTTTTACGAAAAATATGTGTAAAAAACAAATTAAGTCACAAATGTAAAAAATTTCCAAATAACTCCATATTAAGAGACAAATGTAAAAAAATGTGTAAAGAAATTTCTATTGAAGTTAAAGTTTGTAAAGAGAATTTCTACATAGCCGAGTTGGATAAAAATAGAGGTAATATAAGAGGGGAATGGAATGTTATTAATAACATTCTTAATCGAAAAAAATGTGATAGGAAGCAAATTTTTATTGAGAAAGATGGGTTGCTACTTTCAAAACCTGTTCTTGTCGCCAATGGTTTCAATAACTTTTTTACTTCAATAGTCAGTAACATTGTGGATAGTTCCTATGATTTTTATTTGATTCGTTGCGTGAGAAGTTCAGTTATTGAACAGAACCATTCTAACAGAAGTATATTTTTTGATCCGATTACTTCGCATGAATTACATAGAATCATTAATTCACTCATGAACTCTAATTCAAAAACTGACGATTCTTGTTCTAATAAAAATATAGCCTATAATGTTGTTGACGTTCTCTCATACATATTTAATAAAAGTGTTTTTGAAGGTGTTTTTCCTGATGCTTTAAAGATTGCTGAAGTTATACCTCTTCATAAAAAATCAAATCACAAGGATATGAATAATTACAGACCTATATCTTTACTTCCAGCTTGTTCCAAAATTTTCGAAAAAGCTATGAAAAGAAGGATTTTAGAATTTTTGAATAAAAATAAATTTTTTGATGACAGTCAATTCGGTTTCCGAGCTGGTAAATCAACCGAAGATGCACTTTTAAAGTTTTGTGGTGAAATTTATGAAGGTATCAACAACAATCTCAATACTGCCGGGCTTTTTATCGATTTGACAAAGGCTTTTGACCTCGTTGATCATAAGATTCTTCTTGATAAATTAAGTGCAGCCGGATTCCGTGGTTTTTTTCATGATTGGTTAGCTTCATATTTATATAAACGAAAACAAAAAGTAAAAATTGATGAAAGTTATAGTAACATAAATGACATAACCACGGGAGTTCCACAAGGATCTGTCCTTGGACCTTTATTATTTTTAATTTTTTTCAACTCGATCTTCAAACAGCACTTTAAAGGAAAACTTACGGCATTTGCGGATGATATTGCTTGCTCTTACGGTGAAAAATCATACCTCAACCTAGTTTCAGATACATTTTTTGATCTTGATATTCTTAGACGTTGGTTTTTTGTTCATAAAATGATTTTAAGTGATAAAACCAAATTGATGTTTTATAACTTACAAGGTAATTCTGCAATTGTTGATTGTAGCTTTGTCTATCATGCATCAGATTGCCTATGTCAAAAAATATTCATTGATGAATTATCTTCCTCTGGACCTTATAATTCAAATGAAAAATGCTCTGTGAACTGCTTCACAATTGATATTGTTCATTCTTTCAAGTATCTTGGAATTCTTCTGGATAGTAGAATGAATTGGCTTGAACATACCGAAACATTAAAAAAATATTTGTTAAATTGTACTAGGCAACTTTATAATTTGAGCAATTTTTGCTCTCAAAAAGTGCTTCTTATGATTTATTATGGGATTGTCCATTCTAAAATTCAGTATGGTATTACTTGTTGGGGAGGTACATACTTCAATAAAATTAATTCTATATTCGTTGCACAGAAACATCTAATACGTATCATTTGCAAACAAAATCGTTTTTCAGGTAGTTTAGTTTTATTTCGACAATTAAAAATTCTTCCTCTAAGGTACCTTTACTTCTATAAAGTCTTAAGGCTTTTTTTCTTAAGAAGTGGTTTTCTTTCCATTCGTGATAATGCTAATTACAACTTAAGATTAAATTCAATGAATTATGTACAGACTCCTAGTCATAAAAAAAATCATTACAGGCTTTTCTTTTCATTTGTTGCTCCCACAGTTTTTAATAAGCTTCCAGCTGCCATCAGAAGTTTAAGATGTTTTGCGACCTTTTCTAATGCAATAAATCATGGCTTTTTAACCTTGATTACACGGAAATCGAAAATGTTTTAAAAGTTCAAAGGTAGAATACTCTAACAACAACACTCACTCTAAATTTACTTTATTTATTTATTTATTTTTATTTTTATTTTAAATTTATTAATGGTGCATTCGCTACTAGTCCTGGCTTAGCTAGGCTAAAGAATGTTTCCTTTATTTCTTTTTTTCGCTATGTTTATTGAACGAATTATGTAGAACACTTGGTAAAATTATTCTTTTTTCAATATTACTTAATTCTTACACTGTTCTCATTTGTATGAATTTTAAAATGTTGTATAGTAACTTAAAAAGAAATAATAAATAATAAATAAACTAACTAAACTAAACTAACTAGTTGTTTGATATTTATACCTTCGTTTCAATTGTTTTTTGTAATACTTTGTGTTTCTTTTTGTCGACCGGTCTACAACATAATTACCTTCATTCGTAAATTTATTTAATTTTTTGTATTTAGGTTTGCTTTTGATAACGGTGCGACTTTGAACTATGTCAAGGCATTGGTTTGACCTATTGTTATTGTATTAGTTTTCCCTATCCGAACCTCCTTTTCGCGTTTGAAATTGTCTGCCAAGTTTTCGATATCTTCCCTACTAATGTTGTTACAAATGAAATCGATCGGTTTCAATTTCGTTGTGGAATGTATATTGTTGTTATAAGTGTTTATAATCTTGAATAATTTTTCGTTTAGTTCGGAAGTATCCTTGGTGGCATTTAATATTCTAAGGTGTTCGTTTAATGTCCCGTGAAGCCTTTCAATATCTGCGTTTCCAGTTTTAATCGATGCTGTGGTTTTGTGAAAGACAATGTTGTTATCTTTTAAGAACTGTTTCACGGCGGAGTGCAAAATACAAGTTTCACCGTCGGATACGATTTTTTTCGGTTTACCTAAGAATTGTATTCTCTGCTTGATTGCATCGAGGATAGCAATCCAATTTCGGTCTCCTAAAGGGTGAATTGTGGCGTATTTTGAAAACTTGTCAATTGTAGTAAAATACATTTTGCCTCTTTCGGGAAACCAGATGTCGACGTGAAGAATGTCATTTATGTATCGTGGCGTTTCGGTTACCTGCAATGGTATTCGAATAGGATGGCGATCGTGTTTTGCTAAATTACAAATCTCACAATTATTTACAAACTTTTGTATTTCGATTTGAAGTTTTGGAAAATAATACTTTTGTTTCAATTCGTAAAAGATTTCGTTTATACCTCTATGGTTTTTTGTCAGATGTTCGTTTTGAATAATGGTAAGTATTTCGTTTTTATCATTGATGTCTTTTAGTCTAGCAGTAGATCGTAAAACTTTAAGATTTTTATTCAATGCAAAATATTTGACATACAAATTTTGAAAATTCAAAAATAATTGCAGATTTTCGCAGTAAACGCATATGAGACCTTTACTTAAGAGGAACTTTTTCATCATATCTAATAAATTGTTTTTGCTTTCATCAATTTGAATGTGGTTTTGAATTTTTTTATGAACGATTTTCAATGTGCATTTCTCTTTTGAGCTGTAGGATAGATAGACTTGGTTCTTAAAAATATTGATAGGCTTTTTCTGTCATGAAAATATGGAGTGACTCATCTTCCAGAGCACTGTGGATGGTTGCGCCAGTAGAAATTACATCTTTATTATTCTCGGCACTTGAACCTGCAGTTGTAACATCTTTGTTACTCCCGCTTTTATCCACATTGGAACTAACTTCATTATCAAACAGTTCTCCAAAATAAACTTCTTCGTTATGATCTGAAAAGCTTTTGACAACACCTATTTTATTTTGTAAATTGTTTTCTAAATTAACTTCTTCATTATATTTAGAACCACTATTTTGAATTTGGTCAATAAACCGGCTCAGTCCGTCCGCTACACAATTCTCTTTCCCTCTAAGGTACTCGATATTGAAATCGTACTCGTTCAACATTATCTTCCACCGTTGAAGCTTTATGTTGGGTTCCTTGATCCCACTTAACCAAACCAAAGGTTTATGGTCCGTCCTAACAGTGAACCTCCTACCGTATAAATAAGTTCGAAAATATTTGACCGACCAAACAACTGCCAAGAGTTCCTTCTCAATTGTGGAGTAATGACACTCATGCTTGTTCAAAGTGCGAGAGGCATAGCTGATGGGGTGGTTATTTTGGCTGAGCACTGCTCCAAGTGCATAGTTCGAAGCATCAGTGGTGAGGACGAATGGTTTGTTGAAGTCTGGACTTCTTAAAATTGGATCGGAAGTGAGTAGTGTTTTGAGATTTTCAAACGACTTAATGTAATGTTGGTCCGATACATTTAGTTTCTCGGATTTCTTAAGATATTTTATCATTGGGTGGGCTACCTTAGCATAATCTTTAATAAATTTTCGGTAATACCCGGTTATACCTAAAAATTGTTTAATACCTTTAATACTGGTTGGAATTTTCATCTCTATAATAGATTTTATTTTAATTGGATCTGCTTTTATACCATTATTTACTACTACGTGTCCTAAGTAGGATGTTGACAATTCGGCAAAACGGCATTTGTTTACTTGGATTTTTAAGTTCGAATCTCTTAAGACTTGCAAGATTTTCTTGAGAGATTGCAAGTGTTCTTCAAAACTAGTTGAAAAAATAAGGATGTCATCCAGATATACAACGCAAATCACATTGATAAAATCTCTAAGGATGTGATTCATCAGGCGTTGGAATGTTTTCGGGGCATTTTTGAGGCCAAAAGGCATCCTTAAAAATTCGTAATGGCCTCGTTTAGTCGAAAAGGCAGTTTTTGCTCTATCGCATGGATCGACTTCGAACTGGTGAAACCCTTTAACGAGATCTATAACAGAAAAATAACTGCACTTACCAAGCTTGTCGAAAATCTCATCTGAGTTATTCATAGGAAAGCCATCATCGATGGTTTGCTCATTAAGCTTCCTATAATCTATTACAATTCGCCATTGTTTCTTACCATCAAGGTCGTCTTTTTTTAGGTACGACCCAAATTGGCGAATTGTAAGGACTGTTACTGGGTGCAATTATTTTTTGTCTTAGCATTTCACTGATCTGTCTATCGACTTCTTGGGTGTGTATTTCTGGATAACGATAAAGTTTACTGTAAACTGAAATTTCTGTTTTTGTTCTAATTTGATGCATTATTTCATTTGTAAAGGTAAGATAATTTCCTTCCTTATAGAAAATTGTTTTGAAGGAACGAAATAGTGCTTTTAGTTTAGAGGCATCGTTTATGCTTAGATGTTTTGCAAAAATCTTTTCATCTATTTCAGTTTTAGAAACTTCGCTACAAAAAACATTAAAGGAGCCATCCTCAAAACAATGTGCAACGTAATTTTCTTCTTCTTCATTGAAATAAATTAAGATTCTAGCGGAGTCTGTTATGAGAACCCGATTTTTGTAGTCAATGACTGGATTGAGGTCAACAAGAATATTATTCCCGATCAAGCCATCGAAATAAACATGAAAATTATATTCTATACAATTTAAAAAGGAGTTCGGTTTGTTAAATTCGTCAAAAATAGGGATTCGGTATTCAATATTTGTGTCAACGTTGCGGTCTAGAACTTTAAGAGTATATTTTTTTGATGGAATTTCCCACTTAGGATTACATAAATTCTTATTTATGATACTATACTCTGCACCGCAATCGATTATAAACCTAAGAGGTCGTACGTGGTTTTTTATAACTATATAGGGTAGTTGTTTCTTTGCCCCGATGAAAAATTTTGGCGATTTACAGACTGATCATCATCACGTTGCCTACCTTCATTTATAGAAATGTCCATAGGTTCCCTGTATCTATCTGTGTGTCGCGATTGACCACTTTTGTTCTGCCGCGATTGTCTACTTTGATTATAATTGTTGTTGTTGTGTCGTGATTGTCCACTTTGATTATAATTGTTGTTTTGTCGTGATTGTCCACTATTATTAGTGTTGTTGTGTTGTGATTGCCCCCTCGGATTGAAACGATTATCTTGCCGCGGTTGTCCTGCGTAACTAAATGAACAATTTTGACCTAACTGGTCATTCTGGTTAAAATTATTGTGTTGGCTATTTATACCTCGAGAAAAATTATTCCTCTGAGAGTAATAATTGTTTTGACCATTCTCTACTTCGCTTAAGCGAGTATTAGGACCGAAACGCTGATGGTTGATTTCGAGGACTATTTTGAAAGCATTACTTAACGAACTTGGATTTCGACTAAGTATAATGGACTTAGTAGGTTCGGGCAGATTATTTTTAAATACTTCAAGCGCAATCCGATTATTGGACTCAATCATTTGGGTAATGTCATTTGAACTATTTTCTAACAGATAAACATTATTTATTCTACTTAAGAAGTTATTAATTTTATTATAGTAGTCTTCTATACTAGTAACAACTCTTGCTGTTCGAATATTATCGATGAGCTTGTCAATCGACAACCGCTCACCAAAATTATTTTTTAAAACATTCTTAATATCAACCCATGTTGTCAATCTGCCATGTCTCTGCAATTGGCTCCTAGCCCTACCTACAATTTTATCTTTTATATACCCTGTAAGAACTAATCTAGCAGAATCTTCAAAAGAGTTAAAAATAAAAGCAATAGCATCTACCCTGTCCAGAAAATCTATTAAATATTTATTATTGCCATCGAATTCAGGTAATTTTGTTACTAAATCTAAAACTAGTTTAAATTTTTCCGGTGGGCTTAAGGCCTCCATCTTGATGATCCAATGAAAATAAGTACTGGTACTCACTCAGCAGCAATTAATCTTCGCTTATTGTTGGGCTTCGTCTGGTTTAGCCTTAGATTGTTGAAATATAGTTGATTTTTTTTTTTTTTTTGATTAATTTGAGTTCAATTCAAGTTCATAATTTCAATGTGGGTAGTGTTTAAAGCCTTTTTTTATCTTGTTAAGGAAATCTAAATTTATTTTTAAGTTCAATTTAACTTTTTTTGTAATTTTTTTTCCCAGAGCGTTGAAAGCGTTTCAGCAGGGTGGGAACATTTTTACCGTTTACCCTTTCGTATAATTTTACTTTTTTTTTAATCAAAAAATTATTGTGGGTACTTTTTTGTACTTTTTTTTTTTTAGAAAACACTTGCTTCTATTTAAAGTTGAGTTGTAGGTATGTTCTTTTTAAATTTTTGATTACGTTCTTTTATTTTATTTCAACACAATATTTTGTGCAAAACTGTACCAAAGTTGGATTTTTTTTTTTGTTTTTTCCCACACACCGCACTTTTTTCTTTTTTTTTCCCGACTGCGCCAATTATGTGTTCTATTGGGAACACAGTAAAACTCTTGGTTAAGTTTTATTTTATGTTTATTTTAAAGGTTAATTTCTTTTCAATAAGTTTTACAATTACACACATTAATAACATTAGCTTCTTTATATTAGATTTCTTTTAAGACGCGTCTTCGACAAGGAACATATAAGAAGTGACTGAAGAACTTAAGTCTTACGAACAATAATGCATTACTTAAAGCTAGCATAAGACTAACAAACAAAACTGGACTTTACCGTGAGCTTAATCCCTAGGCGTCATTTAGTTGCTAGGCTATAAGATGATTATGCTCTCCGGCTTTATCTTCGGAGAAGATGAAGTTGGAGAACAAATTAAATGCTAAGTGGGCACACAAGGTATTTGCTGGGCAAAAACCTTGTGTGGTGAAAAGCTATTTTGTGGAGTACGCATTTGGGGAAATGTGGAAGCATTTTAGTTATATAACAATATGAGGATCACTTTGTGAACAACTATTCAAGTTTAGAGTCGGGCCGTTTTAACGTTAGACTACCATTCATTAGGAAACTCTTTTGATGATGCCAAAGGAAGGCTGCTCCCTCTAGAAAGAAGATTCCATAAAAACTCAGACTTGTTCCAGCAATACTCAGCTTTTATGAATGAAATGCTGGTGAATTCACATATGGAAATTGCAAACAATGCTCTCACTTGTCCACATTACTTTTCCTCCCACACCATTGTTTCATCAAACCAACGAGATCGTCCACAAAATTACGTGTAGTGTGCAATGTCACTGCAAAAATAGTTCTGGTAAATCACTCAATGACATTCTTATGGTTGAACCCATTATACAAACAGATCTGTTCTCCATTGCTTTGAGGTTTTGCAGACACAAATTTGTTTCATTCTTAAGAAGTGGTGTGAAAACTAGCCGGAGATCTTAGCAAACATTCCAATGCCAGATCGTGAACAATGTTTCAAAATAAAAGGTAAAGACGTAATAAAAACTTAAGGAACATTTTGGAAGCAAAATGACGTGCAGATAGGCCGACGTATATTTTTTGGGCATCCTGATAATTACCAGATCCATGCTTTTTCTGATAGCTCTGAAGATGCTTTTGGTACTTGTATTTACATACGTTCTGTAGATGAAAATGGCATAGTAAGAATAGAATTTCTATGTGCATAATCAAAGGTAGCACCAGTGCGTAAAATAACATTACCACGTTCAGAATTATGTGCCGCAGTAGTGATGGTTGAACTCGTGCGGTGGTTAAAGGAGATTTTCGGTTCAATTTTTCAACCTGAAGATTCTCAGCTAGAGCGAAAAAGGAGAACAATTATTCTAAGCGTGCAAATACAAGATGATCTGATTCATACCATAAAATTTTACAATAATTATGAGTCCCTGCTTAGAGTTATTGCTTATATCTTTAATCTCTTTAATCTTAGACATGATGGTAAGAAAAAAATATCAAGTCATTCGGACCTCTCACCACTTATGAACTTAACAAAGCTCTTAAGGGATTGGTAAAATACCTTAAACTCATAAGTTTTCAAAAGGAAATCTTGGCACTATCCAATGGAAGTCAACTGTCTTCAAGATCACACATTAACTCCCAATCACCATTCTTGGACTCTGAAGGAATTTTTCGCAAAGGAGGTCGAATATTCAACTTAACTCTTAGTTATGATGCAAAGCATTCGATTTTATTGCCAAAGGATCATCTTTTCACTTTCATTTTAGTTCGTCATCTTCATGAGAAGAATTTGCATGTAGGCACTCAAGCACTTCTCAGCATTGCTCGTAACAAAAATTGGGCAACCCATGTGACGCGCAAGGTGGTGCATAAATGCGTTCGTTGTACCAGAGCAAAATCATCATTAAATTATCAAATGATGGGCGATTTACCTTATCAGCTGGTAACGGCAATCAAGGCCGTTTAATATGGTTCGGGTTGATTTTTGTGGCATCCATTTTCGGGGGCGGGGAACATCACCAACGAAAGCGTATGTCACCGTATTTGTTTGTTTCGTAAGCCGAGCCATACATCTTGAATTGGTTGAGGATCTTACAGCCAATAGTTTGCTGGCTGCTCTAAAGCGATTCATTGGCAGACGGGGACTGTGTTCAGTAATACACAGTGAAAATGCTACAAATTTCATTGAAGCGCGTAATCAATTGCATGAGCTTTATGAAATATTTATGAAACGTGAGAACAGGGAAGAAATAATACGAGCATGTGCAGCAGATGGTATCGAATCGAAAACTATACCGCTTAGATCACCCCACTTCGGGGGTTTGTGGAAAGCGGCCGTTCTGGAAAATTCTTCTCTAACATATCCAGGTCACTTCCTGATTGGAACACCCCTTACCGCAGCGTTGAGCCACAGTTACAACACGATAACGTCAAAACTTTAACCTGCTATCAACGACTTCAGTGGTATTTCCAGCAGTTTTGGTGAAGAAGGTCAAGAGAATAATTGAAAAATTTACAACTTCACACCAAATAGGCAAAATCAGGTTCCCACATAGCTGTGGATAACCTTGTTACAATTGAGGACGAAAATCTTGCGGTACAAAAGTTGGAGCTTTCTCTACAAGGTGCAAAAGAGTGTGATGTTTCTTTCCACAATTACGACAGTCACTAGATTGGCAATTGGCACTGCTGTGTTCAATGCTCTTTAAGCAATTGTAGCATAAATTGAGACCCTTTATTTTATGTATACGTGCAGTAATGGAAAGATTAAGAAATTTCTGACAGCGATAAATAAAGTGACCGGGAACTGCACAAACGAAGCATGCAATTTTTGTGGCAATAAATGTTTTTACAGTATTTTTTTTTTGATTAGATTTATGAGGTTTTTGATTATCTGGTTTTGTTGAAGAATCAGGATAACATAATTGATTGGTTACATTAGCTTCTAAATGTTGTGCCCTCTTTTTAAAAAAATCGGTAAGCTCTCGAAGACTTGGCAGTTGGTCAATTGGTTTTTCATCATTCCATTTACTTAGAGTTGTAGGATCCAACTTTGAGGTGATAATAAAAACAATTAGGTTATTCCAATGCTCTACTGGTCAGTTAAAGTTACTCAAACCGGTTAAATGATTGCTGATCTTGTCGACCAAGCTTCTTAAGTCGACTGCAGATGCCTTATGAATTTTGGAATGATTGAAAATACGTTGAAGATGATTCCTTCAATTTCTCTAATGCCTTATCATAGTTGTCATCCTCTATCTTAAGGCCTTCAATTGGAGCAATCACTCAGCTTTGAAAGAAGGTAGTGAAACTTCGCTTGTTTGGAAAGCTTGAGTTGTTGTGCATCAGTGATAAGAAGCAATTGTACCAAACCATCCACTTAGTAAGGTCACCTGAAAATAAAGGAAGTTCAATAATTGGTAGCTTCGTTGCATCTAGTTGATGAGAAATCGGCTGCGATACATCAATTGGGGTTTCCTTTTTCGTTTGCTTCTTGCCAATTAGAACTTTTAACGTGGCGATGGTGGAGAAATATACTTCCTTGTACTTTGAGCGCTGCGGGTTGGAGATTTCCTCGTAATCGGTATCTTCAATTTTCACTTGAACGCCATTAAAAGTGGCAAACGTAGATTCCAGAGCTTCCAAACGAACTTGCAGATCAGGAACAGATACAGATGAAGGATTGTCCTTGGCCTGAATGGCGAATAACCTCAATCTTTCAATTTGCTCGATGGTCACAGTTCGTCAAGTCTTAAGAGCGTCTAGGATCTTTTGTTTCTTCTGACTGAATTTTAGATGCTACTCGTTGTTCAGAGGCTGTTGATTTCGTTAAAGGGTCCTCGTTTTCAGCCATCTTTTATACAAAAAAAGAACCAACTCGTTTGGTTTAAGCAACTTGTTGAAATTTGTGATAAAATCACGTCGGGGTCACCAAATAATGTTGAGAGAAAGCAAGAATTTTTGTTTCCCTTTTGTTTGAATTCGAAGCAAAATACGATTTCGCTTGATTATCCAGAAAAAAAGAGATTAAATTTAAGATACGGTCTTTATATTAGATTACTTTATTGAGAAGTGACTAAAAGGTATTTTTTACAGCCGGAAACTAGGTTAATATACCTAAAATCTTTTTGACACTTCATTGAAATCTATTTACCAAGTTAATAACATAGAATGAATAACAGGATAATTCAGTTTACTAAGTCATAAAGAATGTTTGATGTATTATTAATGTAAACAAGTGTTTTTTTTTATGTAAAAGATTTGACAATGTGTATTTAAGCCACAACAAATTCCGTTTCAATTTTCAAAGAAGTAAGGTCCAATGATTCCTCCTGACCAAATTGCACACCAGACTATAACTTTTAATGGATGCGAAGGTGATTGATGAATAATTTGAGGGTTTTCCATTGCCCAGAATCGACTATTCTGTTTATTCACATATCCATTCAAATGAAAATGTGCCTCGTCACTCTTTATGATTTTTCTCATTTTTTCATAGTAATCGATGATCGATTTTGATGAAATGTTTTAACGTTTTAAACATGTTGGTTTATCGAATATTTTTCCATAATAAATTTGCCACGAGTCTACTTCACGACTCCCAAATATGAACTGTCAAGACTAATGTTTACCAAAATGGTGGCAAAACAAAGTAGTATACCTTCCCGGCGGACACCCTGTAGATAGGATTTGCAATTTGACATGTAGTTTTTTATTTAAACGAAAAAAAACTGTACCAAAATCGTTGCCATTTTTATTTCTCCCTAATATCCTGAGATCAAACAAAATAGTATTGGCTTCGGGTTAGCTAAATTCTATACACTTGTTCATAATTGATATTTGATAGGTTTTGTAAAATAATTCAATAATTTAATTTTTTTAAGCATAAAAACTACATTTTACTTTCCAAAAAATTGTTAAACAAATTTATTCTTCTCAAATGTCTTGACAGCAACCATCTGATATTGGCCTTGGGTAAGTTTTATTCTACTCACTTATCTTCACTTGATCGCACATTATATACTTAAAAACTTTTTTGAAATCTTCCCTCTAGCTTCCGAGGGCACCAATGGGAAGTTACCGGTGTGGGTCGCACCTTTGTATATAGAATCTATAGTAATATCATGATGATCCATTTTTTTTTTTTTCATATGCCGACGACCGGCGGCGCCAATATTGAAGTGTCTTTGATATTTGAGAGTTGAAATAGAAGGACAATTTGAAAGCAAAATGAATAAGTAGAAAGAGAGGATTGTATTTATTGATTCTCGTAACATTAATGGGAATAAGAGAGACAAATGAATCAGTTGTTAATTCTATCGTAACGACGGAAATAATTGTTTTCTATGACTCGATTGTGTTTGTATATTATATATGAGCTTATGCCTTGAGGTAAAAGTTATATGCATATTTATTAGGGTGGTCCTTAAATTGGACGTAGTCTTGGATAGCCCTCATCCGATTCAAAACATTTAAAAACAATTTCCCTAATTTTTCCATATTTTTATTTCACCCCCTGGTCTCCCAATTTTCACTTTAAGGTACTTATTATTATGTATAGATTGGACTCAGACCAGAAAAAAATTGTATTGGAGGAGGAGTCTATTTCCCCCCGTTCAGGTGGGGGGGGGGGGGTAATTTTCTAGAAATTTGTCCAAAAACAGAAAAAAATTATTTAATAAAACGGGAACACTTACAATGCTTACTTACTTACTTACAAGCCCTAGTTTTTTTTAAAGGTAAGATTCCATTCTATAATAAGCTTTAAATAAAGGTTTTATTTTAAAAAAATTTCGAAAAAATAATTTTTATCTTTAAAAGTTCTAATATTTTGTTTTTTAATTTTTAAGTTTGAAAATTATTTTTTCAAAAACTATTTGAAATAAAAACTTTATTTAGGAAGCATATTATAACGGGTGATTTTTTAGCTGGTTTGGTTTTGGCAACACTGGTTTTGACAGCTGACGTGTGTTTAGTACCTTGTGTCACTATCAAACAGCTTCAGTTTGGTTTGCAATTTAACCATGGATCGTCTTACAAATGAACAACGCTTGCAAATTATTGAATTTTACTATCAAAATTCGTGCTCGGTTCGAAATGTTCATCGCGCGCTGCTTCCATTTTATGGTCGGCATTCTCGACCTTCTGAGCAGTCTTTTCGGAAGATTGTGACCAAATTTCGCACTAAATTTACTTTGTTGGACATTAAACCACCAACACGTTTACGTACTGTGCGTAGTGAAGAAAATATTGCGGCCGTATCAGCTAGTGTGACAGAAGACCGCGAAATGTCGATTCGGCGCCGTTCCCAGCAGTTAGGCCTTTGTTACAGCACTACGTGGAAAATTTTGCGGAAGGATTTGGGCGTAAAGCCTTTTAAGATACAGCTGGTGCAAGAACTAAAGCCAGCCGACCTACCACAACGCCGAATTTTTGGTGAATGGGCTCTTGGAAAGCTGGCCGAGGATCCGCTTTTTTATCGAAAAATTGTGTTCAGCGATGAGGCTCATTTTTGGTTGAATGGGTACGTAAATAAGCATAATTGCCGCATTTGGAGTGAAGATCAGCCAGAAGCATTGCAACAGCTACCAATGCATCCCGAAAAAGCCACTGTTTGGTGCGGTTTATGGGCCGGCGGCATTATTGGGCCATATTTCTTCAAAGATGATGCGAATCGCAGCGTTACTGTCAATGGTGAACGCTACCGAGCGATGATAACAAACTGTTTTTTGCCCGAAATGGAAGTTCTTGACTTGCATGATATGTGGTTTCAACAAGACGGTGCCACATGCCACACAGCACGCGAAACAATGGCGCAATTGCGAGGCGAGTTTGGTGAACAGTTAATTTCACGTTTCGGGCCGGTCAATTGGCCGCCTAGATCGTGCGATTTGACACCATTAGATTATTTTTTGTGGGGGTATGTCAAGGCTAATGTCTATAGGGACAAGCCCGCTTCGATTGACGCACTGGAAGCCAACATCCATGCATTCATTCGTGAGATACCGGCCGATATGTGTGAAAGAGTATGCCAAAATTGGACTCAGCGGATGGGCTACCTGAGACGCAGCCGTGGTCAACATTTGCATGAGATTATCTTTAAACATTAAATTGCAAGGTTTAAACTATCGATTCAAATAAATATTTCATTAATTTTTTCGAATTTTCTGTGTTTTTTTTTTTAAAGTTCTAAACCTCTTAAAAAATCACCCTTAGAATGGAAAAGTGGCTTTAAAAAAGCTAAGGCGTGGCATTGTGAGTGTTCCCATTTTTTTTTTAAATAATTTTGTTCTGTTTTGATCCAAATTTTGAGAAAATTACCCCTCCTGCCTAAGCGGGTTAAAATAGACCCCCTCCAATACTATTTTTTTTTTCTCGTTTAAATATAATCTATACCCTCAGAATGTTTATTTCGCGTTTTATAATAGTACCATGTGATGCCTATCCACCTCAGAATTTCAAAAAATTTTCGTTAACAAATTAAATTTTGCTATTCAAATCTTGGGTACTTGTTTTGAGATTTTTTAATATTTGTAGCAATGTTGCTACTTTTCACTACATCTATGCAGGAATTATTTAAGGACAGATTGCGATATTTCTATTTTTTTTTATTTTTCTTACTAACGTAGGTAGGATAGGTTATCAGATCTTTTTTTTACAAGATTTTATTATAATCATATGATAATTGTCCGAGGTATACGATAACTGGAAAACTGGCTTAAATGCAAAATGCGTATTTCTTACAATAAAAATGATTAATCATTTTAGTTAATCTTTGTAAATACATGCTACATGCTGGTTTTATAGGTATTTCGGCTTTTACTTTGGATTTTCATCCCCTATAGTCACTTTAAAATTTAGTGCATTTACAGAGTTACATGGAATTTAAACCAAAATATAAACGCTTAAAATAAAGAGAAGAGTGTTCACTCTCCTTTAACACCCACTGTAGATATTGAAAGTATACAAGAAAAAAATCATACGGGAGGGGATTTTATTCCCCTCGCTTGGCCAGAAGGAGCAATTTTATAAAAAAAAATACTTAAAATGAAACAAAAATTATTTGAAAATCAACTTACAGAGTTTTGGAAAGCCAGAATTCTATTCTAATATGGTTTATTTTCAAATAAAGTCCTATTCAGAAACAGCTTTGGTTTAAGTTGTTTCAAACTTAAAATTTGGAAAAAAGTGGGTTTTTAATATATAGTAGGTACTTACATATGAATGTTTTTCCACTATAAATATAATTTTTTTTCTTTTGCTGTTGGTACAAGTTCCGGAAAATATATCTTTATCTTGTTTACTTTGAACCTACATCCCTGCCTTGATCTTTTGGGGATTTGCGATTCACCATGAATCACTAATTAATAGGCCATTAAACTAATCCCTAGAGCGACTTAGGGGATGAAAATAAAAATTTGAAAAAAATGGGGAATATTTTGTTCATCGTTTGAAATATATATATGTTTATGTGTGTACATTAGAGTGGTCCTTATATTGTTTTTTTTTTGACATTCTGAGATGGATAGGTATATGTACATATACAAAGGGCTCTACATAGAAGAAAAAAATGTTCCTAATTTTTTTTAGGTTTTTATTTCACCCCCCTGGTCTCATTATTTCCACTTTAAGGTATTAATTATGGGGTTAGGGTGATTATTATAAAAGAATATTAAGGGTATTCATGCAACTTCGTAAAACCGTAGATAAGTTTACAAATTGGTTAATGAACTGTCAAATTTTGTATGGGAAATGATTTACACAATTTGGTTAAACTTATCAAAGGTTAAACTTATCAAACGTCATTGTGACTCTTACTCTAATTGAATTAGCTAGTATTTAATCAAATGTATAAAAAAGATTGTTCATGCAAATTTTGCGTAAACTTATCATTTTATACAATTTGTAAACTTACGACGTTGCACGAATACCCATAATATTAGTTTTTACGAAATCTTTGTTTTAAATCAAAAGATGTTGGTATGTGGTTAGTATGTTAATATAACGAATATCTATTAGATATAATGATACTTTCTATTATGATACTTTCTATTATGTACGTATAAGTACAGTATATTATGGCATCCGCTATTTTTAAATCATTTCTTAATGGCAGACACACCCCAAATCAAAAGTTTATGTCGTAAAAAAATTAAATTTGACCAAGAAATGTTTCCAAAGTAATTAAATCGAAGTACAGGATTTTCGTTCCCTTCAAGTTTTTTTTGCTATGAGTTACTGCAGCCTTTTTAATTCATTTTTGTTCTTTATACATCTCTTTGAAAGACCTCATTAAAAACTTTTGAGACCAATATTCTACACACATAAAATATTAGGTATTATTGGTATCTACCTACTATCGGGTTGTTCAATAAGAGCGCTACAAAAGTTTTTTTTAAATAAAACCAAAACGGTTTTGGATATTAATGAAATTCTTTATTCCTGTGAAAGTACATTTGATGCCATTATGTATGAAACTCGATTTCTTTTGTATGGCCACCACGGGCATGCTTGCATTGGGTCCAGACGCTGAACCCAATTTTCGACGGTTTTCAAGCATAAATTGGCCGATACTGCTGCAATTTCACGTTCGATATTCATACGAAGTTCATCAATCGTCGCTGGCTTATTAGACCATAGACTTGACGTAGCCTCACAAGAAATAGTTTATAACAGCGTCAAATCGCACGACCGAAGCGGCCAAGCGACTGGACCATTTCGTGAGATAACACGTTCTCCAAACTTGGTTTCCAATAAATTGATTGTGACATTCGCTGTGTGGCTTGTGGCGCCGTCCTGTTGGAAACACATGTCCTCCAAGTCCATATCATCCAATTGGGGCCAAAAATATTCGGTTATCATTGAACGGTAGCGATCCCCATTCACATTAACGTGCCGGTCTTGATCATCAGGGAAAAAGTACGGCCCATGGAGTACGTGTAGATTGCTGCCTGACCAATAACGCATATTTTGTTTATTGACGAAACCATTCAGCCAGAAATGAGCCTCACCGCTGAAGATGATTTTTCGATGAAAATCCGAATCATTTTCAAGTTGTTGCTCAGCCCAATTCACGAATATACGACGCTTCTGGTGGTCAAGCGGCTTCAGTTCTTTCGTCAATTTAATCTTGTAAGAATGTGAGCCAAGATCTTTTCGCAAAATTCGCCACAACGACGTCACAGAGATGCCCAACGCTTGAGAAGGACGTGTGAGGGACACATTTGGGCTTTCTGCAACTGAAGCCTCAGCGGCAGCAATATTCTCGACACTTCTCTGTCTCACTGACACGGGAACATTTTGTACTGTGCCTGTGGATTCAAATTTTTCCAGTAGACGCTCAATTTTTGATCTGCTAGGAAGATTATGATGACCACAAATTGGACGTAGCGCTCTTAACGTTGAGGCCACTAACTACGAATTTCAGTAGTAAATTTGAATAATTTCGACACGTTGTTGGCTCGTATATCTTTCCATCATGAAATTACAAACTTTATTGAAGAGAAATGTCAAAAGAGCGGCAAGAAATATGGCGTCATTTGCTGCCGCTGTCGCTCTACTTTTGTAGCGTCCCTGTCGAAAAATTATTTATAAATATAGTACCTAGGTGTATGTTAACATATACGTATGGCTATTTTATTTGATTTCTTACTTAAGAAAGCGAGTTGGTAATCTGCCTCTTTAGTTGTGATGCATTGGTGTTAAACAATATTGAGCAAATAGGAAGGTAATTAAACAAAAAACTTCTCAAAACTTAAATTGCTAAGTGGTTAGTTCCATAAAAAGTGGTTAGACACAACATTTCAACAGTGTAAACGTGGAAAAGTAGTGCCAACACAATGCTTAAAACATCCAAACGAAAACAAACCTAAATCAACTAACAACCCCAACCTCATCATTCACAAGGCACGAAAAACCTTTATCACCACCGGCTACAATGCGCCCATAGTACACATATCTATTTATATATCTCAATATGTGTATTGTGCAATGCACCTACCCTACCTAACATATGTATTTCTGTAAACCCCTACAATAGTCTACAAAACCTATAATAAATAAAAATAAACAAATATACCTACTTTTTGAGGGCGCTGAGCGTCAACCTCCTTATAGCAGCGTATTCTTACGACTGACAAAAATAAAACATAAATGTAAAATAAACAAAAAGAAAGATTTAATTTGCAAGCGTGTTGCGTGTTGCTTCAAATTCATAATTGAATATGAAGAAAATTTAAAAAGAAAATTCTTCTGTTTAAGTGGAGTGACCGAATTTATAATTCAAGTTAAAAGTTCAAATGAGCTCAACTCCATTGCGTTAAGTCCAGGTATGGTAGTTGGGCTCATCAGTTAGATGAATATTGTAACGACTGTCACATTTGTACTATAACAACTCTGGAATGAACTATAACCACTCTGGAACATGGAACAAAAGAAACACCGAATTTCGAATTAGACAGGGCACAAACCAACCTTCGGATAGTTTTGGTGAGCTTTCGAACTTCTAATACTAAACGTCAAAGTGAAAGCTTTGGAAAAGCAAATGTATGGGAAATTTCCCCTATGGAAAGTTCTAGAAGCAAATACTAGAACCATCCAGCTTTTTCGGGAACCTTGTGAAAAGTATAAAAGCACATGTCTGACCGGCAGAGGACGCAGTTTATTTTTAATCGTGAATGAGTAAAATTGGTTGTAATAAAAGAAAAGTGTTGAATTAATTTCAGTAGTGAACAATAAATTGTTTTGTGGTTGTAAAAGTAAAGTGTTTTATTTTGTAAAGTTAATAAGTGGACAATTTAAGTAAAGTGAATAAGTTTTATTAACGAACCTGAGAAAATATTACAATATCATACCCTTCGAAGACGGAAATTTTTATCGATGGTTACCGACTAATATAAAAATCACAGCATTAGAGATACTGTGAATTTTATTATTCTAAGGGAATTTGGTTAAAACACTTGGAACTTCAAATGCCCGTGCTCAGCCGTCGATCTCGAACTATGGAAGAGTGAAGACACGGAAACGTCTTTCACAGCATTCAAATTAGTTTTTGGTTGGGCACTACTACAAAGTTTCCCAAGCAATTTTTACAATTGAGTTTATCTCAGGTAGTAGTGGTGGCGAATCAGTCGATCTCGATCAGTGGAAGTTATCGTACGTTATCGGCTTTCACAGTGTTATTTAATTAAAATCGGAGTGACTTTTCAAAGTTTAAATTCTACTTAGCTATATTTAATAGTGCAATAGCACAGAGGTAGAGGTGGCCAACCGACAACCTGAGGATCACGGGTTCGAATGCCAGTTGGGCAAAAATTATTTGGCTGCTTTTTTCACAATTGTGAAGTAGAAAACTTCATCGAGTGGGAAGAGCAGCAAATGCTAATCAACAACACCGCGGGGACATCGAAAAACAATAATAAAACCAGCTATGGCACCACCAGCTAACGCCAAGGCTAATGCCGTATCACCAACAACAACCAAGCAAGCGACGGCACCACCAGCCATACCATCAACCAGTGCCGCAGCAACAACGGCAAAAACAGCAACGGCACCAACAGCCGATATCAAGAATAAGAGGAGAAAGAGGATAAGCTATGCGCCGAACTTGGTCAAGCGCCGCTCCACCAGCACCTCAGCCCAACTGCCAGCCGGGGTGAAGGAAACGGCACGCACAGCCAAGACGTCAGCAGCATCAAAAATCCTACAACAATTGGATTCCTCACCATCCGATGACGACATCGAATACATGTCAGAAGGTGGCGAGGGATATCACAACAGGGGAGTCCAACAGCAACCTGCTTGTGGACTAACCCTCACCAGAGGTGTCTTCCGAAGAGGAAGATGGGACGCAAGTCGCAACACTTGATGAAAAACCCATCAGTGAAAAAATCGATGCCATTCGGGGGGAAATGGAAAGGCTTAAATCCATAGTTACCCCTCTGATTCAAGCCTTAAATGATAAACAAGAAGCTCGAAGAGAACGGGAGAGACAGGAGCGCGAGAATAAAAAGTGCTTCATGTGCCACCAAAAGCAGTGCCACAAAAAGTAGCACTACAACAAGAACTGGCACAGCCAGAGCAAAGGCTAGCTCAGCAGCAACAACAGCAACTGCCACAGCAGAGCCAACAACAACAGCAGCCTTCAATCGAACAACCACAGCAGCAACCGAAGGTGCAACGCACAAAACAACAACAACAGCAGCAGCAACAAAAACCACAGGAGCGGAGTCAGTTGCAGCAAATAGATCACCAGCAGCAGCCTCAGCCGCCCCCAAATAAAAAAGAAAAGGTGCCACCAATTACAAAATGAAGTTACAGGAAACCATAGACCTGTGTAAGTCGAGCATAGGTCAAAACTCTTTATTAAACGCTTAAGCAAAGATATACATGCTATCCACTACCCAACAGTTGCGCAGCACGACTGAGTTCTTTAGTTTTACCCCCAAAGTGAATAAATATCAGACGATCCTCTTTAATGGCATAGATTTCTGCACAGAACCACCACAAGTGCTCTTAAATGAGCTCCGTCAAAAAGCGAGCGACGATCTCGACTTTATCGGGGTCAAGCCGTTCACTACAGTTAGAGGCATACGGGAGAAGCGGTCTTTGCCGTTCTTCCTAGTCCAGCTATCGCCCAGCAGCAAACTGGATAGTGTGAAAAGTATCTCCGTTCTCAACTAACAGGTTGTAACATGGGATAAATTAAAGAGACGCGGTGATATGCCTCAATGCATGCGCTGCCGGTACGGAACGGGTCGATGATATGACCCTGCTTAAATGTGCACTTTGTGGAAAGGAGGTTCACCCTGCTTATTATCGGGGTTGCTCAGATTTTCAGTAGATAAGAATTAACAAAGCGGCTAAGCAGACAGCGGTAGAGATACGCCCTTCAACGCGTGCTCCTACAGCAACGCCCGTCAACCCCCAAATTTCCTACGCCCAAATGGTGGCAGGGAGGGGAATTTAAGACCAGTTAACAGGCCTTCACAATCAGATAAAGGAGCAGGCGACTAGGGTAGACTATCTCTACTCTGTTTTACCTAGCTTAACGCAAATTAGAGGACAAATGCACACTGACGGAAAGGCCTTTTAGAATCCTTGCTGTTAATATAAATTCACACGAACGTTGAGCAAATCTATTCCAATTGTTGAAAGACCAAAGTCCAGAAATATAAGTTTACTAACAACAATTACAACATTGTAAGAAGAGATCGACCAAACTCCACTCAAGGGGGGGAGGGGGGGGGGGCGTCGCAATCTTCATACGAAAAGACATTAATCATAAAGTTGTATATAATAGTGATCTGCGAAGATTTTGGCTGTTGGATGCGTGTGTCGTATTCATTTCTCTCCAACAGTGGAAGTGAATGCATGTGATCGCGGCTCATGCACCGAAATCACCTCAGCAAACTGATTTTTTGACAGAGCTTGAAAAACTTTTCGAAGGTCTACACTTGAGCGAGCTTGGAAGAAAATTACTTTCTCGTGGCCGGTTATTTGAATGCCAAACACTTAGACTGGCAAAATGAAGTACAGAATCCGAGAGGTAGTCATCTTTTTAATTGGATGAGTCAGTATAACGCTGAATATGGTGTCGACCTGTTGGCTACGGATCGGCCATCGTTTCCAAGAAGCGGTGCCTATCTGGATTAATTGCTAATAGACGCAAGGATCTGTTTACGAACGATCGAGTACGATAGTCACCACTGCGGAATCGCCGCCGTAGAACAGCTTCCGAACGAGCTTGTGTAGTTGAATAAGTATGTTCCTGTGTATACTTACAATTACAGTAAGGTGCGCTGGCCACGCTTTACCAACGCCTTAACGAATGAAATTGGATCGAACAATATATCCCCAACAAATGACAGAAATTTGACAAATAACGAAATAGACCAATTCTAAGAAGAAATAAATGAGACAATCAAACGAACAATGAACAGAACAATACCGAATTACAAAAAACGGGATGCAACCGATATGTACTGAAAAATGGACTGCTGAGAAGACTAAAACTCTTGTACCGACGGTTTACTGACCCTAACAATCTGGAGATTAGGACGCTGAAGTCATCGATCAAGAACATCAACCAACTAATTAAAGAGAACTGTCGGCTGTCAATTAATTTCGGGCCGTTTATGAATGATCAGAACGACCTTCTGTGTCTTAAGCTTCAAAGAACGACAGACAACAGAGACGTACTTCTGACAGCAGGAATTAATCCAGAGGACGCCATCTTGGACGATGACCACAGGAGAAGGTGGAGGCTGTGGGAGCTGCTGTCCAGCAAGTGTACAAGGGGAATGCGTGCATTTGCCCGAATCATGACCTGAAAACAGAGCCTTGCTCCATCACTTCTACCTTCAGAATGACATCACGCAATGGTGATCAGAGAACCTCGGTTTCACCGGGTTCAATGAGATCATTTGGCAAACGCCATAATCGCCAAGCGAAATGGGCCCAGTTCCCTGTTTATTACGAAGGTAGAGCTCCAGCTCATCTTCAATTCATTAAAGAAGAAGAAGTCAGCAGGAGTCGATGGCATATCCAACGTTGTACTTCGACATTTACCTCAAGAAGCAGTAGACATTTATACCCCTCTGTTTAACAACGCTATGAATAATGCATATTATCTAGTGCGGCATCCTCTCCCGAAAAAAGGTAGGGACAACTCCAATCCGGCGAATCTACGGTCGATAAGTCTTCTTCTGAGTATCAGTAAGGTATAGGAAAAAGTTATCAACAGAGCTCTGTCTAAGTGGGCAGAGGACAATAATATCACACCGGATAATCACTTCGGTTTTAAGGCGGGACACCATTCATGCCGCGTCTAAACTCGTTTCTGATGTTCAATGGAACAAATCTAAGAAGCAGTGTACGGGTGCCTGTCTGGTTGATTTGGAGAAAGCCTTCGACATCGTCTGGTTAGAGGGTCTTTATCTATAGCTGCCCAGACTTGGCATTAGTAAACCACTATTATATATGTTTTAAATTCTAAGTGTCTGAATTTAACCAAATTCCCCTAGAATAATAAAATTCACAGTATCTCCAATGCTGTGATTTGTATATTAGTCGGTAACCATCGATACAAATTTGCGTCTTAGATGAGCCCAACTATCATACCTGGGCGAACCGCAATGGAGTTGAGCTCATTTGAACTTTTAACTTTAATTATAAATTCAGTCACTCCACTTAAACAGAAGAATTTTCTTTTTAAATTTTCTTCATATTCAATTATTATAAAAAGCCTAAGTATGGGCATTTGAAATTTTAAGTATCTGAATTTAACCAAATTTCCTTAGAAAAATAAAATTCATAGTATCTCCAATGCTGCGATTTGTATATTAGTCAGTAGCCTTCGATATAGATTCTAGAGTATAGTTTTTTTGTGGTACTCGTTGTATGCGTCGGCGCTAAGATGGCCACAATTTTGACTATGAAAGGTAGGATAAGAGTACTATAAGGAATTAAAAACATGAAGTACAAGAACAAGAGGATTGTATTATTTTGATTTACATAACGATAATGGGAGTAATGGAAGTAATGGGTGCAGACCCCAAGACTCCACCTTAAAATATCATCATTCAAATATACGTCTACTACAAAAACGTCAATCATCAAACAACGCGTGCTACACCACTAACCTCAATCACTTCACTTTTGTTCTTACACTCAACGAGCATAACTCGTTTCTTAAACTTTTTTTATAAATTGAATTTACAATAAAATATTTGGAATCAAACTTATAAAATACGCGTTTGATTTACATGGTACCGAAACCCGAGCAACTTCATATACTTATTATTAATTTTGTAGTTACAAATAAATATAATTTTTGCAAATGTTAGAAAACCATTGCAACTTTCTACGTCCGCCGTGGAGCACGATAAGGATATGGCGCGGGAATGGAAGCTCTAGAAACAGCAGTACGAATACTTTGAAGTTGCTACCGGTATGACCGAGAAACCACAGAAAATCCAGATCGCCACATTCATGTCTGCAATCGGATATACTGCGATCCAGGTATACAATTCTCTACCAGTTTCTTTGTCTACCTCCCGGCGAACAAACTCTTGATCAAGTAAAGTCTAAATTTTAAACATTTTTTATTCCAAAAATAAACACAACCTTCGAATGCTATACATTTGACAAAATCACATAAAAAGAAAGTGAGAGCATCGACGAATTGATTTCTAGACTCCGTCTACAAGCAAATAATTGTGGATTCGAGCTGCTGACAGACAGTTTGCTACGAGACTAGCTTACCCAACTAACAATTTCGCTTCTATATTGCTCCATAGATGCTTTTCGTTTTCATTCAACCTATGCATATAAGTATAGCATAAAACTCCATAGAGTGAAAAATGCGACCTTTTTTCACTCCTATTGTACCTTTGTGGAGTTAATTATAACAGTCTTAAGGAAGTTCACATTAAATTAAATAAAAAAAACTTGTTGCTAGAACCAGGAATCGAACCCGTGTCCTTCTGAACCAATTGTTTATTTTTTTTCTTTTGTAAATTCATTTTTATTTTGCAATTATCTTAGAACTATCTTAAAGCTAGACAAAAATTCATAAAAACAAGCCTACTTATCAATATCTTAAAACTAACTTACTGGCCCCAGTCGGGCGCTCTAAGCTAAACTAGAATAACTTAATGCTAATGCCTTTCGGCCTAAGAACTATCTTAATACTAAATCCAGGTCGGTTTTTTTTACCGAGAAGAATTTCACAAAAAAACTCGGTATCTATGTCTTTAGTTTTTGGTTTTATATAAAACTTACAAACTACAAAACTAAATTAAAGCTAATTAAAACTACTTAAAACTACTTACAACTAATTTTAAACTAATTACAACCTACTTATAAGCTACTTACAAACTAGAACAGCCACAGCAAGCATTTTCCGGTTTTAATAATTTTTTTTGTATTTTTGTTGATTTTATAATTTTTTGGTGTTTTTGTATTGTTTATATATTTTTTTTTTTTTTTTTTTGGTGCCACCCTGACTGTCCCTACTTAAAACTAACTACTTAAGCCTATGTAAGTCGGCCATACAAGAGAAAATAGCAAGGTCAACTATTAAATGTCTGAAGGAACTTCATCTTCGTTTTTCAACCACCAGAAATGGTTCTCCTGCTTTACCCTATCTCTTCGGTCCCGTTCGGACACAGTCCTACTGAACCGAAGGTGCTCAGCTCCGTCTTGTGCGAGGACGTCTCGACCGTAAAGGAGCCGCCGATCTACAGTTCTACGGCTGACGTGGTAGATTAGCGGAACCGCCGCTCTATCCTGGATCAGCCCTCGACTGTCTAGGTGGAGGAATGCATCGGGTGGAATAAAGCCGCTTAGACGCACACTCTCGTAGTATTCGTTGTTGGGGTAATAAGCCCCGAAAATTAAGCTGTTAGACGAGGACATCGCTCTTGCAATGTGTCCTCGAATAAGCTTCAGCAAGAAATTATCTATCCTGTTTATGTTGCCCCGTTGTATAGAGTAAGAGTCAGAGTTGGAATAGTAGTGTTTGTACTCCGACTCTGGTGTTCTGTGCAATCCAAGGCAGCGTCGAAGACACTGCCTCTCAAACACCCGAATCTTTTCCATTTGAGATGGGGCAACGTTGAACCAAACCGGGCACCCATAGGCAATCATGGGCCGGATAAGGGCCATGTAGCAAATCACCTTCACCCTGGTGTCAAGCCGGCTGCTATAAAACAACCGTTTCGTCAGAACAAAAGCTCCCCTAGCCCTGGCCTGTCTTACTCGCTAACCGCTCCACTAATCTCTGATATACAGGTTAATGCATTAAATTGGAACCACTTTTGTCTCGAATTGGCTCGTATGAGACAAGAGGCATTAATAAAAAAAAACTTTCTTCAAGAAAAATATCAAATAATAGATTAGTATGGCAATAACAAACACATATTTTTAATTAAATAAATAGAGATACAATAGATTAATTAATTAATTAATACCAACCTTAAACATTGTCAACAATAAGAAATGTATGGTCTCAGGTGCTAAATTGAATATAAATTATAAAATGGCCGATATAAGCTTGGCGTCACCATATTCACTAATACAAGCAACATAGAAGTATAGACTAATATAAAGATTGTATAATAATTTTACGGGATGACTATTGAAGTGAAAGTATCTTGGTTACTTCATAAGACCATTATAGAGACATTAAAGAAACATTGGTACATCGCTTCTATTAAGCTGATATAATTTACACCAGAAAATATTTAAGGATTCAGTAATGCTCCAATAAGGTATTTACTTTCTGTCAGAGGGCTAAATGGAGCGCTATAGAAACAAATAACACTTTAATGTCTGAAATGCGAAGCAATTTTGTTGGTTGGGTATTTTGGGTTTAAGAAACGACGAATTATGAACTAAACTTTTTTCAGAAGATATTGGACTTAATAAAACGATTCAAATGTGCTAATCCACAGAATTAGTGCAAAAACAAACTGCACAAATATTGGAAGAGATTGAACGAAAAGTCAACATGATCGAAAAATTGAATAAACCTAATGCTAAGACTTATGATTGTCGAAATTGTAGCAAGAACCACAGCTATCATGAATGTCCAGCTTATAGACATATATGTAAACTATGCAATCAAAATAATCATTACGAAGCATACTGCAAAAAGAGCAAGTCCCAACATAAAAATAAAAACAGGGCAAGCACAAAAAAAAACATTCATCTTTGCGAAAAACAAAGTGATAATGACGAAAATGTCAAATTCACCGAAACAATTAATATTAATGGTGAAACCCACAAAATTAAACTCGAAACAGGTGCTCAATGCAATGTCTTGTCCCAAAATATAGTTAAACTCACATATTCAAAAATAGTCTCTTGTACAACCAAGAATCTCATATTCTTCAGCAAACACCGAGCAAATTTCAGTCCAAATACGTATTTTAAAGTTTTTACTCTATTGGATTGTATGCGAGGTTTTTAGCAAGTGCGTGTTTCAGAGCGCACGAAACAAATTTTAACTTTTGCTTCACCATGGGGAAGTTATAGCTGAAAGAAGCTCCCATTCGTTCAACTCTTGAGGTGTTTCAGCGCATCATGCAAAATATTTTTGGTCATCTACCAAACGTGAAAGAGTCGATATTCTTATCCACGCAAAATCAACTAACAGCTTAAGACGCACGACAGAGCAAGTCATGAACATTTTGAAAGAAAATGGATTGAAGCTAAACAAATCAAAATGCTTGTTCGAGCAGCGAACAAATAAATTCTCAGGCCATATCCTCAGCGGAAAGGGCATGAGACTCAACCCCAAAAAATCAGATACGCAATCAAACGACTTAAGGAACCGACCAACCGAAATGAGTTAATGGGAGTTTTGGGAAAATGCACCTATCTCAGCAAATACATCAAAAACTTTTCATAAATCACATTGGAAAAGTCGACACCTTGGATTTGGGACATGAATTAAACCAACGCACTCGATAATCTTAAATCAATGATTAGCCAGCCTCCAGTACTCAGTTTGTATGATGTGAACAACGACGTAAAACTGCAAGTTGATGCTAGCTCAACAGCACTAGGAGCAGTTCTGTTACAAAAAGAGCAACCCGTTGCCTTTGCCTCAAAAGCACTAACCGCATGTCAAACCCGATATTCACAACTAGAAAAAGAAGCTCTCGCAATCAAATTTGGCTGTGAAAAATTCAAAGATACACCTAGCAGACCCATTAAGTAGAGATTGCCATACCAAAAAAGAAAACGATTATAACGATAACGACTTAGAGATTCAACTTGCTCTCTCGATCTCTGATTAAGAGCTTGATCGTCTGACTAATCTCACCAAACATAATGAGACGTTTAAATAATTGAAACAATACATCATGAACGGTTGGCCGCGCGATATAATGTCTCTACCAAAGAGTGTAAAACCTTATTGGAACTTCAGAGAAGAACTGTCAATATATGATAAAATACTATTTAAATCACAAAAGGCACTAGTTCCAGTTGGAATGAGAGATGAAATACATATCGGGTTTTTCAATAAGAGCGCTACAAAAGTTTTTTTAAATAAAACAAAAACGGTTTGGGATATCAATGAAATTCTTTGTTCCTGCGAAAGAACATTTGATGCCATCATGTATGGAACTCGATTTCTTTTGCATGGCCACCACGGGCACGCTTGCATTGGGTCCAGACGCTGAACCCAATTTTTGACGGTTTTCAAGCATAAACCGGCGATACTGCTGCAATTTCACGTTCGATATTCATACGAAGTTCATCAATCGTCGCTGGCTTGTTGGCATAGACCATAGACTTAACGTAGCCCCACAAATAGTCTAAGGGGGTCAAAACGCACGACCGAGGCGGCCAAGCGACTGGACCATTTCGTGAGATAACACGTTCTCCAAACTTGGTTTCCATTAAATTGATTGTGACTTTCGCTGTGTGGCTTGTGGCGCCGTCCTGTTGGAACCACATGTCCTCCAAGTCCATATCATCCAATTGGGGCCAAAAATATTCGGTTATCATTGAACGGTAGCGATCCCCATTTACAGTAACGTGCCGGTCTTGATCATCACGGAAAAAGTACGGCCCAATGACGCCGCCAGCCTATAAACCACACCAAACCATAATTTTTTCGGGATGCAATGATGACTCATAGAGTATGTGTGGATTGCTGCCTCACCAATACCACATATTTTGTTTATTGACGAAGCCATTCAGACAGAAATGAGCCTCATCGCCGAAGATGATTTTTCGATGAAAATCCGAATCATTTGCATGTTGTTGTAAGTGTCTGAATTTAACCAAATTCCCTTAGAAAAATAAAATTCATAGTATCTCCAATGCTGCGATTTGTATATTAGTCAGCAACCATCGATACAAATTTGCGTCTTAAAAGGGTATGATAGTCATCTAGCTGATGAGCCCTACTATCATACCTGGGCGAAACGCAATGGAGTTGAGCTCATTTGAAATTGAACTTTTAACTTGTACTATAGATTCTATAGAATAGTTTTTTGTAGTACTTGTTTGATCTTATTGTACAAAAAATAAGAGATGTCACGATCTTACTGTTCAAAACAATAAGATGTATTAATTTGTAAATATTGGTTTCTTACTGTACAAAACAATAAGAAATGATGAATACAAAATGTTGGCACTTGAAACCTGATCTTGTGGGAATGAATCGATCGAAGTAAAGAACAAAACGATTGTAATTTAAATGATATTTATTGTTGGGCCAAATGCCTCTTTTATACTTAATACAAAATGCTTACAAAGATATTTAATAACAAAATAATATTAAATAAGAATATGGGTCGATGTGGTGTTCGATCCTTGCACTCAAGTTGCAACTATGTATCTGGTCAGCACTTTTCGGTGGTTCTGGGTTGATGTAGGTTGTTGTCGTCGGCGATGTTTGTAGGTTGATAAGTTTTTTGTGTTGCTTAACATACTTCCCCGCGTTGAATGGGATTACATTCAACTGTACTCTCATATTACATTGACCTTGTACTGTGTTGGATTTTGCGGAACCGATGTAGAATTTGGAACTGACGTCACTTTGTTCCGCAGCTTGTAAATAATTGCAATTCCAAAGCATATTGAAAGGAAGAGTGCCAAATAGCTTACGAAGTGGTGATGAATGCTGTTGACCAATACTCTGGCCCTTAGATTGGTGAGACCTTGGTGTTGTATGGCAGAGAGTTGCGTCTGGAGATGGTTTAAGGATTTTAGATGAGTTTTGTTGAATGTTGGGAGTAATTCCAATGCTGCTGGAACATCATTGGGTTTGGCGATTGAAGATTGTTTCTTAGTTTAGCACACAATCATCTTCGATTGATAGAAGGCCGGATCCAGTGAGTTTAATTTGTAGGGGTTTTGTTTTGCATACAGCAGTTAATTGAATATTGTGCATGATGATACGGTATTTTTGTTGAAGAGATTAAATTCACAATTGTATGCCTGTGACCCAGTGTGGTATTTAGCCTTTTTGTTGGTGCAGAAGAACTGCATGTCTTTTCCCTTGTCACACTCTTTAAGCTCAGATGTTGTCATTGTAAAATATTGGTCTCTATGACGATTTATGTAGTACCTCGTGGCATAATGGTTAGTGCGTAGGACTGTCATGCCAAAGGTCTGGGTTCGATTCCCAGCCACTGCCATCTAAAAACTTAAATGTTTTTTTCCGAGGTACTGCCTCTTGCGAGGAACTGACAAATCCTCCAAGAGTATACTTGTCATGAATAAGTGCTTCTCATCTAGCCGTTCGGACTCGGCAAAAAATTGTAGGTCCCTTCCATTCCTGCCAACAAACACGCACACAGGAATGGTTGAGAGTTGTTAGTCACTAGGCCCTGGTTCTTCATGAGCTGTTGCGCCACTAAATTTATTTATTTTTATGACGATTTATGGCTAGAATTTCTATTGCCGGATTGATGTGAAGTGTATTGTTAACCATTAAAGGAAAGTTTATAAGTTGAAATAGATTGAAGGATTCTAATTCAACTAATGGAATTTGTATGACAAATAACAGGTGATTTCCAGTTGCATGTCCTTATGTTGTTGAAATCTTGTAGAAGTGAAGCAAGTCCTCTTGCTCGAATGGTAATTTTTGGGACTGGGGTAAGTGGTTTTTGATGTTGATAATGATGGTGGTGATAGCAGAAGAGGGCTGATGGTTCCATAATGTACTTCAGTAAATGTGTCACGAATAGCGTCCTCAATTCGTTGCAAATTTGAAGCCATGATCATTAATTGCATTGTCAAGGATGTAAGGATTTGGTAAATTCTTAGTTGATCTGTCGTTTCTCCAATCCTCAAAATGATGCGTGTGACTTGATTTTGAAGTGTAATCGTGCGTTTTTTTTTCTTCGAGATGATCTTGTTTCATTATGTTGATAAATTGTTAATAAATGTGCTTCATTGTTATTGACTTGATTTATCGTTTTGGATATTTCTTCAGCAAATTCGGAATCAAGTAGTTCAAACAGCGAATGCGCTAAATTGCCGAATATGTTGATAGCCGCCCGTGAGGATCGATGTTTTGAAATTAAGTTGGTATCTGCTTGTAGACTGTTCTTCATATTTGTGAAGTGTGTTACTAACGCACTGCATGTTGTTAAAGGGCAGTTGTTCCGTTGTTGAATGCTTCCAACTCTGATTGAATAGGTGCTAGGTCGTAATAGACAATGATTTTCCATTCATTTGCAATTAAGTTTGTGGATCCAAGATTATCGAAATACATTCCTGGATTGTTGTCAAATCTTGATATGTTTATGGGTGATGCACAAATAAACGGTAGCAGAAGCAATGACAGTATAACGGTGGTGACTAATGGAACGTGTGAATTCCTTCTTCGTTTTGTCGGTGATTCTACACTTTCATTCACCAACTGTTCGGGAAGTTGAGTTACATCCTGTGAGTCGTCAGTAATATCATCGTCCTTGAACAATGGGGCTAAGCGATGAGTATTCCCGATTTGGTTTTGACATTGACTACTCGAACAACATTGTTGTCACCCTTGATGACTTGGACAATCCTTCCCAGCGGCCATTGAAGTGTTGGCGTGTTGTCTTCTTTGATTACAACCATGTCACCAACCCTGATGTTCTGTTTATGTTGATTCCATTTGTTTCTTTGTTGTAGTTGATTTAAGTATTCATTTGACCATCGCCTCCAGAATTCATGTTTCAAGTAGCAGATTGAATTCCATCGATTCCGAAGATTGATTTTTTCTGGAGCAGAGTCAGGATCGACCTGAGCAATCAACGGTTCGTCAATTAAGAAATGTCCTGGTGTCAAGGCAGCCAAATCGTTTGGATTGGAAGAGAGAGGAGTGAGTGGTCTAGAATTGAGGATGGCTTCGACTTCAGTGACTATGGTTTCCAGTTCTTCATGTGTAAGTGACGATGTGGATACTGTTTTGACTAAAAGATGCTTAGCTGATTTGACAGCAGCTTCCCATAAACCGCCGAAGTGTGGAGCTCTTGGTGGGATGAATTTGAATGTTATTCCCTTGTTGCCGCTTGCCTTGATTATGGCTTCTTTTGCTTCGGGGGTATGTAGGACACTGTTTAGTTCTTGAAGTTGATTCTTTGCTCCCACGAAGTTGGTTGCATTGTCACAGAAAAGGGTTTGAATTCGTCCACGGTGACTAATGAATCTCCTTAGTACTCCGATGAATGCTTCTGTCGTTAGGTCAGTTACTATTTCTAAATGAACTGCTTTTGTGTTGCAAAGCAACAAAAAACTGCTAAGTAAACCTTGTGTGGTCTTTTTCCTCTGACTTTGTAGTGTACCCACAGGGGGCCACAAAAATCCACACCAAAGTTTAAGAAGGGTCTATTTGCTGTGATGCGATCTGCTGGAAAATTTCCCATTACTTGAGTCATCAATTGTGGTCATATGGTCATCTTATGCAGTTATGAACGGTGTGTCGAGCAATGACCTTTCCCTTAATTGGCCAAAACTACTGCCTTAGAATTGATAATAATGTTTGTGGTCCACAGTGGTTGTGCTCATCATGTTTCATTTCGAATAGCAATTTTGTGATGGGTTCATTATATGGCATCAATATGGGGTGTTTGGCATTGAATGAGATTGATGCGGCCTCTAGTCTGCCTCCAACTCGTAAGATTCCTTTTTCGTCTAAAAAGGGTGCCAGGGTAATTAATGCACTGGATCTGCATAATCCTCTGTGATTCTTGAGGTTTTGAATCTCATTTCTGAATTCGGATGATTGGATTTGTTTTACGATTACCATGAGGGATTCATTGAGTTCTTTAGGTGATAATATTGTTTGTTCTACTGGAACTATGTCCCTTTTCAAGGCCCTATTGGTGAACCGGAGAATGTAGCCCATAGTGTGTTGGAGAAATTTGAAGGAATTTCGATGTTCTATCTGGTGAATCAGTTCACTTGAGGAGTTTTGTTGTCATGCTACTGCCACTGTGTGTTTTCTTTTTCGTTCTAGATCGGAGGATACTTCTAGCTCCCTTATGAAGGGTTGATGCCATGCTGACTCAATTCCATGCAGGAAGAACGGTCCATAAAGCCACTTGCTACATGACATGAAGCTAGCTGCGGATATTCCCCGAGATAGAAGGTCTGCCGGGTTTTCTTTGAATGGGACGTGACGCCACTGTGTTCCAAAGGAACATTCTTGGATTTTCGCAACTCGATTTGCAACAAATGTGTGGAATGATGATGAAGTAGAATTGGTCCATGATAGCACGATTTGTGAATCTGTCCAGAAAAATATTGGTGTGTCTCGAAGTCGTAAGTATTCTCTGACTCTTGTTGTGAGTTCAGCTCTGCAGTGCATAGTTCAAGTCTAGGAAGAGTTTTTTTTTTTTACACTTCAGATTCTATGAGTGTAGAGAGCTTAGATCAAGCTGCAACCTACAAACAAGGGCTCATCATAAGTGCATGTGTTAGTGGTTAGTAAAATAATGCAAACTAACACATGCTTACAAATAACTACAAAAAGAACTAGTGTACAAAATTACAAAAATCAAATACCTAATAAACAAAATTATACAATAAAAAAAACATTGAAAGTATCTTAATAGATATATAAGACGGTCACGATTGTGGAGCACTGGTTCGAAACAATGTTTTCAATCCCATCTTACCTATATTAAAATCAATGGAGGAAGCATTTAAATTGAAAAGCTTACACATTCGGCTTAAAGGTTCATGAATTCCGTAGTTAGTACGATGAAAATCGACATGTAAAAGTTCAAATCTTCGCAGGTGGTGAGATCCTCTGCGATAATTTATGCCAATACAGGCTAACAAGTCAGGAGCACCAATTTCTCCATTTAAAAGTTGCTGAAGAAATATTAAGTCATTATTAACCCGCCTTTGATATAAAGTTTGGACTTGCAGCAGTTGGATCCGATGTTCATATGGTGGAAGGTTATATGGATCAGCCCAAGGGAGACCTTTCAGGGCAAAACGAATGAATTTATGTTGCATTGATTCAATACGACTTTTATGAATTTCATAGAAGGGTGACCAAACTTGAGAGGCATACTCAAGATGAGGTCTTACATAACAGTTATATAGCGAAAGGGTAATATACGGGTCGTTAAACTCTTTTGCCCAACGTTTTATAAATCCAAGCATAGAGCTCGCTTTTTTACAATGTAATTTATGTGTTCTGTGAATTCTAAATTAGAACTAAACTGAACACCCAAATCCTTGAAACTAAAGACACGGCATAGTTTGTGCTGCGAAAAAGAATAATTAAAAGAACTTGCAACTCGTTTTCTTGAGAAAGTTATTGTTTGGCATTTAACAGGGTTTAGGTTAAGACCGTTTTTATCACACCATAGAGTGAAGCTGTCAATATCATCCTGCAAGAGATTGTGGTCACGATCAGCTCTTATTGTCTTGAAAATCTTCATATCATCCGCAAATATAAGAATTTCACTAGAACGTATACATGAGACAACATCATTTATAGCAAGAGTGAATAGAAAAGGGCCCAAATGACTTCCCTGAGGTACACCCGAGAGAGCGTTAAATGGGTTTGAGAAAGAGTGTCGAAATTTTACCTGGTAGGATCTATTTCCCAGGTACGATTGTATCCAATCTATAAAGAAAGGTGGAAAACCGAAAGCTTTAAGTTTGAATAAAATAATATTGTGACTAAGTTGATCATATGCTTTAGAAAAGTCAGTGTAAATGCAGTCAACTTCACTACCATTTTCTAAAGCATTGGAGCATTTGTGTAAGAAGGTAAGGAGATTTGTTACCGTTGATCTTCTTTGCATAAATCCATGCTGTTTTGCACATATTAAATTTTAACTATGAAAAGCCAAGCTTTCACAAATAACTTTTTCGAAAAGCTTCGGTATACAAGACAGTTTTGATATAGGCCTATAGTTTTTAATATCGTTCCTATCACCCTTTTTGAAAACTGGAGTTAAAAATGATTTTTTCCATAAGCAAGGAAACTTCCCTGATTTTAAAGAAAGCTGAAAAAAGATTGAAGGGGCTGAAATAATATATGTCTGCACCTTTTTAATACTATTGGGGGAATTCCGTCTGGACCAGACGAGTAATCATCATTTAACAATGAAAGATATCCTAAAACAGCGCTCAGTTGCACAGGTTTATTACTACAATTCGTTGGGGAATAGATATGTAAATTTTTAAAATAACTTTCGTCAACAACGACAGGCGTATCAAGGCGTTGTTTTTTAACCGGAGCAATTCGTGACTTGGTACAAAGTAGTCTGACGATTATTGTGCGACCTTTATAAGTTGAACGGAGATACACAGCTGCTCCATATGCTTGTTCTGATGCATCCAAGAAAGTGTGAATTTGTGTGGATGTAGGATTATTTTGGTTGAAGACATGCCTGGGAACTCTTGCGTGATTGAGTGTTGATATGTTGTTTCTGAAGACAAGCCACTCTTTCCTTAGATGTTGGGGTAGGTCATCATCCCATGAAAGTTTTAGGTGCCATAGCTGTTGCATGAAGATTTTGGCTTAAACTACTACTGGGCTAAAGATTCCTAGTGGATCAAAGATGCGTGCTAGATCTGAGCTTACTGAACTTTTAGTGATTGAGATAGAATCGGGTATCTGTGCTCTTCCACATAATTGGTCTGATTTCGGTTGCCAGATTAAACCTAAGGTTTTGATTGTGCAATTGATTGAATCACTAAAGTCAAGACTGACCTCTTGGTCCACAACTAGGATATCTTTTAGCAATGATGGATGGTTTGCATACCATTTACGGAGCTTGAGTCCAGCACTGCTGAGTAAAGAAGTAACTTGAGCTTGTGCTTCTTTCGCCAAGGGGATGCTATCTGACCCACTAATGCAGTCGTCCACATAGAAGTCATCTTGAAGTATTCGAGCCCCAGTCGGTTGTGTAATTTTGTTCTGGGTTGCTAAATACTGCAGAGATTTAGTTGCTAAGTAAGGTGCGGATGAAGTTCCATAAGTTACTGTTTTTAGCTTATAGTATCTTATCTCTTCTGATGATTTCCGTCTCCTCATGATGAGTTGATATCCCTGATCTTCTTCACGAACCAGGATTTGCTGATACATCTTCTCGAAATCTGCTGTAAATACATACTTGTGCATGCGAAAACGAAGTAGTATTGACAAAAGTTCACTTTGAACTGTAGGACCGGTGTGGAGGATGTCATTGAGTGATTGACCAGATGAAGTTTTGGCGGAAGCGTCAAAGACCACCCGTAGTTTTGTTGTACTGCTATCAGGCTTCAATACGCAATGATGAGGAATGAAAAAGTGTGGTCCTCGAATGCTTGCCGGTTTGATTTCTTCCATGTGTGCTAGAGATTCATATTCGTCCATGAACTTGACGTAATCTTCTCTTAGTTTGGGATTTTTGTTGAGTCGTCTTTCTAATGAAATGAAACCATTCAACGCTATTTGCTTTAAGTCACCTAAGGCTACGGCATTTTCTCGAAACGGTAACCTAACGATGAGACGTCCGGTTTTTGATCTGGACACATTTTGAGTGAAATGTGACTCACAATATTTTTCTAATGATGTCATCTGCTTAGGTGTATTTTCGAAGTCATCAAGCCTCCAAAATCGTTCAATTAGTTCGTTAGTTGATTCCTCTTCACAGAATATGCCACAGGTGGCTGTGTTATTTTCTGTGTCCTCAACCTTTCCAGCTACTACCCAGCCAAATACGGTGTTTTGTAAAATTGGCATCTTTGCACCAATTTGTATTTGTTCGGAACGAATAAAACGATGGTAGACCTCTGCTCCCAACAAGACATCAACCTTGTCGGGTCAGTGGAAATTGGGGTCTGCTAAGTTGATATTTTCAGGTATAGACCCGGTGGAGGTTTCCAGGTTCTGTGTGGGTTGAGGTGATACGATGTTTGGTAATATAAAGGCTTCTAGTCTGCAAATGAAACTACCCATTGTTGATTGAAGTTTGATATTGACTCTGTGTGTCGTGCTTCGTATTATTTTACCAATGCCTTCAATGCATAGAGATGATGGTATTGGCGATATGGATAAACGTTTAATAAGCCTCTTGGTTATAAGGTTAATCTGAGAACCGGAATCTAAGATGGCTCTAACTTCACATGTTCGTCCGTTATTTGCTGTGATAAGAACCTTTGCGGTGGCCAAGAGAACATAGCCTTGTTTGTTGTTTAGTTGTTGGATGGTGGCTACAGTATGCAGTGATGAGTCTCCCCGTTCTGCTGCCATTGATTTGGTGGATGTAGCACCTGCTACGATGATTGTGGATTGATTTGCTTTCTTTTGGTCTGGATTTGAAGAACTTGTCCTTTTCAAATGCAATAAGGTATTGTGTTGACCTGAGCATTTAGTGCAGTACAGTGATGAGCATGATTTTGCGGTGTGATCACCCTTGAAGCAGTTCACGCATAGGTGTCGTCTTTGAATCCACTCAGTCTTTCAGCTGCTGACATCTTGAGAAATTTGTCACAGTAGTAGATAGGATGCTTCTTTATCCCACATACCTTGCAGTTTTCAATGTTGGAGGTAGCTATTGTTGTCACCACCTTGGCCTTGTCCTTTCCACCAACAGCTTCCAGTCATTCAAATCGATTTTTCAAAAATTTTAGGAACTGGTCCATCGTTTGCAGGTCCCTTGGGCTTTCAAGCGATTGATTTTGTAGAACTGATGCTTCCAATTCTGTATATAGCTCCATATTATAACCTTGAGCTTCTGAGTTTTCAGAGCTTTCCCAAATTGAGTAGTGGATTTCCTCAACCTGGCTCCAAAGTCTGTTTTTAGATTATAGACATTGAGTAGGCGCTTCTTCTTTGACCTTTCCGTTGATGAGTCGGAATAGGGAATTCATGAGTGCCTTTTGCCTTCTCATCAGTATATTGACTGATGAATTGTGATCTTGTTCTCTTAAAGCAAGATCTTTAATTGATGTTGATGCGTCTTTAGGTTCAGCTTTTTCTTCTGCTGTTCCCTTTTGCACGACGCTAAGTTTGGTGTTGTTACTGGCTTCTACTTCTATTTGCACCAGTGAGTCACTAAAGATCTGTTTGTACTTTACATATAAAGTCTTTATTTATTCGAAATACTTTGATGTAAAGTACTGGTGATCTAGTGGTATATCTAGTATGATTCGAATTCTGCCATCTGTAGCTTCGAATTCTTCCCATACGGCATTAAGACGATTGAGTCTCGATGCAAAGTACTCTCTTGTAGTTTTGCGGGTGGGAGAATCTTTCTTAAAATTTTGGATGATTGATTGGATTTCATCCCCTGCTCCGTGTTGAGTAGCACTCAAATTATCCATGGACGATGGAGGACAAAATTGTCGGCGTCACCAAAAATGTTTGATCTTATTGTACAAATAATAAGAGATGTCGCGATCTTACTGTGCAAAACAATAAGATGTATTAATTTGTAAATATTGGTTTCTTACTGTACAAAACAATAAGAAATGATGAATACAAAATGCTGGCACTTGAAACCTGATCTTGTGGGAATAAATCGATCGAAGTAAAGAACAAAACGATTGTAATTTAAATGATATTTATTGTTGGGCCAAATGCCTCTTTTATACTTAATACTAAATGCTTACAAAGGTATTTAATAATAAAATAAAATTAAATAAGAATATGGGTCGATGTGGTGTTCGATCGTTGCACTCAAGTTGTAACTATGTATCTGGTCAGCACTTTTCGGTGGTTCTGGGTTGATGTAGGTTGTTGTCATCGGCGATGTTTGTAGGTTGCCTTATTGTTAACGATGTAGGTCAGCAATGTTGATAAGTTTTTTGTGTTGCTTAACAGTACTCGTTGTATGCGTCGGCAATAAGATGGCCACAATTTTGACTATGAAAGGTAGGATAAGAGTACTATAAGGAATTAAAAACATGAAGTATAAGAACAAGAGGATTGTATTATTTTGATTTACAAAACGATAGTGGGATTAATGGAAGTAATGGGTGCAGACCCCAAGATTCCACCTTAAAATATCATCATTCAAATATACGCCTACTACAAAAACGTCAATCATCAAACAACGCGTGCTACACCACTAACCTCAATCACTTTGTTGCAATAATTTTCTTCTTTAAACACGACCGCGAGTATGAATACAATTAAATTCAATTAAACTGAAAATTATTTATTTAATAAACAAACGAAATTAATTAAAAACAAAAAAAATGTGCAACCAGCACCGCGAAAGATTAGTTCGATTATGACTATGAGCTGTCACAACCGAACGATGAACGAAGAACAAAGTAAAGAGAAAATAAAATTGCAACAACAACTGCAATTCCCATGCAGCTCACCGGCTAGTCAGCTGGGATGGGTTCTTTTGAAGAAAATTTTTGTATGCTTTTGATAAACTGAAATGATTTGTTAAATTAATTCAGTTTATCAAATGGAAATATATATTTGCACAGTAGGGTGCACAAGAAAAATGAAAGGGCGCCAGGAATTTTTTTTGTATATTTAGAAAATTCCAAAACTAGTTAAATAGAAGATTTATGTGAATAATAAAAAGAGAAATGGATATGTTTGGCTATATGTATTTTATTTTACTGTATGTTGGGAAACCGTGGGATAGCAAATCCCTGGATTAAAACCCAAATCTTTTCGAATCAAAAGGCACAGAAATTACAATTTTTAAATGGCCGTTGTATTGAAATACCACAAAGTGAAAAAAGTTAAAGGTAAAAAAAAAGAAAAAAAATGGGTCTTCACGAAATAACCGAACAAAGAAAACGCACTATGACAATTTTTTGCACAGAATTAAATTGATAGAAATATATATATATTTCGAAATTATGAGTATATATATATATTTCTATTTGAAATTAAACACAACTACTTAGCTTTATTGGTATTCCTCCTTTCTGCTATCCTTTTTTTTCCTTTTTCCTTCCCACCTCGAATCCTGTTTAAGTTATTTCAATTTCTTCTTTTTTCTCTAATCGAATAAACTCCTATCTCCTTCTTGATCTATATTTTCTTTTCTTCAAAATTCCTCGATCTTTTTTTTTTTACAACTCAACTTTTCGCTTTCAAGGTTCTCCTCAGAGTCCCTTCCAAGCGAAACTTTTTCACTATCTTTTCTCCCTCGTCCATTCCAATCATTCACACATACATACAACTCAAACAATCGTTTTCGAGATCGTCGGTCACGGGATTACGGCTTCCTGGAAGCTTGACGCTAACCGAGAAAGCAACCGTTGTAGATTCTCTACGAAACTTTACTCTCACACACATAAGCACGGTTTCGACAAGTTGTTGGATGTGTTTCCAAAACTTGCCGAAACGTAATGGCGAGTTCAGACCCCACTTCCAACTAAATTTTCTTTCGAGAAAAATTGAAAAAAAGAGAAACAAAGCGAGAAGGAGCCTTAATTAGCCTTTTTCCTACTACTATACTATTAACGCGGAATTCGAAGTGGGAATTCAATTAAATTATGTTCGAATATGTAGAAAGGAGTATTATATAAACTACCATTTTTTTCTGAATGTCAAAACTTATTCTTACTATTAAAATTACCGGCGTCAAAACCCATTTTGTACAATTTATAATTTAAGTTAATTTAAATAAAAAAATTATATACTACTTTACTTTAATCAAACAGACAACATAACAACTTTTCGGCTCGTCCACCGGAATAAAAGATGCTGGAACGCGAGACCGCCCGTCCGCATATCAATTTTGGAATCACCCGTTCCATTTGGAACACCTGTTTTATTGCTTTTGCAACATATTGGCTAAGTACACCACTGGCTGATGGAACCATGGTTGCCCTCAACCTCACCAATATTTTGCAGCAGCAAGGAAGGTAGAATAGGGAAGTCAAGGAATCGAAGGCTAGTCATTGTTGCGGTAAATTTTACCGTAACAAATCCCACCCTTTCCTCCCAAGAAATGTGTTTACTTTTCAAAAAAGTAAACCATTTCTTAAGGCTGACTCTAGGAAAAAGGTTTTCAAAAAGTTAGGGTTGACGATACAACATAAGGTTTCCATCATAAAAGTAATGAAATAAAAAAAATATGCATATGGCACGGTTAAAAAAAAGTTCTTAAAATAAAAATTAATGACAAAAAACGAAATTCGAAAACAAAATAAAAGAAAAGATAAAGGGACTTAAACATCAATATCAACATAAGGTTTTAAATCCTTTACGTGCCATGTCCCTCGATCTTTACCCTTATCGTCAATTAGTAAATATGTCCAAGGAGAAACACGTTGACTAATTTTATAAGGCCCCACAAACTTGGTGGCCAACTTCGCAGCATAATAGTTTGCTGCGTCAGATAACGTAAAGTTACGTCGCCAAACCAATTCGTTCGGGAGATATTGAACATCTCTCCGACGAAGGTTATAATTTTTCGCCGTGATTTTGCTCGCTAGTTCTAACCTTTTTCCTATCTCTTCCCTAAGCTTTCTAAATTGTTCCCTGGTATCCACCGTATTATCACCCCTAACATACGGAGTGGTGGTTAAGGTGTAATATGTTTTTAAAATAAAAGAAAAGACTTGTGTATTGTCGGAGAGCTGATTTAATAATAATGAATTTTATTTGTTATAATGTGTTCATACTTAAAACTATGCTGACTCCATATTCACACATTTGTGGAGTCAGCAAAAAGAATAATATCAAATGCGAAAAAAGAATAATATAAACACGATATGCAATGCACGTTGTTCATTGCATATCGTGGGAAGATTATGGTGTGCTGATGTGCACAATGTCGCTTCGCGACGTATCAAGTGACGAGTGGTATTCGTCACCTGACCCGTGCATACACTATGTGCACATAAACACACTACACCTCCCTTCTTTTAGGAAATAACGTAATTACATGGAGTTATTTAATTGTACATAAATTTTAATGATTAACAAATTAAAAATTAATATATTTTAATTTCATATATTTTAATTATTACATCATTTTTTTTTTTGTCAGTAATATTTGATTTATTATTTATTTATTTTATTTTTCTTATTATTTTTTTTTTGCTTACAGAAATTATTTTTTTGTACATATATTGATAAAAAAAAACTCGAAAAATGTATGTTTAATAAAAATTTGAGTGAAGGAGAACAAATATTAAACATTATTAAAAAAACAAATTTGTTGTTTCTATTTCATTAAAACTCTTAAGTATTATATATTTTTAATCTATTCTTATGTACTTTCTGCTTTTTGTTTTTATTTGTTTTTATAATTATATTATTATTGTTTTCAGTTTCTACGACCTCGAAGGGGCCTAAATAAACGGGATCCAACTTATGACCTGATTCGTTTCTTAGCATAACTTTATCTCCTAACTTTAAATCGAGACTAACTATTTTTTTATCGTAATAATCTTTATTTTTAGCTTTATTTACTTCTAATAGTATTTTAGCTCTCTTATATGCCGTTTCTAATCTAAATTTTACTTCCTTAGCATAGTCATCTACATTATATATAGGATCTATCCTATCTATTGAATTAAATTCTATTGGTAAGTTACTTTGCTTACCATAAACAAGTTCGTATGGACAATAATTATGTGCCATAGATGGTGTCGTGTTGAAACAGTAAACGAAGAATGGAAGCCAAACATCCCAATCTGTTTTGTCAACGGATATATAGGAACGAATATATTCGTTAAAAGTTCTATGGCTCCTTTCTACTGTTCCAACGGTTTGGTGGTGATGTGCTGTAGACGTTATATTGTCTACTTTTAAATATTTGCACAAGTCGTTTATAATAGAATTTTTGTATTCTGTTCCCATGTCCGTAATGAACGTCTTCATTGGACCGTACTTCAGAATAAAAGATTCAAATATTGCTTTTGCAATCGTTTTTGCGTTTTTATTTGCAACTGGAATGGCTACTAAATATTTTGTAAGGTCACAAATTAAAGTGACTGCATACTCGTTTCCATTCTCTGATCGAGGTAAAGGACCAATTGTATCAACTATTACCTTGTCAAAAGCATATGTGGGTGTATCTGTTTTTATCAGTGGTGTTTTCGTATGTTTAGTTGTTTTCGACGTCAGGCATTTGTGGCATCTTTTTATGTGTTCTTTAATATGACGAGTCATATTTTTCCAATAAAAGTGTCTTTTTATTTTTGCTAGCGTTTTAGTTATGCCTGTATGACCTCCTGTAATTGGATCGTCATGGTACGTAAACAGTATTGCTTCTTGATCTTTTTCATTTTTTATTTGGGTCACCGGCTTGAGTAGCGCTACTCGTAATGATTTTAATATTTTGTTGCCCATATTTTTGAAAGATTCAATTGAAATTAATTCAAATATCTTTTCGCACGGTGCCACTTTTAGTTTTTTGATTTTTAATATACCGGCTTCTTTTTCGAGCCTTTGGAAGAACTGACCTAAATCGAGAGTTCCATTGGTATATAAATCTCTAACTACAATTCTTGCTATAATTTTGTTCCCACGTTTAAATAAACATAAGGAATCCGTTATTCGCAAGGTCACTACTTTTCGTACTTCGTCATTAAAAATGACTTCAAATACTTTGGGCTTAGAAGCAATGTCAAGAGATTGCTTATGCAGATCTACTTGTTTTTCTCCTGCGCAGGATTTTTTCTGTTTACTTTGGTGCCTGGTAGTGACTTTCAGGACTCTAGCTTGTAAGTCTTTGAGCTCGGATATTGTTATCCTAGACAGGGCATCTGCCACGAAATTGTCTTTTCCCTTTAGGTATTCAACCGTGAAGTCATACTCTTCTAATTCTAGCCTCATGCGTGTTAACTTTGAGCTGGGGTTTGTCATGGAGAATAAATACGTGAGTGGTCTGTGATCTGTTTTAACTATGAAGTGTTTGCCATATATATATGGTCGAAAATGTGTTATTGCCCAGTGAATGGCTGTGAGCTCTTGTTCTGTTGTGCTTTTATTGCTTTCACCTTTTGTGAATGAACGTGATGCATAAGCTATTGGGAGTTGAATTCCGTTATGGTTTTGGGTTAGAACCGCTCCACATGCTTGTTTACTTGCATCAGTTATTATGCAAAATTCTTTTTTAAAATCTGGGTATTGTAATAGGGTTGGTTCAACTAATTTATTTTTCAAATATTGAAATGCTTTTTGGCAATCATCTGTCCACACAAAAGGAATATTCTTTTTACATAACCTCGTTATGTGCCGTGAATAGTCGGCGAAGTTTTTAATAAATCGTCTGTAATAGTTGCAGAATGCAACGAATCGTCTAGCGCTATCCACGTCGTGTGGGACTGGATAATTTTTGATGACGTCATATTTTTTGTCATCTGGCAATACTCCTTTATCTGTGCATTTATGACCCAGAAAAGTCACTTCATGCATAAAAAATGAACATTTTTGTAGATGCAATTTTAAATTGTATTTTCTACATATGTTAAAAACATTTGTTAGATTTTTAAGCATATGTTTTTCGGAACAGCCTATAACCATAAGGTCGTCCATGTAGAGAAATGCTTGTGAAGGTTCAAGTCCAGAGAATGCTATGGTCATCATTCTCTGGAATGAATTTGGCGCTATTTTTAAACCAAAAGGTAGTCGCGTAAAACGATATGAGCCATTGCTCGTTGAAAAAGACGTTAAATTTCTGGAACTTTCTTCTAGTTCGATTTGATGAAAACCTGACATTAAATCGAGGCATGAAAAATATTTTGCTCGACCCAATTGATCAAGGATGTCATCAATTCTTGGGAGTGGAAATTTATCAGATAAAAGTTTTTTATTCAATTGACGATAGTCGATTACTAATCGCCATTTTTTTTCTTCGGAACCCGGTAGGGCTTTCTTGGGAACTAGTAAAAGCGGGCTATTATATTCAGATACAGACGGTTCGATTATTTTGTCGTGTATCAATTTTTTAACTTGTTTTTGAATTTCTTCAACATGACTGTGAGGACTTCGGTAGTTCTTTATATATACTGGTTCGCTATCTTTCAATCTCAAGTTTTGCTTATAAAAATTATTTGTGGTTATGGATTCGGTTTCCAATCCAAATACATCACTATCTTCGGTGCATACTTCTGTTAATTGTTTTTTGAATTGGGGCGGAAAATTTTTCTTTAGTTGATTTAGGACTGATTCTGTTCTACTATTTCGATTAGTGTGGACCACATCATAGTTTGAGAGTGGTTCATATTTTAAGTTATTTAAACTGGCCAGTTGGTTAGTATCGGTTGTATTTAATAGACGAACTAATGCAAATTGTGATGTTGCTATTGCATTTGCAACATAAATGCCATGTTTTATTTCTTGGTTGGGAATAAAAATGAGGTCTTCTGTTGTTTTTATTTCAATTTTTCTTATTACTTGTGATCTTGCTGGTAGAAGTAGTGAATTATTACCACAACTATATGTTATTGGAACATAAATCGGAAAATTTAAATTATTGGGTCTGATTATAAACCAATCTTCAGTTGGTTTGAAGTCTAATTTGCAGTTAAATTGTTTTATAAAATCCATACCTATGATTCCATCACATGGTATTGTAAAATTTGAATTTACTATATGGAAATTGTGTGGGATGATGTATTTATCTGTTTGAAGCTCTATTGGGGCTAGACCTTGGGATTTTACTATTCCCTGGCCTATTCCTTGGATACTTATAATCTTGTCATTTTGGACGTCTTGGTAAAAATCAGAATCTTCTTTTAGAAGTGAAATATCTGCACCTGTGTCTATAAGGAATGTGAGTTTATGTTTAGTAAATACATTTATAAATGACACGAAAATATTGAGATTAAAATTGATAGCATGGACCTTTGTATTTATAAATTGTTTCCTAAAGGGTCTTGGCAGTTTTCCGAGTTACTTTGAGTAATTCGAACATTATTGTGGTTGTTATTATTATTATGGCCACGGTACGAGTTACCACGGCCTCTAAAGTTGCCTCTAGATCGGCCATTTCCCCTGTAATTGTTTTGGTTATTGCGGTAGCGATTATTGTGATGATTACCTCTTCCATGGTAATTTCCACGATAGCCTCTATTATTGGTTTGCTTGTAAAACAAAACAGTATTAGAATGTCCGGTTGCATCTGTGCAACTATTTACGAATTTGGACATGGCCTCATTCATATCGCTGAATGTGCCAGCCTGCATTATAAGTTTTACCTTATCAATAGAACAATTTTGTGTCATAGCCTTGACAGCGAGCGTTGTGCTGTATTTAGCAGCTAAATCAGAAGCTAAACCATCGTTGATATAGGCTCCTTCTAAACACTTCGTCAATTTTTCTATTTCTTGGACATATTGATTTGCTGTCTTATTTTTTTGTTGTAGATTTAGTAATTTCGCAGAAATTACATCTACTGAATCTTCTTTTACTTTTGCATTTAGTTTTTCAACTATCTCAACTATCGTTTGTTCATTACTTATTAGATTTCTAGCATGTCCCTTTAGTTTGGTCTTTATGAGACTAATTGCTGATACTTCGTGTGCTCCTTTTAAGGAATCAATAAGGAGAAGGGCATCTTTGAAGCTTTGTAAATTTTCTGCCTTTCCATCAAACTCAGGTAAGAGTGATGAGGCCAGTTTAAGAAATTCTACTAAAGTTTGGGCCATGTTTTCCTTGATTTTTATAATTGGTTGTGGGAATTCATCCAGTGTTTCAATTTCACTGTCAGATTCTGTATTTACTACTGGTTTTGATTCGTCTAAACTTTCTATTTGATTTTCATTAAACTCAGCGTGAAGCTCTAATTCATCTGGGACATGTATTTCAATTTCCCATTTAATGCTAATATTTTTTTAACTTAGTGTTAAGTGTTTTTAAAAGCTTCCTACAATCTTTTTCATGATCAGCTGTCAATTCATTTTTGTATGCGTTGAAAACATTGACAATACTATTGTAATGGGATATTAGTGTTTTAATATGGTTTTTTAATGTATCTACTCTTATTGTTGTATTTTTGTTAATACATTTGTAAGATTTTTGGAAATTGTCTTTAAAACCGTTTATTTTTATTGCTAATATTTTCCATTCCATTTTAAATTTTATCTAAGTCGTTTGCTCGGCTTATGTAGCGTTTTTTAAGTGTACGCTTATACAACAGATAAAATTTAAGAATTAAGTTTACTGCCGTGAGGACAACCAATAAAGAAATGAGCATAGTTTGTGTTTCTAAGTGTGGGGTTGTATCCATCACGTCAACAACATTTAACACATTTGCTGTGCTATCCTTTACTTTGGAGGTTTTACCTCCCATTTTAAATTAATGTTTAAACCTCAATGACTTTAAACAGAAGAAGCAATACCGAGCAAAGATTCCATATAATCTTTGTTACAGTTATTCTAGACTTGCAAAGAGTATTTGAGACGATTGACTATATTTTGTTTAAAAAAAAAAACAGAACGGCAGAAGAATGCATCAAATTTCTTTTAGAAGTAATTAAATATTGGATTTTCGATGGTTTGTACAATAAACAGATTAGTTCAATAGATTTACAATAAACAGATTAGTTCAATAGATTTAAGCTTCATATATAACAATTAACACACATTTTTTTTCACGATGAATTATAAAAATATATTACCATTGCTGGGCTGGATTGATTTGATCATCATCATTTGATTGCTGGGCAGCTATGATTTGAAGATTATTGTTGTTTCGTTTTCTGAGTTTAGCTGAGGTCGGAGGTCCACACAGATGGCGATAGTGGTCTGTCAACTTCCGAATGATCACTTTCTAATGAATGTATATCACGAGTTATTTTGTCGTAAAAGGAAGTTTTGTTCGTTCCCAATTAAAAATGATGAAGGAATACGAGGTGGTGGGTAGTGGTAGATGAAAGGCAAACATGTTCGTATCGCTTTTACACTTTCCGAGCACATCATATCATTATTTACTTTTCAACTGATTTTAGGAGGCAAACATGTTCGTCGTGGTTGTGGATGAAAGGGTATTTTCTATCCAAAGATGGTTCCTCTTTTTATTTGTAATCAAAATGCGCACTTCACAAATAATTGGACAAGCGATTTGCCGGCTTGATATTTTTAAAACGCACAATGTTCCGATGTGTTTTATGTTTTTTTTTTTTTTTTTTTTTTAATAATTTAAAATAAAGACATTTTTGGATTGAATTAAGTTAATAAAACAACAAAAAAAAAAAACTTATTTTTAATTTTATATGGACAGAATCACTGTCACGGTCGCCATGTAATATGTTTTTAAAATAAAAGAAAAGACTTGTGTATTGTCGGAGAGCTGATTTAATAATAATGAATTTTATTTGTTATAATGTGTTCATACTTAAAACTATGCTGACTCCATATTCACACATTTGTGGAGTCAGCAAAAAGAATAATATCAAATGCGAAAAAAGAATAATATAAACACGATATGCAATGCACGTTGTTCATTGCATATCGTGGGAAGATTATGGTGTGCTGATGTGCACAATGTCGCTTCGCGACGTATCAAGTGACGAGTGGTATTAGTCACCTGACCCGTGCATACACTATGTGCACATAAACACACTACAAAGGAGTCGTTTCCAAAAGTCACCATTCCTCGACCAAAATTTGCGTAATACGGCGAAACGCCTAAGACTTCATGTTGAGCCGTGCGTATACTGCACGCCACCTTCGCCAACTGCGAATCCCAAGACCTATGATTATCACTAACATATGCCCTAAGTGTTGTTTTCAAAATTTGATTAATTCGCTCCGCCGGATTAGCCTGGGGGTGGTAATGAGCCATAAACCTAAGTGTGGAACCATAACTATCGCATAAGGCCCTCAATTCCCTACTCTTAAATTAGGGACCGTTGTCACAAACAACGAATTTGGGTACGCCGAATAACAAGAAGACATTGTCTTCCAACTCCTTACAAACAGACTTTGCTGTTGCAGACCTTAAAGGGAACAACAACGGAAACTTTGTAAAATAGTCTACGACCGTGAGGATATACACAAAACCCCTACTTGACTTTGGAAGTGGACCCACCAAGTCCACGCAAACCATTTCCCAAGGATTTACTACGCCCTTTCTCTCTGTCATTAACCCAGCCGGTTTATCATTAATCGGTTTCACGCTTTGACAAATTTTACAGTTCCTAACATATTTCGTAATATCTGACCTCATTTTAGGCCAGTAGTACTTTTCTCCTACTCTAGCAAATGTTTTCTTTACCCCCAGCGGAGTGGTTAAGGGAGAGTGTACCGAAACTGAGCACTTGGAAGGGCATGAAGCTGGTAACGTGCAAGGGAGATGAAATCACTCTGTTCTTGCCAAGGAGTATGGGGCAGGACGACAAGAAATCCTTGGCGTTAATTCAAGCCCAAAACGAGGGACTTGATGTCCAAACCTGGAGGGTGGTTAAAAGCACCAAAGAGGGCAAAGGCCAGCTGCTGGTGATCACCATCGATGCTCGGTCTGTGGAGACGATAGTAGGAGCAAACCACCAGCTCCACTACAAATTTGGGAAGGTACCTGTTTACGGCCTTCGGAAAGTGACAGGTCAATGCTCCTTCCATGAACCAGCAATAACCACCCTTGCCCAATTCACCGACGACCCCAACTCTTCCCCACCCCACACCCAAACCCTTGAAACCTTGCCTGGAATACCCACCTCCCCACCGCCCGCTCCTACCCCCTCAATCAACAAATTAAAATCCCCAAGAAGCCAGGCCAAAACACTGGGAGTTTCAGGTCCAGACAGAGAGATAGAGGGCATGGACCTCTCTCCGAGTCGAACGGCTCAAGAGGAAACGCTTCCTACAGAAGAGGAGGAAGAATACCTGCTGGCAGATGATGGGGCCTTTGCCCCCATCTGCTGAAAAAATCAATACAATGACCAGACGCGGGATCAGTATCAAGCTAGCCCAAGTGAATATCCACCATGCAAAGGTGGCTTCGGCCGTCCTAGCAAGAAAGTTCACGGCGGATAATTTAGGGTTAGCACTGATCCAAGAACCCTGGACCTACAAGGGTCAGGTAAGAGGATTAGCAAGTAGCGACTCAAAATTAATATGGGACACGAGAGTAGACTCACCCAGAACTTGCATTAAAATAAGGAATAACATGTCTTTTATATGTCTTTCAGATTTTATGACGAGGGATTTGGTCCCGATACAAGCCCAAATCAACATCGAGGGCAGTACCAGGACAATGGTAGTAGCAGCGGCCTACTTCGTCGGTGACGAAGCTAACATACCACCAATCGAAGTGCAAAGGCTGGTGGATCACTGCACACAAAGGAAGCTACCGCTACTTGTTGGATGCGATGCTAACGCCCACCATACAACATGGGGTAGCACCGACATAAACCAAAGGGGTGAGTACCTTTTAGACTTTATGTTGGTTAAAAATCTAGAAATATTTAACGTAGGGAATACCCCTACTTTTATTACTAGAATAAGAAAAGAAGTTCTAGATATAACTTTTGGAACTCCGAATATAGGCTGTTTTATAAGGGACTGGAGGGTATCTGAGGAGCCCTCGATGTCCGACCACAGAATTATTGTGTTCGACTTGGAAGGCCTTCTTACAGAGAATACCTCTGGGAGGAACCCAAAGAGAACAAACTGGGACTTATACAATACTGTTCTGAAATCAAACCTGGAACGTATAGGCCCAGCTAGCAGGATGATAAGTCACTTTGAATTGGAATATAGTGCTAGTGAATTTAGTGGGGCCATACAAGAGGCATATGAACTCAGTTGTCCCCTTAGACCAAAAATAAGACAGAAAGATGCTCCGTGGTGGAATAATAATCTATCAACACTAAGATCCAAGGTAAGAAAACTTTTTAATGAGGCAAAAAGAACGAGGGAATGGCATAGATGTTCCGCAGAGCTTACAATTTATAACAAGGAGCTAAGGAAAGCCAAGAGGAATAATTTTGCATCTTTTTGTGAGAATATTTCCTCAACCCCTGCTGCTTCTAGATTGCATAAAGCTCTTGCAAAAGAGAAAACAATTTCATCATTAGCTCTAAGGTATGATGATGGAAGCTTTTCAGAAAATGAAGAGCAGAGGTCTACTCTCCTACTTAATACGCACTTTCCAGGTAGTCTACCTTTAGAAGGGAACTCGGTAGAGAGAACACCTCTCAAACCTAAAAAAGAGGACTGGAAATTAGCTGCAACAATCTGTTCAAGTAAAAGGATTGAATGGGCAATTAGCACCTTTCAACCTTTTAAATCACCAGGTGCGGATGGTATCTTTCCAGCTCTATTACAACAGGGTAAAGATCACCTTATGCCTTATCAAACTAGCATACTTCGAAGTAGTATAGCTCTTGGGTATATACCAAGCGTATGGAGAAGAGCTAAAGTGATCTTTATTCCTAGAGTAGGGAAAAAAGATACAACCCACCCCAAGTCTTTTAGGCCGATAAGCCTAACGTCCTTTGTACTAAAAACTCTGGAAAAAATAATCGACAACTTCATGAGATCGGAAGTGTTAGTCAATAGGCCTCTTAACGTACGCCAACATGCCTACAGAGCGGGCAGATCTACAGAAGTCGCTCTGTTTGAACTCACTAACGTCTTACAGGAAGCTTTAGACGCTAAGGAAATAACATTGTCAGCCTTTCTAGATATAGAAGGTGCTTTTGACAATACCTCCCATGATGCGGTTAATAAAGCTCTTGTAAGGAAAGGTGTGCCCAGCACCATATCCACATGGATTGGTGAGATGTTAGCCACTAGTGCAGGTCCAAATACGCGGAAAATCTTAACAACAAGAGGCTGTCCGCAGGGAGGGGTATTATCACCCTTGCTGTGGAGTCTTGTAGTTGATGAACTGCTAGAAAAGCTTACTTCTCAAGGCATTAACTGTATCGGTTTTGCTGATGATATCGTCATCACAGCCACAGGGAAGTTTGAAGAAACCCTCTGTGACATTATTCAAAGAGGGCTAGTTATTACAAGGAAATGGTGCATATCTGTTGGATTATCTATTAATCCCACCAAAACGACGATAATACCATTTACGAAGAAAAGCCTTCTGCCACGCATGAAACCCATTCGGTTGGGGGGCGAAGTAATACAAACAAAAAGAGAGGTTAAATATCTAGGTATCACACTAGACAGTAAACTCCTTTGGAATAAACACGTAGAAATAACCATCGGGAAAGCCACAAAAGCACTCATGATCTGCAAAAGACTAGCAGGCAAATCATGGGGCTGCAAACCAAACATCCTTTGGTGGATGTACACCATGATGGTAAGACCCATCATTACCTATGGTGCGGTCGCATGGCATAAGAGAACCGAATTGCTCACAACTAGCAAATCACTAGAAAAAGTCCAAAGGCTCGCATGCTTATGCATAACTGGAGCAATGAGAACTTGCCCCACAGCAGCCATGGAAGTTATCCTTCATCTATCCCCCTTACATGAAGCTATAGCAAGTGCTGCAAAGGGAGCCATCATGAGGTTTGCCAAAGAAGGAACCGGTACTGGTAAATGCATTAGTCTCAGGGTTAGGGACTGCATTCCAAAGTCAGCGGTAACAAACCTTATTGACATTCCAAGAGATGGCATGATTAAGAGATACAACTTCGAAAAGAACTTTCAAATGAAGTTAAGTAATAAAAAGGAGTGGGTAGGCGAAATAGTAAACTACACTCTCAAACCAAATGCCATCAAATGGTACACTGATGGATCGAGAACAGCTGAAGGGACTGGGGCTGGAGTCTTTGGGCCTAGAACCAAACTTTCCATACCGATGGGACAGTCTACTAGCATTTTTCAAGCGGAAGTTCACGCCATAGCAAAATGTGCACAACGTAATCTCGAAAGAAATTACCGAAACCAAAACATTGCCATTATCTCAGACAGTCAAGCTGCACTCAAAGCTCTGAGCTCCTATGCAATCAGCTCTAAAGTAGTTTGGGAGTGTGTGAACAAGCTGAATGTCCTGGGCAAGAATAACAGTGTCACACTTCACTGGGTACCTGGTCACGTTGGTGTCCAGGGTAATGAAGAAGCAGATTCCTTAGCAAAAATAGGGGCAAAGACTCCATTAATGGGGCCTGAACCTTATTGTGGCTAAGGTGAAAATGTGATAAAAAACAAAATTAAAGAACTGGAGGAGGCAAAAAGATCCAAAAACTGGAAAGAACTCCCCAAGCTAAGGCAGGCAAAATTATTACTTGGTAGTTACAACCGAGCACGATTTAAAGACTGCATCAACCTAACTAGGAACAACCTTAGGATAATATCTGGTCTCCTCACCGGGCACTGTAAGCTTAAAAGACACCTAAATATCCTTGGTGTAGTTAGCAGTCCAACATGCAGATTCTGCTGCACATATGAGGAAACACCAGACCATATACTAGGAAAATGCGAGGCAATTATGCACCAAAGGCAAAAACACCTGGGAAACTACCAGGTAGAAGAGAGTGATCTTTCCTCTCTAAAAGTCCTCTAAATACTTAAATTTCTCAGGGAAATAAAATTGGAGGAAGAACTGTAGAATGAGCAACCTCATCCAGTCTAAGGTGGGGGCACAATAGATCTTAAGGTTGCAGTGCAACAACCCCCAAAAATTTCTTTCATTCATTCATACCCCCATATGCCCTGCTAACGGATGGTCATGATTCTCCTCTAAAACTTTCTTCCTTTCATCCTTTGGAACTACTAACTTCCACTCGTTGTTCCCATGCACAACGACATGGTTCGGTTTAACAAACTTAAATAATTTTCCCTGTTCCACTCGCCAAGATGGAAAATATAACGGTTTCTTTTCCACCTCTACTATCATTTTCCCTATCCAAGGATCAATTTTGGGCTCTGAAATCCCAGATAAAACTGGTACGCTTCTGGAAAGCATATCTGGCATCACATGATCCTTTCCCTTCCTATGGACAATGTCAAATTCAAACTGCTGCATACGTACAGCCCACCTAGCCAACCTACCCGCTGTATCCTTCAATTTACTAAGCCAAATCAAAGAGTGGTAAGCTAAGCAATCTTTTTCTGTGGTTGAATAGTTCCTCTCGTTCCTATTGAGTGATCTGCTCAAATAGCAAATCACTTTTTCCCCCTCCTCAAAATCTTGTGTTAGTACTGCGCCAATCCCAAAGTCAGAAGCATCAGTTTGAACGACAAACGGCTTCGAAAAATCCGGACACGTTAGGATTGGTGCAGCAACTAGACACTCTTTTGCTTTCCGAAAACTCTCCTCACACACCCCACTCCAAATAAATTTCCTATCCTTTTTGAGAAGGTCGGTCAACGGTTTTATCAAACTCTCAAAGTTTGGTATTAATCTCCTGTACCAGGATACCGTGCCGATAAAACTCCTAACTTCCTTGACATTCTTTGGCGAGGGAATACCTAACATACTCTCTATCTTTTCTGGATCCATGTGAAGACCGTTTGTCAACGACATAGCCCAAAAATTTTAGAGAGGGCCTAACAAAATTACATTTTTCCCTACCTACTTTCAAACCTGCTTTAATTAATCTCTTGAAAACCTCATCTAAAACTTCCATATGTTTTTCAAAACTATCTGTCACGATGATTATATCATCGAGATAGACAAAAACATATGGTTCTAACTCTGCCCCTAAAACCTGATCTATAAATCTTTGCCAAGTTGCGGGTGCGTTATGCAATCTGAACGGCATCCTCAAAAACTGATACAAACCCCTGCCTGGCACTGTGAAGGCAGTATACTTTCGCGAATCCTGTTCGACTGGAATCTGCCAGTATGCAGACTTAATGTCCAGCGAACTCAAAAACCTAGCATTATTCAATTTATCTAAGATGGCCGTTATATACGGAAGAGGATATGCATCTCTCTCCGTAACCTCATTCAACTTCCTATAATCTACACAAAACCTATACGAGCCATCTTTCTTCTTAATCATAACAATAGGAGAAGCCCATGGACTATTCGATTTTTCTATCACCCCGTCCTTAAGCATCTCTTCTAACTCCTTATCTATGAAAGACTGAACCACGGGGGAAACCGGATAATAGCGTTGCTTAATTGGTTCAGCTTTCGTCCTAATTTTGTGCTCCACCATCTGTGTGCACCCTAAACCTTCGGGCATCTCCCTGAAAACTTTTTCTAAGAAACCTTCTAACTGCCTACTTTGTGTCTCGTTTAATTCCGTTAAATGATCCGCCGTGGATATCGAAGCCAACGCACTTTGGTTCGAGAAAGTCAACTCCCCTGATTTCAAGTCCGGGACAGTTCCCGATAGAGCCCAAAAATCGGCCCCTAATATCAGTTTGTGGGGAAGGCGAGGAATAACTATGCACTCTATCAAAACTACTTTCTCTTTTATCCTAATTGGAAGTGAAACAACCCCTTCCACTTCAATACCTGCACCATCCGCTAAAATAACATTTCCTAACTTTGTTTTACCTAACTGTGTCCCTAAACCTTTCAAAATTTCCCATCCGTTCCTACCTATTATTGTGCGTGAAGCACCAGAATCTAATAGCCCTAACATTTTAACACCAAAAATCTCAACGCCAACGTATGGCCGTTGGTCTCTACCATCCTGCTCAAGCGTGAAACCTAAATTAACGACACTCGACTGGTTACCAGCAGGTAACCTTCCTAAGTCCTGCGAACTTCTCGCCCTGCTGGAAGAGTTCGATTCCCATTTCCCGAACATTGTTGGCAGTTACTCCGAGTAACTCCAACCCTACCGCAACCATAACAACGCCTAACAGAGGAACACCTATTTGCAAAATGGCCCTCTCCATTGCACTTATAGCACCTAACACGCCCTACACTACTATTCTGCGAATAAGCCTGCCTATTTCCATTCGTCAAAGTGCCCTGATTCCTGAACGGGTTCGACACTTGACTTGGATTCCCATTCCGGTGAACAGTCTGGTTGTCTTCTACAAGCGAAACTGTTGGACGCTCCAACCTACTCCTACTTCTATTGTTTGTCGAACCATTCCGACCTTGGTTTCGGAACGTGTTCGGCACCTGACCCCGATGAACTATTCGATTGTCCTCTACGACAACCGAAACTTCCGGACGAGTTGGGCCTACACCTACGTATGCTAGATCCGGTTCTAGCAAAGTCCTATTGCTACTGTTTGGAGGGGGAACGTAAGCCTCAACATTGGCACGAACCGCCTCCAAATCCCTACCTAGCGCTACTAGATCAGCCACAATATTTGGCCTCGCCAGACCAAGCTGTGTCTGATAGAAAGGAATCAGATTCCTTTGAATCATTGACAACTTCCTCTGCTCAGATATTGGTTCGTAAAGCCGACCAAACAAATTCTGCATCGTTGCCACATAGACCCCAATGGACTCATTTTGGCCTTGTGTGCGGTGCCTTATCTATTCTAGCAAACAATCATCGTAAATCGGTGGCAAAAACTCCAATTTCAATTCCCTGACAAGTTCTGGCCACGAATTTACGGAAAGCCTAACTGCCCTAAACCATATCATTGCTTTTCCTTCAAATAGCTCTATTGCGGACCTAAAAAGTTGTGCTTCCTTGACCCCACGGGATATGCACATTTCCTCAACCTTTTCTAGAAATGAGTTCAAGGAAGCACCACAGCGTTCACCAGTGAACTTCAAGTTCCATTTATAAATCTGCTCACTCTTGTTTGGATTAAGAACAACCTGCTCTACAATTCTGTTTCCTAACCTACCACTATCATTTCCACCATCAATCCTACCGTCTGCCATTCCTAGGTCCGTCGATATACTCATCGACTTGTTTTGAGATTCAGCTGAACGCTGTTTCTCAACCACCAAGTCATTACTATTTTGTTGTTTTTGTTTTCTAATATTTTCCTCATCCTTTTCATCATCATCATCTTCCTCACTATCTTCATCATCATCCCCCTCTAGCCCAGCCATTGCCATCACTAATTTATTTTTCATAGCAAGCTTGCTCTTCTCCTGACTCTCATTTTCTGGTATAGACCTATCTAACCTACGTAATCCCCACTCTATCTTCGTTACTATCTTCAAATATTCCTTTGAAGTTTCCGACTTCGGAGGTTTTTCTAAAAGTTTTTCTAATTCCTCCAACTTCTTCTCTACCGCCAACTCATCTTGTTCAAAATTGAGCTTGTAAGCGGGAGCTACAAAAGAATTCCTACGTTCTAACTTGGTGGCAGCCCTAAGCGCTTTGCGCATCTCATCTACTGTCCCTATTGGCAAACCTCGCCACTCCATCTCGTATGCGAGTTCATCTTGCCATAATCTATTAACCTCCATTGCAAATGTAAAATAAATAAAACAAAATATGAAATTAAAATTTCTAATGAAAGAATCGAAAACCCTATTTTTGTATTTATAGAATAATAATGAAAATTAAATTCTTCAAATTGTTGAAAACAAAATGAAAAAAACGTTAGAAAAAAAAATTAATAATTTGAAAGAGCAATAACTAAACAAATTAGAAAAATTTAACAAAGTAAGAAAAAAAATCACGTCGGTAACCCTATTAAAATTCTAAGAAAACTATTAAAATTTGGAAAAAAATATCCTATATATTTTCAACTGAAGACCGTCCGTCCAAAATCCTAATTACAACTCACTAAAACCCTTTAAAAAAAACACTTGAAAAGTATCACTACCAAAAAGTTTGCTTAACTAAAGTGGGAACACTTATTGAACTAAACTTAATATATTAATAATCAATGCAAGGAAAAACTACCACGAATAAGAAAGAGACAACTCTATTAAATATTAATTTCCAAATATTGCCAAAACGAATTATAATATATGGAAATTAAAAGATAATCAATATACAAATAAAAAATACAAATCAAAATCAATATTGAATAAAAATCAATAAAAATTAAATAAATAAACAAAATCAAAAAAAAAAACAGAACCACCTTACCCTTTGTTTTTGATTTTTTTTGTTTCCCTCTCCCTTTGTGCCACCACACTAACGATGTCGAGCGAGCGCTTCTCTGCTCCAAAAAACACTTCACAATTTATCTACACCGAAACACAGAAACAACACTTCCTATAGACAGGTGTTTATTTGGAAACCACTTGCACTTGCACTTCAGTATGTATGTAGGTATTTATTTTTCTTCAGAGAAATCCCAACACGTTGGGCGCCAAAATTGTTGCAATAATTTTCTTCTTTAAACACGACCGCGAGTATGAATACAATTAAATTCAATTAAACTGAAAATTATTTATTTAATAAACAAACGAAATTAATTAAAAACAAAAAAAATGTGCAACCAGCACCGCGAAAGATTAGTTCGATTATGACTATGAGCTGTCACAACCGAACGATGAACGAAGAACAAAGTAAAGAGAAAATAAAATTGCAACAACAACTGCAATTCCCATGCAGCTCACCGGCTAGTCAGCTGGGGTGGGTTCTTTTGAAGAAAATTTTTGTATGCTTTTGATAAACTGAATTGATTTGTTAAATTAATTCAGTTTATCAAATGGAAATATATTTTTGCACAGTAGGGTGCACAAGAAAAATGAAAGGGCGCCAGGAATTTTTTTGTATATTTAGAAAATTCCAAAACTAGTTAAATAGAAGATTTATGTGAATAATAAAAAGAGAAATGGATATGTTTGTCTATATGTATTTTATTTTACTGTATGTTGGGAAACCGTGGGATAGAAAATCCCTGGATTAAAACCCAAATCTTTTCGAATCGAAAGGCACAGAAATTACAATTTATAAATGGCCGTTGTATTGAAATACCACAAAGTGAAAAAAAGTTAAAGATAAAAAAAAGAAAGAAAAAAATGGGTCTTCATGAAATAACCGAACAAAGAAAACGCACTATGACAATTATTTGCACAGAATTAAATTGATAGAAATATATATATATTTCGAAATTATGAGTATATATATATATTTCTATTATTGGTATTCCTCCTTTCTGCTATCCTTATTTTTCCTTTTTCCTTCCCACCTCGAATCCTGTTTAAGTTATTTTAATTTCTTCCTTTTTCTCTAATCGAATAAACTCCTATCTCCTTCTTGATCTATATTTTCTTTTCTTCAAAATTCCTCGATCTTTTTTTTTTTTACAACTCAACTTTTCGCTTTCAAGGTTCTCCTCAGAGTCCCTTCCAAGCGAAATTTTTTCACTATCTTTCCTCCCTCGTCCATTCCAATCATTCACACATACATACAACTCAAACAATCGTTTTCGAGATCGTCGGTCACGGGATTACGGCTTCCTGGAAGCTTGACGCTAACCGAGAAAGCAACCGTTGTAGATTCTCTACGAAACTTTACTCTAACACACACAAGCACGGTTTCGACAAGTTGTTGGATGTGTTTCCAAAACTTGCCGAAACGTAATGGCGAGTTCAGACCCCACTCCCAACAAAATTTTCTTTCGAGAAAAATTGAAAAAAAGAGAAACAAAGCGAGAAGGAGCCTTAATTAGCCTTTTTCCTACTACTATACTATTAACGCGGAATTCGAAGTGGGAATTCAATTAAATTATGTTCGAATATGTAGAAAGGAGTGTTATATAAACTACCATTTTTTTCTGAATGTCAAAACTTATTCTTACTATTAAAATTACCAGCGTCAAAACCCATTTTGTACAATTTATAATTTAAGTTAATTTAATTAAAAAAATTATATACTACTTTACTTTAATCAAACAGACAACATAACAACTTTTCGGCTCGTCCACCGGAATAAAAGATGCTGGAACGCGAGACCGCCCGTCCGCATATCAATTTTGGAATCACCCGTTCCATTTGGTCATCATGATCGCTGGAACACCTGTTTTATTGCTTTTGCAACATATTGGCTAAGTACACCACTGGCTGATGGAACCATGGTTGCCCTCAACCTCACCAATATTTTGCAGCAGCAAGGAAGGTAGAATAGGGAAGTCAAGGAATCGAAGGCTAGTCATTGTTGTGGTAAATTTTACCGTAACAACTTCACTTTTGTTCTTACACTCAACGAGCATAACTCGTTTCTTAAACTTTTCTTATAAATTGAATTTACAATAAAATATTTGGAATCAAACTTATAAAATACGCGTTTGATTTACATGGTACCGAAACCCGAGCAACTTCATATACCTATTATTAATTTTGTAGTTACAAATAAATATAATTTTTGCAAATGTTAGAAAACCTTTGCAACTTTCTACGTCCGCCGTGGAGCACGATAAGGATATGGCGCGGGAATGGAAGCTCTAGAAACAGCAGTACGAATACTTTGAAGTTGCTACCGGTATGACCGAGAAACCACAGAAAATCCAGATCGCCACATTCATGTCTGCAATCGGATATACTGCGATCCAGGTATACAATTCTCTGCCAGTTTCTTTGTCTACCTCCCGGCAAACAAACTCCTGATCAAGTAAAGTCTAAATTTTAATCATTTTTTATTCCAAAAATAAACACAACCCTCGAATGCTATACTATTGACAAAATCACATAAAAAGAAAGTGAGAGCATCGACGAATTGATTTCTAGACTCCGTCTATAAGCAAATAATTGTGGATTCGAGCTGCTGACAGACAGTTTGCTACGAGACTAGCTTATTTTGGGTATAAGCAACGACGAATTAAGAACTAAATTTTTGTCAGAAGATATTGGACTTAATAAAGCGATTCAAATGTGCCAATCCACAGAATTAGTGCAAAAATAAACTGCACAAATATTGGAAGAGATGGAACGAAAAGTCAACATGATCGAAAAATTGAATAAACCTAATGCTAAGACTTATGATTGTCGAAAATGTCCAGCTTATAGACATATATGTAAACTATGCAATCAAAATAATCATTACGAAGCATACTGCAAAAAGAGCAAGTCCCAACAAAAAAATAAAAACAGGGCAAGCACAAAAAAAAAACATTCATCCTTGCGAAAAACAAAGTGATAATGACGATCTCCCAATATGCGTGTCTCAAAGTGAAATTGTCAAATTCACCGAAACAATTAATATTAATGGTGAAACCCACAAAATTAAACTCGAAACAGGTGCTCAATGCAATGTCTTGTCCCAAAATATAGTTAAACGCACATATTCAAAAATAGTCTCTTGTACAACCAAGAATCTCATATTCTTCAGCAAACACCGAGCAAATTTCAGTCCAAATACGTATTTTAAAGTTTTTACTCTATTGGATTGTATGCGAGGTTTTTAGCAAGTGCGTGTTTCAGAGCGCACGAAACAAATTTTAACTTTTGCTTCACCATGGGGAAGTTATAGCTGAAAGAAGCTCCCATTCGTTCAGCTCTTGAGGTGTTTCAGCACATCATGCAAACTCTTTTTGGTCATCTACCAAACGTGAAAGTGTCGATGGATGATATTCTTATCCACGCAAAATCAACTTACAGCTTAAGACGCACGACAGAGCAAGTCATGAACATTTTGAAAGAAAATGGATTGAAGCTAAACAAATCAAAACGCTTGTTCGAGCAGCGAACAAATAAATTCTCAGGCCATATCCTCAGCGGAAAGGGCATGAGACCCAACCCCAAAAATTAGATGTGCAATCAAACGACTTAAAGAACCAAACAACCGAAATGAGTTATTGAGAGTTTTGGGAAAATTCACTTATCTCAGCAAATACATCAAAAACTTTTCATAAATCACAAAACCACTACGTTCACTATTGGAAAAGTCGACACCTTGGATTTGGGACATGAATTAAACCAACGCATTCGATAATCTTAAATCAATGATTAGCCAGCCTCCAGTACTCAGATTGTATTATGTGAACAACGACGTAAGACTGCAAGTTGATGCTAGCTCAACAGCACTAGGAGCAGTTCTGTTACAAAAAGAGCAACCCGTTGCCTTTGCCTCAAAAGCACTAACCGCATGTCAAACCCGATATTCACAACTAGAAAAAGAAGCTCTCGCAATCAAATTTTGCTGTGAAAAATGCAACTTCAGAGAAGAACTGTCAGTATATGATAAAATACTATTTAAATCACAAAAGGCACTAGTTCCAGTTGGAATGAGAGATGAAATAAATATCGGGTTTTTCAATAAGAGCGCTACAAAAGTTTTTTTAAATAAAACAAAATCGGTTTTGGATATCAATGAAATTCTTTATTCCTGTGAAAGAACGTTTGATGCCATCATGTATGGAACTCGATTTCTTTTGCATGGCCACCACGGGCACGCTTGCATTGGGTCCGGACACTGAACCCAATTTTCGACGGTTTTCAAGCATAAATCGGCCGACACTGCTACAATTTCACGTTCGATATTCATACGAAGTTCATCAATAGTCGCTGGCTTGTTGGCATAGACCATAGCCTTGACGTAGCCCCACAAATAGTCAAAGGGGGTCAAATAGCATGACCGAGGCTGCCAGGCGACTAGACCATTTCGTGAGATAACACGTTCTCCAAACTTGGTTTCCAAAAAATTGATTGTGACATTCGCTGTGTGACTTGTGGTGCCGTCCTGTTGGAACCACATGTCCTCCAAGTCCATATCATCCAATTGGGGCCAAAAATATTCGGTTATCATTGAACGGTAGCGATCCCCATTCACAGTAACGTGCCGGTCTTGATCATCACGGAAAAAGTACGGCCCAATGACGCCGCCGGCCCATAAACCACACCAAACCATATTTTTTTCGGTATGCAATGATGACTCATGGAGTGTGTGTGGATTGCTGCCTGACCAATACCACATATTTTGTTTATTGACGAAGCCATTCAGACAGAAATGAGCCTCATCGCCGAAGATGATTTTTCGATGAAAATCCGAATCATTTTCAAGTTGTTGTAAGTGTCTGAATTTAACCAAATTCCCTTAGAAAAATAAAATTCATAGTATCTCCAATGCTGCGATTTGTATATTAGTCGGTAACCATCGATACAAATTAGCGTCTCAAAAGGGTATGATAGTCATCTAGCTGATGAGCCCTACTTTCATGCCTGGGCGAAACGCAATGGAGTTGAGCTCATTTGAAATTGAACTTTTAACTTGTACTATAGATTCTATAGAATAGTTTTTTTGTAGTACTTGTTTGATCTTATTGTACAAACAATAAGAGATGTCACGATCTTACTGTTCAAAACAATAAGATATATTAATTTGTAAATATTGGTTTCTTACTGTACAAAACAATAAGAAATGATGAATACAAAATGTTGGCACTTGAAACCTGATCTTGTGGGAATGAATGGATCGAAGTAAAGAACAAAACGATTGTAATTTAAATGATATTTATTGTTGGGCGAAATGCCTCTTTTATACTTAATACAAAATGCTTACAAAGGTATTTAATAACAAAATAAAATTAAATAAGAATATGGGTCGATGTAGTGTTCGATCGTTGCACTCAAGTTGCAACTATGTATCTGGTCAGCACTTTTCGGTAGTTCTGGGTTGATGTAGGTTGTTGTCGTCGGCGATGTTTGTAGGTTGATAAGTTTTTTGTGTTGCTTAACATACTTCCCCGCGTTGAATGGGATTACATTCAACTGTACTCCCATACTACATTGACCTTGTCATGTGTTGGATTTTGCGGAACCGATGTAGAATTTGGAACTGACGTCACTTTCTTCCACAGCTTGTAAATAATTGCAATTCCAAAGCATATTGAAAGGAAGAGAGCCAAATAGCTGACGAAGTGGTGACGAATGCTGTTGACCAAATCTCTGTCCCTTAGATTGGTGAGACCTTGGTGTTGTATGGCAGAGAGTTGGGTCTGGAGATGGTTTCAGGATTCCAATGCTGCTGATGTAGGATGAGTGTAGAGAGCTGATTCTCGTCTGACTTCCTTGGATAGTAATAAGATTGTTCCTTAGCACACAATCATCTTCGAATGATAGAAGGCTGGATCCAGTGAGTTCAATTTGTAGGGGTTTTGTTTTACATACATCAGTTAATTGAATATTGTGAAGGGTTCCGAATATCCAGTGATTTCTGCTGTTCAGCTGGGTCCAGATCAAATCATTGCTAGGTTTTAGTACATTGCATGATGATACGGTATTGTTGTTGAAGAGATTAAATTCACAATTGTATGCCTGTGACCCAGTGTGGTATTTAGCCTTTTTGTTGGTGCAGAAGAACTGCATGTCTTTTCCCTTGTCACACTATTTAAGCTCAGATGTTGTCATTGCAAAATATTGGTCTCTATGACGATTTATGGCTAGAATTTCTATTGCCGGATTGATGATGAGAAATGTATTGTTGACAATTGAAGGAAAGGGTATAAGTATAAGTTGAAATAGATTGAAGGATCCTAATTCAACTAATGGAATTTTTTATGACAAATAACAGGTGATTTCCAGTTGCATGTCCTTATGTTGTTGAAATCTTGTAGAAGTGAAGCAAGTCCTCTTGCTTGAATGGTAATTTTTCTCTCTCTCAACTGAGCTGGTGATAGCAGAAGAGGGCTGATGGTTCCATAATGTACTTCAGTAAATGTGTCGCGAATAGCGTCCTCAATTCGTTGCAAATTTGAAGCCATGATCATTAGTTGCATTGTCAAGGATGTAAAGATTTGGTAAATTTTTAGTTGATCTGTCGTTTCTCCAATCCTCAAAATGATGTGTGTGACTTGATTTTAAAGTGTAATCGTGCGTTTTTTTTCTTCGAGATGATCTTGTTTCATTATGTTGATGGTGGAGTCTATTATGGAAGTCTGATTTTTTAACATTGTTAATAAATGTGCTTCATTGTTATTGACTTGATTTATCGTTTTGGATATTTCTTCAGCAAATTCGGAATCAAGTAGTTCAAACAGCGAATGCGCTAAATTGCCGAATATGTTGATAGCCGCCCGTGAGGATCAATGTTTTTTGAAATTAAGTTGGTATCTGCTTGTAAACTGTTCTTCATATTTGTGAAGTGTGTTACTAACGCACTGCATGTTATTCTTAACTGCAGTTGGTTGCATAGATGTTAAAGGGCAGTTGTTCCAATGTTGAATGCTTCCAACTCTGATTGAATAGGTGCTAGGTCGTAATAGACAATGATTTTCCATTCATTTGCAACGGTAGAAGAGCAATGATAGTATAACGGTGGTGACTAATGGAACGTGTGATGTCCTTCTTCGTTTTGTCAGTGATTCTACAGTATCATTCACCAACTGTTCGGGAAGTGGAGTTACATCCTGTGAGTCGTCAGTAATATCATCGTCCTTGAACAATGGGGCTAAGCGATGAGTATTCCCGATTTGGTTTTGACATTGACTACTCGAACAACATTGTTGTCACCCTTGATGACTTGGACAATCCTTCCCAGCGGCCATTGAAGTGTTGGCGTGTTGTCTTCTTTGATTACAACCATGTCACCAACACTGATGTTCTGTTTATGTTGATTCCATTTGTTTCTTTGTTGTAGTTGATTTAAGTATTCATTTGACCATCGCCTCCAGAATTCATGTTTCAAGTAGCAGATTGAATTCCATCGATTCCGAAGATTGATTTTTTCTGGAGCAGAGTCAGGATCGACCTGAGCAATCAACGGTTCGTCAATTAAGAGATGTCCTGGTGTCAAGGCAGCCAAATCGTTTGGATTGGAAGAGAGAGGAGTGAGTGGTCTAGAATTGAGGATGGCTTCGACTTCAGTGACTATGGTTTCCAGTTCTTCATGTGTAAGTGACGATGTGGATAGCTGATTTGACAGCAGCTTCCTATAAACCGCCGAAGTGTGGAGCTCTTGGTGGGATGAATTTGAATGTTATTCCCTTGTTGCCGCTTGCCTTGATTATGGCTTCTTTTGCTTCGGGGGTATGTATGTATGTTTAGTTCTTGAAGTTGATTCTTTGCTCCCACGAAGTTGGTTGCATTGTCACAGAAAAGGGTTTGAATTCGTCCACGGTGACTAATGAATCTCCTTAGTACTCCGATGAATGCTTCTGCTAGGTCAGTTACTATTTCTAAATGAACTGCCTTTGTTGCAAAGCGACAAAAAACTGCTAAGTAAACCTTGTGTGGCCTTTTTCCTCTGACTTTGTAGTGTACCCACAGGGGGCCACAAAAATCCACACCAAAGTTTAAGAAGGGTCTATTTGCTGTGATGCGATCTGCTGGAAAATTTCCCATTACTTGAGTCATCAATTGTGGTCATATGGTCATCTTATGCAGTTATGAACGGTGTGTCGAGCAATGACCTTTCCCTTAATTGGCCAAAACTACTGCCTTAGAATTGATAATAATGTTTGTGGTCCACAGTGGTTGTGCTCATCATGTTTCATTTCGAATAGCAATTTTGTGATGGGTTCATTATATGGCATCAATATGGGGTGTTTGGCATTGAATGAGATTGATGCGGCCTCTAGTCTGCCTCCAACTCGTAAGATTCCTTTTTCGTCTAAAAAGGGTGCCAGGGTAATTAATGCACTGGATCTGCATAATCCTCTGTGATTCTTGAGGTCTTGAATCTCATTTCTGAATTCGGATGATTGGATTTGTTTTACGATTACCATGAGGGATTCATTGAGTTCTTTAGGTGATAATATTGTTTGTTCTACTGGAACTATGTCACTTTTCAAGGCTCTATTGGTGAACCGGAGAATGTAGCCCATAGTGTGTTGGAGAAATTTGAAGGAATTTCGATGTTCTATCTGGTGAATCAGTTCACTTGAGGAGTTTTGTTGCAATGCTACTGCCACTGTGTGTTTTCTTTTTCGTTCTAGATCGGAGGATACTTCTAGCTCCCTTATGAAGGGTTGATGCCATGCTGACTCAATTCCATGCAGGAAGAACGGTCCATAAAGCCACATGCTACATGACATGAAGCTAGCTGCGGATATTCCCCGAGATAGAAGGTCTGTCGGGTTTTCTTTGAATGGGACGTGATGCCACTGTGTTGCCAAGGAATATTCTTGGATTTTCGCAACTCGATTTGCAACAAATGTGTGGAATGATGATGAAGTAGAATTGGTCCATGATAGCACGATTTGTGAATCTGTCCAGAAAAATATTGGTGTGTCTCGAAGTCGTAAGTATTCTCTGACTCTTGTTGTGAGTTCAGCTCTGCAGTGCATAGTTCAAGTCTAGGAAGAGTTTGTTTTTTAACCGGAGCAATTCGTGACTTGGCACAAAGTAGTCTGACGATTATTGTGCGATCTTTATAAGTTGAACGGAGATACACAGCTGCTCCATATGCTTGTTCTGATGCATCCAAGAAAGTGTGAATTTGTGTGGATGTAGGATTATTTTGGTTGAAGACATGCCTGGGAACTCTTGCGTGATTGAGTGTTGATATGTTGTTTCTGAAGACAAGCCACTCTTTCCTTAGATGTTGGGGTAGGTCATCATCCCATGAAAGTTTTAGGTGCCATAGCTGTTGCATGAAGATTTTGGCTTAAACTACTACTGGGCTAAAGAGTCCTAGTGGATCAAAGATGCGTGCTAGATCTGAGCTTACTGAACGTTTAGTGATTGAGATAGAATCGGGTATCTGTGCTTCCACATAATTGGTCTGATTTCGGTTGCCAGATTAAACCTAAGGTTTTGATTGTGGAATTGATTGAATTGCTAAAGTCAAGACTGACCTCTTGGTCCTCAACTGGGATATCTTTTAGCAATGATGGATGGTTTGCATACCATTTACGGAGCTTGAGTCCAGCACTGCTGAGTAAAGAAGTAACTTGAGCTTGTGCTTCTTTCGCCAAGGGGATGCTATCTGACCCACTAATGCAGTCGTCCACATAGAAGTCATCTTGAAGTATTCGAGCCCCAGTCGGTTGTGTAATTTTGTTCTGGGTTGCTAAATACTGCAGAGATTTAGTTGCTAAGTAAGGTGCGGATGAAGTTCCATAAGTTACTGTTTTTAGCTTATAGTATCTTATCTCTTCTGATGATTTCCGTCTCCTCATGATGAGTTGATATCCCTGATCTTCTTCACGAACCAGGATTTGCTGATACATCTTCTCGAAATCTGCTGTAAATACATACTTGTGCATGCGAAAACGAAGTAGTATTGACAAAAGTTCACTTTGAACTGTAGGACCGGTGTGGAGGATGTCATTGAGTGATTGACCAGATGAAGTTTTGGCGGAAGCGTCAAAGACCACCCGTAGTTTTGTTGTACTGCTATCAGGCTTCAATACGCAATGATGAGGAATGAAAAAGTGTGGTCCTCGAATGCTTGCCGGTTTGATTTCTTCCATGTGTGCTAGAGATTCATATTCGTCCATGAACTTGACGTAATCTTCTCTTAGTTTGGGATTTTTGTTGAGTCGTCTTTCTAATGAAATGAAACCATTCAACGCTATTTGCTTTAAGTCACCTAAGGCTACGGCATTTTCTCGAAACGGTAACCTAACGATGAGACGTCCGGTTTTTGATCTGGACACATTTTGAGTGAAATGTGACTCACAATATTTTTCTAATGATGTCATCTGCTTAGGTGTATTTTCGAAGTCATCAAGCCTCCAAAATAGTTCAATTAGTTCGTTAGTTGATTCCTCTTCACAGAATATGCCACAGGTGGCTGTGTTATTTTCTGTGTCCTCAACCTTTCCAGCTACTACCCAGCCAAATAAGGTGTTTTGTAAAATTGGCATCTTTGCACCAATTTTTATTTGTTCGGGACGAATAAAACGATGGTAGACCTCTGCTCCCAACAAGACATCAACCTTGTCGGGTCGGTGGAAATTGGGGTCTGCTAAGTTGATATTTTCAGGTATAGACCCGGTGGAGGTTTCCAGGTTCTGTGTGGGTTGAGGTGATACGATGTTTGGTAATATAAAGGCTTCTAGTCTGCAAATGAAACTACCCATTGTTGATTGAAGTTTGATATTGACTCTGTGTGTCGTGCTTCGTATTATTTTACCAATGCCTTCAATGCATAGAGATGATGGTATTGGCGATATGGATAAACGTTTAATAAGCCTCTTGGTTATAAGGTTAATCTGAGAACCGGAATCTAAGATGGCTCTAACTTCACATGTTCGTCCGTTATTTGCTGTGATAAGAACCTTTGCGGTGGCCAAGAGAACATAGCCTTGTTTGTTGTTTAGTTGTTGGATGGTGGCTACAGTATGCAGTGATGAGTCTCCCCGTTCTGCTGCCATTGATTTGGTGGATGTAGCACCTGCTACGATGATTGTGGATTGATTTGCTTTCTTTTGGTCTGGATTTGAAGAACTTGTCCTTTTCAAATGCAATAAGGTATTATGTTGACCTGAGCATTTAGTGCAGTACAGTGATGAGCATGATTTTGCGGTGTGATCACCCTTGAAGCAGTTCACGCATAGGTGTCGTCTTTGAATCCACTCAGTCTTTCAGCTGCTGACATCTTGAGAAATTTGTCACAGTAGTAGATAGGATGCTTCTTTATCCCACATACCTTGCAGTTTTCAATGTTGGAGGTAGCTATTGTTGTCACCACCTTGGCCTTGTCCTTTCCACCAACAGCTTCCAGTGATTCAAATCGATTTTTCAAAAATTTTAGGAACTGGTCCATCGTTTGCAGGTCCCTTGGGCTTTCAAGCGATTGATTTTGTAGAACTGATGCTTCCAATTCTGTATATAGCTCCATATTATAACCTTGAGCTTCTGAGTTTTCAGAGCTTTCCCAAATTGAGTAGTGGATTTCCTCAACCTGGCTCCAAAGTCTGTTTTTAGATTATAGACATTAAGTAGGCGCTTCTTCTTTGACCTTTCTGTTGATGAGTCGGAATAGGGAATTCATGAGTGCCTTTTGCCTTCTCATCAGTATATTGACTGATGAATTGTGATCTTGTTCTCTTAAAGCAAGATCTTTAATTGATGTTGATGCGTCTTTAGGTTCAGCTTTTTTCTTCTGCTGTTCCCTTTTGCACGACGCTAAGTTTGGTGTTGTTACTGGCCTCTACTTCTATTTGCACCAGTGAGTCACTAAAGATCTGTTTGTACTTTACATATAAAGTCTTTATTTGTTCGAAATACTTTGATGTAAAGTACTGGTGATCTAGTGGTATATCTGGTATGATTCGAATTCTGCCATCTGTAGCTTCGAATTCTTCCCATACGGCATTAAGACGATTGAGTCTCGATGCAAAGTACTCTCTTGTAGTTTTGCGGGTGGGAGAATCTTTCTTAAAATTTTGGATGATTGATTGGATTTCATCCCCTGCTCCGCGTTGAGTAGCACTCAAATTATCCATGGACGATGGAGGACAAAATTGTCGGCGTCACCAAAAATGTTTGATCTTATTGTACAAACAATAAGAGATGTCGCGATCTTACTGTGCAAAACAATAAGATGTATTAATTTGTAAATATTGGTTTCTTACTGTACAAAACAATAAGAAATGATGAATACAAAATGCTGGCACTTGAAACCTGATCTTGTGGGAATAAATCGATCGAAGTAAAGAACAAAACGATTGTAATTTAAATGATATTTATTGTTGGGCGAAATGCCTCTTTTATACTTAATACAAAATGCTTACAAAGGTATTTAATAATAAAATAAAATTAAATAAGAATATGGGTCGATGTGGTGTTCGATCGTTGCACTCAAGTTGTAACTATGTATCTGGTCAGCTCTTTTCGGTGGTTCTGGGTTGATGTAGGTTGTTGTCGTCGGCGATGTTTGTAGGTTGCTTTATTGTTAACGATGTAGGTCAGCAATGTTGATAAGTTTTTTGTGTTGCTTAACAGTACACGTTGTATGCGTCGGCACTAAGATGGCCACAATTTTGACTATAAAAGGTAGGATAAGAGTACTATAAGGAATTAAAAACATGAAGTATAAGAACAAGAGGATTGTATTATTTTGATTTACATAACGATAGTGGGATTAATGGAAGTAATGGGTGCAGACCCCAAGATTCCACCTTAAAATATCATCATTCAAATATACGTCTACTACAAAAACGTCAATCATCAAACAACGCGTGCTACACCACTAACCTCAATCACTTCACTTTTGTTCTTACACTCAACGAGCATAACTCGTTTCTTAAACTTTTCTTATAAATTGAATTTACAATAAAATATTTGGAATCAAACTTATAAAATACGCGTTTGATTTACATGGTACCGAAACCCGAGCAACTTCATATACCTATTATTAATTTTGTAGTTACACATAAATATAATTTTTGCAAATGTTAGAAAACCATTGCAACTTATAAGGATATGGCGCGGGAATGGAAGCTCTAGAAACAGCAGTACGAATACTTTGAAGTTGCTACTGGTATGACCGAGAAACCACAGAAAATCCAGATCGCCACATCCATGTCTGCAATCGGATATACTGCGATCCAGGTATACAATTCTCTGCCAGTTTCTTTGTCTACCTCCCGGCGAACAAACTCTTGATCAAGTAAAGTCTAAATTTTAAACATTTTTTATTCCAAAAATAAACACAACCTTCGAATGCTATACATTTGACAAAATCACATAAAAAGAAAGTGAGAGCATCGACGAATTGATTTCTAGACTCCGTCTATAAGCAAATAATTGTGGATTCGAGCTGCTGACAGACAGTTTGCTACGAGACTAGCTTATTTTGGGTATAAGAAACGACGAATTAAGAACTAAACTTTTGTCAGAAGATATTGGACTTAATAAAGCGATTCAAATGTGCCAATCCACAGAATTAGTGCAAAAACAAACTGCACAAATATTGGAAGAGATTGAACGAAAAGTCAACATGATCGAAAAATTGAATAAACCTAATGCTAAGACTTATGATTGTCGAAAATGTGGCAAGAACCACAGCTATCGTAAATGTCCAGCTTATAGACATATATGTAAACTATGCAATCAAAATAATCATTTCGAAGCATACTGCAAAAAGAGCAAGTCCCAACATAAAAACAAAAACAGGGCAAGCATAATAAAAAACATTCATCTTTGCGAAAAACAAAGTGATGATGACGATCTCCCAATATTTATTGGATGCGTGTCTCAAAGTGAAATTGTTAAATTCACCGAAACAATTAATATTAATGGTGAAACCCACTAAATTAAACTCGACACAGGTGCTCAATGCAATGTCTTGTCCCAAAATATAGTTAAACGAACATATTCAAAAATAGTCTCTTGTACAACCAAGAATCTCATATTCTTCAGCAAACACCGAGCAAATTTCAGTCCAAATACGTATTTTAAAGTTTTTACTCTATTAAATTGTATGCGAGGTTTTTAGCAAGTGCGTGTTTCAGAGCGCACGAAACAAATTTTAACTTTTGCTTCACCATGGGGAAGTTATAGCTGAAAGAAGCTCCCATTCGTTCAGCTCTTGAGGTGTTTCAGCACATCATGCAAACTCTTTTTGGTCATCTACCAAACGTGAAAGTGTCGATGGATGATATTCTTATCCACGCAAAATCAACTTACAGCTTAAGACGCACGACAGAGCAAGTCATGAACATTTTGAAAGAAAATGGATTGAAGCTAAGCAAATCAAAATGCTTGTTCGAGCAGTGAACAAATAAATTCTCAGGCCATATCCTCAGCGGAAAGGGCATGAGACCCAACCCCAAAAATTAGATGTGCAATCAAACGACTTAAGGAACCGACCAACCGAAATGAGTTATTGAGAGTTTTGGGAAAATTCACTTATCTCAGCAAATACCTCAAAAACTTTTCATAAATCACAAAACCACTACGTTCACTATTGGAAAAGTCGACACCTTGGAGTTGGGACATGAATTAAACCAACGCATTCGATAATCTTAAATCAATGATTAGCCAGCCTCCAGTACTCAGATTGTATGATGTGAACAACGACGTAAAACTGCAAGTTGATGCTAGCTCAACAGCACTAGGAGCAGTTCTGTTACAAAAAGAGCAACCCGTTGCCTTTGCCTCAAAAGCACTAACCGCATGTCAAACCCGATATTCACAACTAGAAAAAGAAGCTCTCGCAATCAAATTTGGCTGTGAAAAATTCAACTTCAGAGAAGAACTGTCAGTATATGATAAAATACTATTTAAATCACAAAAGGCACTAGTTCCAGTTGGAATGAGAGATGATATACATATCGGGTTTTTCAATAAGAGCGCTACAAAAGTTTTTTTAAATAAAACAAAAACGGTTTTGGATATCAATGAAATTCTTTATTCCTGTGAAAGAACGTTTGATGCCATCATGTATGGAACTTGATTTCTTTTGCATGGCCACCACGGACACGCTTGCATTGGGTCCAGACGCTGAACCCAATTTTCGATGGTTTTCAAGCATAAATCGGCCGATACTTCTGCAATTTCACGTTCGATATTCATACGAAGTTCATCAATCGTCGCTGGCTTGTTGGCATAGACCATAGACTTGACGAGTCTAAGGGGCTTAAATCGCACGACCGAGGCGGCCAAGCGACTGGACCATTTCGTGAGATAACACGTTCTCCAAACTTGGTTTCCAATAAATTGATTGTGACATTCGCTGTGTGGCTTGTGGCGCCGTCCTGTTGGAACCACATGTCCTCCAAGTCCATATCATCCAATTGGGGCCAAAATATTCGGTAATCATTGAACGGTAGCGATCCCCATTTACAGTAACGTGCCGGTCTTGATCATCACGGAAAAAGTACGGCCCAATGACGCCGCCGGCCTATAAAGCACACCAAACCATAATTTTTTCGGGATGCAATGATGACTCATAGAGTATGTGTGGATTGCTGCCTGACCAATACCACATATTTTGTTTATTGACGAAGCCATTCAGACAGAAATGAGTCTCATCGCCGAAGATGATTTTTCGATGAAAATCCGAATCATTTGCATGTTGTTGTAAGTGTCTGAATTTAACCAAATTCCCTTAGAAAAATAAAATTCATAGTATCTCCAATGCTGCGATTTGTATATTAGTCAGCAACCATCGATACAAATTAGCGTCTTAAAAGGGTATGATAGTCATCTAGCTGATGAGCCCTACTATCATACCTGGGCGAAACGCAATGGAGTTGAGCTCATTTGAAATTGAACTTTTAACTTGTACTATAGATTCTATAGAATAGTTTTTTGTAGTACTTGTTTGATCTTATTGTACAAAAAATAAGAGATGTCACGATCTTACTGTTCAAAACAATAAGATGTATTAATTTGTAAATATTGGTTTCTTACTGTACAAAACAATAAGAAATGATGAATACAAAATGTTGGCACTTGAAACCTGATCTTGTGGGAATGAATCGATCGAAGTAAAGAACAAAACGATTGTAATTTAAATGATATTTATTGTTGGGCGAAATGCCTCTTTTATACTTAATACAAAATGCTTACAAAGATATTTAATAACAAAATAATATTAAATAAGAATATGGGTCGATGTGGTGTTCGATCCTTGCACTCAAGTTGCAACTATGTATCTGGTCAGCACTTTTCGGTGGTTCTGGGTTGATGTAGGTTGTTGTCGTCGGCGATGTTTGTAGGTTGATAAGTTTTTTGTGTTGCTTAACATACTTCCCCGCGTTGAATGGGATTACATTCAACTGTACTCTCATATTACATTGACCTTGTACTGTGTTGGATTTTGCGGAACCGATGTAGAATTTGGAACTGACGTCACTTTGTTCCGCAGCTTGTAAATAATTGCAATTCCAAAGCATATTGAAAGGAAGAGTGGTGATGAATGCTGTTGACCAATACTCTGTCCCTTAGATTGGTGAGACCTTGGTGTTGTAAGGCAGAGAGTTGGGTCTGGAGATGGTTTAAGGATTCTAGATGAGTTTTGTTGAATGTTGGGAGTAATTCCAATGCTGCTGGAACATCATTGGGTTTGGCGATTGAAGATTGTTTCTTAGCTTAGCACACAATCATCTTCGATTGATAGAAGGCCGGATCCAGTGAGTTCAATTTGTAGGGGTTTTGTTTTACATACAGCAGTTAATTGAATATTGTGCAAGATGATGCGGTATTGTTGTTGAAGAGACTAAATTCACAATTGTATGCCTGTGACCCAGTGTGGTATTTAGCCTTTTTGTTGGTGCAGAAGAACTGCATGTCTTTTCCCTTGTCACACTCTTTAAGCTCAGATGTTGTCATTGCAAAATATTGGTCTCTATGACGATTTATGTAGTACCTCGTGGCATAATGGTTAGTGCGTAGGACTGTCATGCCAAAGGTCTGGGTTCGATTCCCAGCCACTGCCACCTAAAAACTTAAATGTTTTTTTCCGAGGTACTGCCTCTTGCGAGGAACTGACAAATCCTCCAAGAGTATACTTGTCATGAATAAGTGCTTCTCATCTAGCCGTTCGGACTCGGCAAAAAATTATACGTCCCCTCCATTCCTGACAACAAACACGCACACAGGAATGATTGAGAGTTGTTAGTCACTAGACCCTGGTTCTTCATGAGCTGTTACGCCACTAAATTTATTTATTTTTATGACGATTTATGGCTAGAATTTCTATTGCCGGATTGATGAGAAGTGTATTGTTAACAATTAAAGGAAAGGGTATAAGTTGAAATAGATTGAAGGATTCTAATTCAACTAATGGAATTTGTATGACAAATAACAGGTGATTTCCAGTTGCATTTCCTTATGTTGTTGAAATCTTGTAGAAGTGAAGCAAGTCCTCTTGCTCGAATGGTAATTTTTGGGACTGGGGTAAGTGGCTTTTGATGTTGATAATTTCTGCTCTCAACTGAGCTGGTGATAGCAGAAGAGGGCTGATGGTTCCATAATGTACTTCAGTAAATGTGTCGCGAATAGCGTCCTCAATTCGTTGCAAATTTGAAGCCATGATCATTAATTGCATTGTCAAGGATGTGAAGATTTGGTAAATTCTTAGTTGATCTGTCGTTTCTCCAATCCTCAAAATGATGCGTGTGACTTGATTTTGAAGTGTAATCGTGCGTTTTTTTTTCTTCGAGATGATCTTGTTTCATTATGTTGATGGTGGAGTCTATTATGGAAGTCTGATTTTTTAACATTGTTAATAAATGTGCTTCATTGTTATTGACTTGATTTATCGTTTTGGATATTTTTTCAGCAAATTCGGAATCAAGTAGTTCAAACAGCGAATGCGCTAAATTGCCGAATATGTTGATAGCCGCCCGTGAGGATCGATGTTTTGAAATTAAGTTGGTATCTGCTTGTAGACTGTTCTTCATATTTGTGAAGTGTGTTACTAACGCACTGCATGTTATTCTTAACTGCAGTTGGTTGCATAGATGTTAAAGGGCAGTTGTTGCATTGTTGAATGCTTCCAACTCTGATTGAATAGGTGCTAGGTCGTTTTAGACAATGATTTTCCATTCATTTGCAATTAAGTTTGTGGATCCAAGATTATCGAAATACATTCCTGGATTGTTGTCAAATCTTGATATGTTTATGGGTGATGCACAAATAAACGGTAGCAGAAGCAATGACAGTATAACGGTGGTGACTAATGGAACGTGTGAATTCCTTTTTCGTTTTGTCGGTGATTCTACACTTTCATTCACCAATTGTTCGGGAAGTTGAGTTACATCCTGTGAGTCGTCAGTAATATCATCGTCCTTGAACAATGGGGCTAAGCGATGAGTATTCCCGATTTGGTTTTGACATTGACTACTCGAACAACATTGTTGTCACCCTTGATGACTTGGACAATCCTTCCCAGCGGCCATTGAAGTGTTGGCGTGTTGTCTTCTTTGATTACAACCATGTCACCAACACTGATGTTCTGTTTATGTTGATTCCATTTGTTTCTTTGTTGTAGTTGATTTAAGTATTCATTTGACCATCGCCTCCAGAATTCATGTTTCAAGTAGCAGATTGAATTCCATCGATTCCGAAGATTGATTTTTTCTGGAGCAGAGTCAGGATCGATCTGAGCAATCAACAGTTCTTCAATTAAGAAATGTCCTGGTGTCAAGGCAGCCAAATCGTTTGGATTGGAAGAGAGAGGAGTGAGTGGTCTAGAATTGAGGATGGCGTCGACTTCAGTGACTATGGTTTCCAGTTCTTCATGTGTAAGTGACGATGTGGATACTGTTTTGACTAAAAGATGCTTAGCTGATTTGACAGCAGCTTCCCATAAACCGCCGAAGTGTGGAGCTCTTGGTGGGATGAATTTGAATGTTATTCCCTTGTTGCTGCTTGCCTTGATTATGGCTTCTTTTGCTTCGGCGGTATGTAGGACACTGTTTAGTTCTTGAAGTTGATTCTTTGCTCCTACGAAGTTGGTTGCATTGTCACAGAAAAGGGTTTGAATTCGTCCACGGTGACTAATGAATCTCCTTAGTACTCCGATGAATGCTTCTGTCGTTAGGTCAGTTACTATTTCTAAATGAACTGCCTTTGTGTTGCAAAGCAACAAAAAACTGCTAAGTAAACCTTGTGTGGTCTTTTTCCTCTGACTTTGTAGTGTACCCACAGGGGGCCTCAAAAATCCACACCAAAGTTTAAGAAGGGTCTATTTGCTGTGATGCGATCTGCTGGAAAATTTCCCATTACTTGAGTCATCAATTGTGGTCATATGGTCATCTTATGCAGTTATGAACGGTGTGTCGAGCAATGACCTTTCCCTTAATTGGCCAAAATTACTGCCTTAGAATTGATAATAATGTTTTTGGTCCACAGTGGTTGTGCTCATCATGTTTCATTTTGAATAGCAATTTTGTGATGGGTTCATTATATGGCATCAATATGGGGTGTTTGGCATTGAATGAGATTGATGCGGCCTCTAGTCTGCCTCCAACTCGTAAGATTCCTTTTTCGGCTAAAAAGGGTGCCAGGGTAATTAATGCACTGGATCTGCATAATCCTCTGTGATTCTTGAGGTCTTGAATCTCATTTCTGAATTCGGATGATTGGATCTGTTTTACGATTACCATGAGGGATTCATTGAGTTCTTTAGGTGATAATATTGTTTGTTCTACTGGAACTATGTCACTTTTCAAGGCTCTATTGGTGAACCGGAGAATGTAGCCCATAGTGTGTTGGAGAAATTTGAAGGAATTTCGATGTTCTATCTGGTGAATCAGTTCACTTGAGGAGTTTTGTTGCAATGCTACTGCCACTGTGTGTTTTCTTTTTTGTTCTAGATCAGAGGATACTTCTAGCTTTTTTATGAAGGGTTGATGCCATGCTGACTCAATTCCATGCAGGAAGAACGGTCCATAAAGCCACATGCTACATGACATGAAGCTAGCTGCGGATATTCCCCGAGATAGAAGGTCTGCCGGGTTTTCTTTGAATGGGACGTGACGCCACTGTGTTGCCAAGGAACATTCTTGGATTTTCGCAACTCGATTTGCAACAAATGTGTGGAATGATGATGAAGTAGAATTGGTCCATGATAGCACGATTTGTGAATCTGTCCAGAAAAATATTGGTGTGTCTCGAAGTCGTAAGTATTCTCTGACTCTTGTTGTGAGTTCAGCTCTGCAGTGCATAGTTCAAGTCTAGGAAGAGTTTGTTTTTTAACCGGAGCAATTCGTGACTTGGCACAAAGTAGTCTGACGATTATTGTGCGATCTTTATAAGTTGAACGGAGATACACAGCTGCTCCATATGCTTGTTCTGATGCATCCAAGAAAGTGTGAATTTGTGTGGATGTAGGATTATTTTGGTTGAAGACATGCCTGGGAACTCTTGCGTGATTGAGTGTTGATATGTTGTTTCTGAAGACAAGCCACTCTTTCCTTAGATGTTGGGGTAGGTCATCATCCCATGAAAGTTTTAGGTGCCATAGCTGTTGCATGAAGATTTTGGCTTAAACTACTACTGGGCTAAAGAGTCCTAGTGGATCAAAGATGCGTGCTAGATCTGAGCTTACTGAACGTTTAGTGATTGAGATAGAATCGGGTATCTGTGCTCTTCCACATAATTGGTCTGATTTCGGTTGCCAGATTAAACCTAAGGTTTTGATTGTGCAATTGATTGAATCGCTAAAGTCAAGATTGACCTCTTGGTCCTCAACTGGGATATCTTTTAGCAATGATGGATGGTTTGCATACCATTTACGGAGCTTGAGTCCAGCACTGCTGAGTAAAGAAGTAACTTGAGCTTGTGCTTCTTTCGCCAAGGGGATGCTATCTGACCCACTAATGCAGTCGTCCACATAGAAGTCATCTTGAAGTATTCGAGCCCCAGTCGGTTGTGTAATTTTGTTCTGGGTTGCTAAATACTGCAGAGATTTAGTTGCTAAGTAAGGTGCGGATGAAGTTCCATAAGTTACTGTTTTTAGCTTATAGTATCTTATCTCTTCTGATGATTTCCGTCTCCTCATAATGAGTTGATATCCCTGATCTTCTTTGTGAACCAGGATTTGCTGATACATCTTCTCGAAATCTGCTGTAAATACATACTTGTGCATGCGAAAACGAAGTAGTATTGACAAAAGTTCACTTTGAACTGTAGGACCGGTGTGGAGGATGTCATTGAGTGATTGACCAGATGAAGTTTTGGCGGAAGCGTCAAAGACCACCCGTAGTTTTGTTGTACTGCTATCAGGCTTCAATACGCAATGATGAGGAATGAAAAAGTGTGGTCCTCGAATGCTGTCCGGTTTGATTTCTTCCATGTGTCCTAGAGATTCATATTCGTCCATGAACTTGACGTAATCTTCTCTTAGTTTGGGATTTTTGTTGAGTCGTCTTTCTAATGAAATGAAACCATTCAACGCTATTTGCTTTAAGTCACCTAAGGCTACGGCATTTTCTCGAAACGGTAACCTAACGATGAGACGTCCGGTTTCTGATCTGGACACATTTTGAGTGAAATGTGACTCACAATATTTTTCTAATGATGTCATCTGCTTAGGTGTATTTTCGAAGTCATCAAGCCTCCAAAATCGTTCAATTAGTTCGTTAGTTGATTCCTCTTCACAGAATATGCCACAGGTGGCTGTGTTATTTGCTGTGTCCTCAACCTTTCCAGCTACTACCCAACCAAATACGGTGTTTTGTAAAATTGGCATCTTTGCACCAATTTTTATTTGTTCGGGACGAATAAAACGATGGTAGACCTCTGCTCCCAACCAGACATCAACTTTGTCGGGTCGGTGGAAATTGGGGTCTGCTAAGTTGATATTTTCTTCTGTGTGGGTTGAGGTGATACGATGTTTGGTAATATAAAGGCTTCTAGTCTGCAAATGAAACTACCCATTGTTGATTGAAGTTTGATATTGACTCTGTGTGTCGTGCTTCGTATTATTTTACCAATGCCTTCAATGCATAGAGATGATGGTATTGGCGATATGGATAAACGTTTAATAAGCCTCTTGGTTATAAGGTTAATCTGAGAACCGGAATCTAAGATGGCTCTAACTTCACATGTTCGTCCGTTATTTGCTGTGATAAGAACCTTTGCGGTGGCCAAGAGAACATAGCCTTGTTTGTTGTTTAGTTGTTGGATGGTGGCTACAGTATGCAGTGATGAGTCTCCCCGTTCTGCTGCCATTGATTTGGTGGATGTGGCACCTGCTACGATGATTGTGGATTGATTTGCTTTCTTTTGGTCTGGATTTGAAGAACTTGTCCTTTTCAAATGCAATAAGGTATTGTGCTGACCTGAGCATTTAGTGCAGTACAGTGATGAGCATGATTTTGCGGTGTGATCACCCTTGAAGCAGTTCACGCATAGGTGTCGTCTTTGAATCCACTCAGTCTTTCAGCTGCTGACATCTTGAGAAATTTGTCACAGTAGTAGATAGGATGCTTCTTTATCCCACATACCTTGCAGTTTTCAATGTTGGAGGTAGCTATTGTTGTTACCACCTTGGCCTTGTCCTTTCCACCAACAGCTTCTAGTGATTTAAATCGATTTTTCAAAAATTTTAGGAACTGGTCCATCGTTTGCAGGTCCCTTGGGCTTTCAAGCGATCGCTCATAGAGCAGGTGGCTTTGTCGATCCAACTTTTTTATTAAAAGATGGATTAGCAAAGAGGCCCACAATGCTGTCTCGATGCCAAGAGTTTTGAGTGCTGCAAAGCATACATGGATTACATCATGGAATTCTCTAATTGCCTTCATTTCTGGATTGACGTTCGCCAACCCAATAATCCTTTGGATGAGTGCTGATGTTTCAGCTCTTTTGTTGCTGAAACGATCCTGAAGGATGTTGCAACCAATGCTGTAGTTATCTTCAGTAAGCTCGAGGTGCCTCATCAATCGCTCTGCATCACCGGACACGTTTGTTTTCAAATACCACATTTTTTTAATGGGTGGTAATGGCTGATCGTGAATCGTCTTTGTGAAGATATCTGAAAATGTTTGCCATTTCTGAAAATCACCATCGAATTTTGGAATTGACATCTTGGGCAACTGAATCACTGGGCGGTCAACTGCCTGTTTTGATGCCTCGATTTTTTGATTGCTTGATGATGCTGATGCTGCCTTGCTCAGAGAAGCTTGATTTTGTAGAACTGATGCTTCCAATTCTGTATATAGCTCCATATTATAACCTTGAGCTTCTGAGTTTTCAGAGCTTTCCCAAATTGAGTAGTGGATTTCCTCAACCTGGCTCCAAAGTCTGTTTTTAGATTATAGACATTAAGTAGGCGCTTCTTCTTTGACCTTTCTGTTGATGAGTCGGAATAGGGAATTCATGAGTGCCTTTTGCCTTCTCATCAGTATATTGACTGATGAATTGTGATCTTGTTCTCTTAAAGCAAGATCTTTAATTGATGTTGATGCGTCTTTAGGTTCAGCTTTTTTCTTCTGCTGTTCCCTTTTGCACGACGCTAAGTTTGGTGTTGTTACTGGCCTCTACTTCTATTTGCACCAGTGAGTCACTAAAGATCTGTTTGTACTTTACATATAAAGTCTTTATTTGTTCGAAATACTTTGATGTAAAGTACTGGTGATCTAGTGGTATATCTGGTATGATTCGAGTTCTGCCATCTGTAGCTTCGAATTCTTCCCATACGGCATTAAGACGATTGAGTCTCGATGCAAAGTACTCTCTTGTAGTTTTGCGGGTGGGAGAATCTTTCTTAAAATTTTGGATGATTGATTGGATTTCATCCCCTGCTCCGCGTTGAGTAGCACTCAAATTATCCATGGACGATGGAGGACAAAATTGTCGGCGTCACCAAAAATGTTTGATCTTATTGTACAAACAATAAGAGATGTCGCGATCTTACTGTGCAAAACAATAAGATGTATTAATTTGTAAATATTGGTTTCTTACTGTACAAAACAATAAGAAATGATGAATACAAAATGCTGGCACTTGAAACCTGATCTTGTGGGAATAAATCGATCGAAGTAAAGAACAAAACGATTGTAATTTAAATGATATTTATTGTTGGGCCAAATGCCTCTTTTATACTTAATACTAAATGCTTACAAAGGTATTTAAAAATAAAATAAAATTAAATAAGAATATGGGTCGATGTGGTGTTCGATCGTTGCACTCAAGTTGTAACTATGTATCTGGTCAGCACTTTTCGGTGGTTCTGGGTTGATGTAGGTTGTTGTCGTCGGCGATGTTTGTAGGTTGCTTTATTGTTAACGATGTAGGTCAGCAATGTTGATAAGTTTTTTGTGTTGCTTAACAGTACTCGTTGTATGCGTCGGCACTAAGATGGCCACAATTTTGACTATGAAAGGTAGGATAAGAGTACTATAAGGAATTAAAAACATGAAGTATAAGAACAAGAGGATTGTATTATTTTGATTTACATAACGATAATGGGATTAATGGAAGTAATGGGTGTAGACCCCAAGATTCCACCTTAAAATATCATCATTCAAATATACGTCTACTACAAAAACGTCAATCATCAAACAACGCGTGCTACACCACTAACCTCAATCACTTCACTTTTGTTCTTACACTCAACGAGCATAACTCGTTTCTTAAACTTTTCTTATAAATTGAATTTACAATAAAATATTTGGAATCAAACTTATAAAATACGCGTTTGATTTACATGGTACCGAAACCCGAGCAACTTCATATACCTATTATTAATTTTGTAGTTACACATAAATATAATTTTTGCAAATGTTAGAAAACCATTGCAACTTTCTACGTCCGCCGTGGAGCACGATAAGAAAATGGCGCGGGAGTGGAAGCTCTAGAAACAGCAGTACGAATACTTTGAAGTTGCTACTGGTATGACCGAGAAACCACAGAAAATCCAGATCGCCACATCCATGTCTGCAATCGGATATACTGCGATCCAGATATACAATTCTCTGCCAGTTTCTTTGTCTACCTCCCGGCGAACAAACTCTTGATCAAGTAAAGTCTAAATATTAAACATTTTTTATTCCAAAAATAAACACAACCTTCGAATGCTATACATTTGACAAAATCACATAAAAAGAAAGTGAGAGCATCGACGAATCGATTTCTAGACTCCGTCTATAAGCAAATAATTGTGGATTCGAGCTGCTGACAGACAGTTTGCTACGAGACTAGCTTATTTTGGGTATAAGAAACGACGAATTAAGAACTAAACTTTTGTCAGAAGATATTAGACTTAATAAAGCGATTCAAATGTGCCAATCCACAGAATTAGTGCAAAAACAAACTGCACAAATATTGGAAGAGATTGAACGAAAAGTCAACATGATCGAAAAATTGAATAAACCTAATGCTAAGACTTATGATTGTCGAAAATGTGGCAAGAACCACAGCTATCGTAAATGTCCAGCTTATAGACATATATGTAAACTATGCAATCAAAATAATCATTACGAAGCATACTGCAAAAAGAGCAAGTCCCAACATAAAAACAAAAACAGGGCAAGCATAATAAAAAACATTCATCTTTGCGAAAAACAAAGTGATGATGACGATCTCCCAATATTTATTGGATGCGTGTCTCAAAGTGAAATTGTTAAATTCACCGAAACAATTAATATTAATGGTGAAACCCACTAAATTAAACTCGACACAGGTGCTCAATGCAATGTCTTGTCCCAAAATATAGTTAAACGAACATATTCAAAAATAGTCTCTTGTACAACCAAGAATCTCATATTCTTCAGCAAACACCGAGCAAATTTCAGTCCAAATACGTATTTTAAAGTTTTTACTCTATTAAATTGTATGCGAGGTTTTTAGCAAGTGCGTGTTTCAGAGCGCACGAAACAAATTTTAACTTTTGCTTCACCATGGGGAAGTTATAGCTGAAAGAAGCTCCCATTCGTTCAGCTCTTGAGGTGTTTCAGCACATCATGCAAACTCTTTTTGGTCATCTACCAAACGTGAAAGTGTCGATGGATGATATTCTTATCCACGCAAAATCAACTTACAGCTTAAGACGCACGACAGAGCAAGTCATGAACATTTTGAAAGAAAATGGATTGAAGCTAAACAAATCAAAATGCTTGTTCGAGCAGCGAACAAATAAATTCTCAGGCCATATCCTCAGCGTAAAGGGCATGAGACCCAACCCCAAAAATTAGATGTGCAATCAAACGACTTAAGGAACCGACCAACCGAAATGAGTTATTGAGAGTTTTGGGAAAATTCACTTATCTCAGCAAATACATCAAAAACTTTTCATAAATCACAAAACCACTACGTTCACTATTGGAAAAGTCGACACCTTGGATTTGGGACATGAATTAAACCAACGCATTCGATAATCTTAAATCAATGATTAGCCAGCCTCCAGTACTCAGATTGTATGATGTGAACAACGACGTAAAACTGCAAGTTGATGCTAGCTCAACAGCACTAGGAGCAGTTCTGTTACAAAAAGAGCAACCCGTTGCCTTTGCCTCAGAAGCACTAAACGCATGTCAAACCCGATATTCACAACTAGAAAAAGAAGCTCTCGCAATCAAATTTGGCTGTGAAAAATTCAACTTCAGAGAAGAACTGTCAGTATATGATAAAATACTATTTAAATCACAAAAGGCACTAGTTCCAGTTGGAATGAGAGATGATATACATATCGGGTTTTTCAATAAGAGCGCTACAAAAGTTTTTTTAAATAAAACAAAAACGGTTTTGGATATCAATGAAATTCTTTATTCCTGTGAAAGAACGTTTGATGCCATCATGTATGGAACTTGATTTCTTTTGCATGGCCACCACGGACACGCTTGCATTGGGTCCAGACGCTGAACCCAATTTTCGATGGTTTTCAAGCATAAATCGGCCGATACTTCTGCAATTTCACGTTCGATATTCATACGAAGTTCATCAATCGTCGCTGGCTTGTTGGCATAGACCATAGACTTGACGAGTCTAAGGGCTCAAATCGCACGACCGAGGTGGCCAAGCGACTGGACCATTTCGTGAGATAACACGTTCTCCAAACTTGGTTTCCAATAAATTGATTGTGACATTCGCTGTGTGGCTTGTGGCGCCGTCCTGTTGGAACCACATGTCCTCCAAGTCCATATCATCCAATTGGGGCCAAAAATATTCGGTTATCATGGAACGGTAGCGATCCCCATTTACAGTAACGTGCCGGTCTTGATCATCACGGAAAAAGTACGGCCCAATGACGCCGCCGGCCTATAAAGCACACCAAACCATAATTTTTTCGGGATGCAATGATGACTCATAGAGTATGTGTGGATTGCTGCCTGACCAATACCACATATTTTGTTTATTGACGAAGCCATTCAGACAGAAATGAGCCTCATCGCCGAAGATGATTTTTCGATGAAAATCCGAATCATTTGCATGTTGTTGTAAGTGTCTGAATTTAACCAAATTCCCTTAGAAAAATAAAATTCAAAGTATCTCCAATGCTGCGATTTGTATATTAGTCAGCAACCATCGATACAAATTTGCGTCTTAAAATGGTATGATAGTCATCTAGCTGATGAGCCCTACTATCATACCTGGGCGAAACGCAATGGAGTTGAGCTCATTTGAAATTGAACTTTTAACTTGTACTATAGATTCTATAGAATAGTTTTTTGTAGTACTTGTTTGATCTTATTGTACAAAAAATAAGAGATGTCACGATCTTACTGTTCAAAACAATAAGATGTATTAATTTGTAAATATTGGTTTCTTACTGTACAAAACAATAAGAAATGATGAATACAAAATGTTGGCACTTGAAACCTGATCTTGTGGGAATGAATCGATCGAAGTAAAGAACAAAACGATTGTAATTTAAATGATATTTATTGTTGGGCCAAATGCCTCTTTTATACTTAATACAAAATGCTTACAAAGATATTTAATAACAAAATAATATTAAATAAGAATATGGGTCGATGTGGTGTTCGATCCTTGCACTCAAGTTGCAACTATGTATCTGGTCAGCACTTTTCGGTGGTTCTGGGTTGATGTAGGTTGTTGTCGTCGGCGATGTTTGTAGGTTGATAAGTTTTTTGTGTTGCTTAACATACTTCCCCGCATTGAATGGGATTACATTCAACTGTACTCTCATATTACATTGACCTTGTACTGTGTTGGATTTTGCGGAACCGATGTAGAACTTGGAACTGACGTCACTTTCTTCCGCAGCTTGTAAATAATTGCAATTCCAAAGCATATTGAAAGGAAGAGTGGTGATGAATGCTGTTGACCAATACTCTGTCCCTTAGATTGGTGAGACCTTGGTGTTGTAAGGCAGAGAGTTGGGTCTGGAGATGGTTTAAGGATTCTAGATGAGTTTTGTTGAATGTTGGGAGTAATTCCAATGCTGCTGGAACATCATTGGGTTTGGCGATTGAAGATTGTTTCTTAGCTTAGCACACAATCATCTTCGATTGATAGAAGGCCGGATCCAGTGAGTTTAATTTGTAGGGGTTTTGTTTTGCATACAGCAGTTAATTGAATATTGTGCATGATGATACGGTATTTTTGTTGAAGAGATTAAATTCACAATTGTATGCCTGTGACCCAGTGTGGTATTTAGCCTTTTTGTTGGTGCAGAAGAACTGCATGTCTTTTCCCTTGTCACACTCTTTAAGCTCAGATGTTGTCATTGCAAAATATTGGTCTCTATGACGATTTATGTAGTACCTCGTGGCATAATGGTTAGTGCGTAGGACTGTCATGCCAAAGGTCTGGGTTCGATTCCCAGCCACTGCCATCTAAAAACTTAAATGTTTTTTTCCGAGGTACTGCCTCTTGCGAGGAACTGACAAATCCTCCAAGAGTATACTTGTCATGAATAAGTGCTTCTCATCGAGCCGTTCGGACTCGGCAAAAAATTATACGTCCCCTCCATTCCTGACAACAAACACGCACACAGGAATGATTGAGAGTTGTTAGTCACTAGGCCCTGGTTCTTCATGAGCTGTTGCGCCACTAAATTTATTTATTTTTATGACGATTTATGGCTAGAATTTCTATTGCCGGATTGATGAGAAGTGTATTGTTAACAATTAAAGGAAAGGGTATAAGTTGAAATAGATTGAAGGATTCTAATTCAACTAATGGAATTTGTATGACAAATAACAGGTGATTTCCAGTTGCATTTCCTTATGTTGTTGAAATCTTGTAGAAGTGAAGCAAGTCCTCTTGCTCGAATGGTAATTTTTGGGACTGGGGTAAGTGGCTTTTGATGTTGATAATTTCTGCTCTCAACTGAGCTGGTGATAGCAGAAGAGGGCTGATGGTTCCATAATGTACTTCAGTAAATGTGTCGCGAATAGCGTCCTCAATTCGTTGCAAATTTGAAGCCATGATCATTAATTGCATTTTCAAGGATGTAAAGATTTGGTAAATTCTTAGTTGATCTGTCGTTTCTCCAATCCTCAAAATGATGCGTGTGACTTGATTTTGAAGTGTAATCGTGCGTTTTTTTTTCTTCGAGATGATCTTGTTTCATTATGTTGATGGTGGAGTCTATTATGGAAGTCTGATTTTTTAACATTGTTAATAAATGTGCTTCATTGCTATTGACTTTATTTATCGTTTTGGATATTTCTTCAGCAAATTCGGAATCAAGTAGTTCAAACAGCGAATGCGCTAAATTGCCGAATATGTTGATAGCCGCCCGTGAGGATCGATGTTTTGAAATTAAGTTGGTATCTGCTTGTAGACTGTTCTTCATATTTGTGAAGTGTGTTACTAACGCACTGCATGTTATTCTTAACTGCAGTTGGTTGCATAGATGTTAAAGGGCAGTTGTTCCATTGTTGAATGCTTCCAACTCTGATTGAATAGGTGCTAGGTCGTAATAGACAATGATTTTCCATTCATTTGCAATTAAGTTTGTGGATCCAAGATTATCGAAATACATTCCTGGATTGTTGTCAAATCTTGATATGTTTATGGGTGATGCACAAATAAACGGTAGCAGAAGCAATGACAGTATAACGGTGGTGACTAATGGAACGTGTGAATTCCTTCTTCGTTTTGTCGGTGATTCTACACTTTCATTCACCAACTGTTCGGGAAGTTGAGTTACATCCTGTGAGTCGTCAGTAATATCATCGTCCTTGAACAATGGGGCTAAGCGATGAGTATTCCCGATTTGGTTTTGACATTGACTACTCGAACAACATTGTTGTCACCCTTGATGACTTGGACAATCCTTCCCAGCGGCCATTGAAGTGTTGACGTGTTGTCGTCTTTGATTACAACCATGTCACCAACACTGATGTTCTGTTTATGTTGATTCCATTTGTTTCTTTGTTGTAGTTGATTTAAGTATTCATTTGACCATCGCCTCCAGAATTCATGTTTCAAGTAGCAGATTGAATTCCATCGATTCCGAAGATTGATTTTTTCTGGAGCAGAGTCAGGATCGACCTGAGCAATCAACAGTTCTTCAATTAAGAAATGTCCTGGTGTCAAGGCAGCCAAATCGTTTGGATTGGAAGAGAGAGGAGTGAGTGGTCTAGAATTGAGGATGGCTACGACTTCAGTGACTATGGTTTCCAGTTCTTCATGTGTAAGTGACGATGTGGATACTGTTTTGACTAAAAGATGCTTAGCTGATTTGACAGCAGCTTCCCATAAACCGCCGAAGTGTGGAGCTCTTGGTGGGATGAATTTGAATGTTATTCCCTTGTTGCCGCTTGCCTTGATTATGGCTTCTTTTGCTTCGGCGGTATGTAGGACACTGTTTAGTTCTTGAAGTTGATTCTTTGCTCCTACGAAGTTGGTTGCATTGTCACAGAAAAGGGTTTGAATTCGTCCACGGTGACTAATGAATCTCCTTAGTACTCCGATGAATGTTTCTGTCGTTAGGTCAGTTACTATTTCTAAATAAACTGCCTTTGTGTTGCAAAGCAACAAAAAACTAGGTAAACCTTGTGTGGTCTTTTTCCTCTGACTTTGTAGTGTACCCACAGGGGGCCACAAAAATCCACACCAAAGTTTAAGAAGGGTCTATTTGCTGTGATGCGATCTGCTGGAAAATTTCCCATTACTTGAGTCATCAATTGTGGTCATATGGTCATCTTATGCAGTTATGAACGGTGTGTCGAGCAATGACCTTTCCCTTAATTGGCCAAAATTACTGCCTTAGAATTGATAATAATGTTTGTGGTCCACAGTGGTTGTGCTCATCATGTTTCATTTCGAATAGCAATTTTGTGATGGGTTCATTATATGGCATCAATATGGGGTGTTTGGCATTGAATGAGATTGATGCGGCCTCTAGTCTGCCTCCAACTCGTAAGATTCCTTTTTCGGCTAAAAAGGGTGCCAGGGTAATTAATGCACTGGATCTGCATAATCCTCTGTGATTCTTGAGGTCTTGAATCTCATTTCTGAATTCGGATGACTGGATTTGTTTTACGATTACCATGAGGGATTCATTGAGTTCTTTAGGTGATAATATTGTTTGTTCTACTGGAACTATGTCACTTTTCAAGGCTCTATTGGTGAACCGGAGAATGTAGCCCATAGTGTGTTGGAGAAATTTGAAGGAATTTCGATGTTCTATCTGGTGAATCAGTTCACTTGAGGAGTTTTGTTGCAATGCTACTGCCACTGTGTGTTTTCTTTTTTGTTCTAGATCAGAGGATACTTCTAGCTTTTTTATGAAGGGTTGATGCCATGCTGACTCAATTCCATGCAGGAAGAACGGTCCATAAAGCCACATGCTACATGACATGAAGCTAGCTGCGGATATTCCCCGAGATAGAAGGTCTGCCGGGTTTTCTTTGAATGGGACGTGACGCCACTGTGTTGCCAAGGAACATTCTTGGATTTTCGCAACTCGATTTGCAACAAATGTGTGGAATGATGATGAAGTAGAATTGGTCCATGATAGCACGATTTGTGAATCTGTCCAGAAAAATATTGGTGTGTCTCGAAGTCGTAAGTATTCTCTGACTCTTGTTGTGAGTTCAGCTCTGCAGTGCATAGTTCAAGTCTAGGAAGAGTTTGTTTTTTAACCGGAGCAATTCGTGACTTGGCACAAAGTAGTCTGACGATTATTGTGCGATCTTTATAAGTTGAACGGAGATACACAGCTGCTCCATATGCTTGTTCTGATGCATCCAAGAAAGTGTGAATTTGTGTGGATGTAGGATTATTTTGGTTGAAGACATGCCTGGGAACTCTTGCGTGATTGAGTGTTGATATGTTGTTTCTGAAGACAAGCCACTCTTTCCTTAGATGTTGGGGTAGGTCATCATCCCATGAAAGTTTTAGGTGCCATAGCTGTTGCATGAAGATTTTGGCTTAAACTACTACTGGGCTAAAGAGTCCTAGTGGATCAAAGATGCGTGCTAGATCTGAGCTTACTGAACGTTTAGTGATTGAGATAGAATCGGGTATCTGTGCTCTTCCACATAATTGGTCTGATTTCGGTTGCCAGATTAAACCTAAGGTTTTGATTGTGCAATTGATTGAATCGCTAAAGTCAAGATTGACCTCTTGGTCCTCAACTGGGATATCTTTTAGCAATGATGGATGGTTTGCATACCATTTACGGAGCTTGAGTCCAGCACTGCTGAGTATAGAAGTAACTTGAGCTTGTGCTTCTTTCGCCAAGGGGATGCTATCTGACCCACTAATGCAGTCGTCCACATAGAAGTCATCTTGAAGTATTCGAGCCCCAGTCGGTTGTGTAATTTTGTTCTGGGTTGCTAAATACTGTAGAGATTTAGTAAGGTGCGGATGAAGTTCCATAAGTTACTGTTTTTAGCTTATAGTATCTTATCTCTTCTGATGATTTCCGTCTCCTCATGATGAGTTGATATCCCTGATCTTCTTCGTGAACCAGGATTTGCTGATACATCTTCTCGAAATCTGCTGTAAATACATACTTGTGCATGCGAAAACGAAGTAGTATTGACAAAAGTTCACTTTGAACTGTAGGACCGGTGTGGAGGATGTCATTGAGTGATTGACCAGATGAAGTTTTGGCGGAAGCGTCAAAGACCACCCGTAGTTTTGTTGTACTGCTATCAGGCTTCAATACGCAATGATGAGGAATGAAAAAGTGTGGTCCTCGAATGCTGTCCGGTTTGATTTCTTCCATGTGTCCTAGAGATTCATATTCGTCCATGAACTTGACGTAATCTTCTCTTAGTTTGGGATTTTTGTTGAGTCGTCTTTCTAATGAAATGAAACCATTCAACGCTATTTGCTTTAAGTCACCTAAGGCTACGGCATTTTCTCGAAATGGTAACCTAACGATGAGACGTCCGGTTTCTGATCTGGACACATTTTGAGTGAAATGTGACTCACAATATTTTTCTAATGATGTCATCTGCTTAGGTGTATTTTCGAAGTCATCAAGCCTCCAAAATCGTTCAATTAGTTCGTTAGTTGATTCCTCTTCACAGAATATGCCACAGGTGGCTGTGTTATTTGCTGTGTCCTCAACCTTTCCAGCTACTACCCAACCAAATACGGTGTTTTGTAAAATTGGCATCTTTGCACCAATTTTTATTTGTTCGGGACGAATAAAACGATGGTAGACCTCTGCTCCCAACAAGACATCAACTTTGTCGGGTCGGTGGAAATTGGGGTCTGCTAAGTTGATATTTTCAGGTATAGACCCGGTGGAGGTTTCCAGGTTCTGTGTGGGTTGAGGTGATACGATGTTTGGTAATATAAAGGCTTCTCGTCTGCAAATGAAACTACCCATTGTTGATTGAAGTTTGATATTGACTCTGTGTGTCGTGATTCGTATTATTTTACCAATGCCTTCAATGCATAGAGATGATGGTATTGGCGATATGGATAAATGTTTAATAAGCCTCTTGGTTATAAGGTTTATCTAAGAACCGGAATCTAAGATGGCTCTAACTTCACATGTTCGTCCGTTATTTGCTGTGATAAGAACCTTTGCGGTGGCCAAGAGAACATAGCCTTGTTTGTTGTTTAGTTGTTGGATGGTGGCTACAGTATGCAGTGATGAGTCTCCCCGTTCTGCTGCCATTGATTTGGTGGATGTGGCACCTGCTACGATGATTGTGGATTGATTTGCTTTCTTTTGGTCTGGATTTGAAGAACTTGTCCTTTTCAAATGCAATAAGGTATTGTGCTGACCTGAGCATTTAGTGCAGTACAGTGATGAGCATGATTTTGCGGTGTGATCACCCTTGAAGCAGTTCACGCATAGGTGTCGTCTTTGAATCCACTCAGTCTTTCAGCTGCTGACATCTTGAGAAATTTGTCACAGTAGTAGATAGGATGCTTCTTTATCCCACATACCTTGCAGTTTTCAATGTTGGAGGTAGCTATTGTTGTTACCACCTTGGCCTTGTCCTTTCCACCAACAGTTTCTAGTGATTTAAATCGATTTTTCAAAAATCTGGAACTGGTCCATCGTTTGCAGGTCCCTTGGGCTTTCAAGCGATTGCTCATAGAGCAGGTGGCTTTGTCGATCCAACTTTTTTATCAAAAGATGGATTAGCAAAGAGGCCCACAATGCTGTCTCGATGCCAAGAGTTTTGAGTGCTGCAAATCATACATGGATTACATCATGGAATTCTCTAATTGCCTTCATTTCTGGATTGACGTTCGCCAACCCAATAATCCTTTGGATGAGTGCTGATGTTTCAGCTCTTTTGTTGCTGAAACGATCCTGAAGGATGTTGCAACCAATGCTGTAGTTATCTTCAGTAAGCTCGAGGTGCCTCATCAATCGCTCTGCATCACCGGACACGTTTGTTTTCAAATACCACATTTTTTGAATGGGTGGTAATGGCTGATCGTGAATCGTCTTTGTGAAGATATCTGAAAATGTTTGCCATTTCTGAAAATCACCATCGAATTTTGGAATTGACATCTTGGGCAACTGAATCACTGGGCGGTCAACTGCCTGTTTTGATGCCTCGATTTTTTGATTGCTTGATGATGCTGATGCTGCCTTGCTCAGAGAAGCTTGATTTTGTAGAACTGATGCTTCCAATTCTGTATATAGCTCCATATTATAACCTTGAGCTTCTGAGTTTTCAGAGCTTTCCCAAATTGAGTAGTGGATTTCCTCAACCTGGCTCCAAAGTCTGTTTTTAGATTATAGACATTAAGTAGGCGCTTCTTCTTTGACCTTTCTGTTGATGAGTCGGAATAGGGAATTCATGAGTGCCTTTTGCCTTCTCATCAGTATATTGACTGATGAATTGTGATCTTGTTCTCTTAAAGCAAGATCTTTAATTGATGTTGATGCGTCTTTAGGTTCAGCTTTTTTCTTCTGCTGTTCCCTTTTGCACGACGCTAAGTTTGGTGTTGTTACTGGCCTCTACTTCTATTTGCACCAGTGAGTCACTAAAGATCTGTTTGTACTTTACATATAAAGTCTTTATTTGTTCGAAATACTTTGATGTAAAGTACTGGTGATCTAGTGGTATATCTGGTATGATTCGAATTCTGCCATCTGTAGCTTCGAATTCTTCCCATACGGCATTAAGACGATTGAGTCTCGATGCAAAGTACTCTCTTGTAGTTTTGCGGGTGGGAGAATCTTTCTTAAAATTTTGGATGATTGATTGGATTTCATCCCCTGCTCCGCGTTGAGTAGCACTCAAATTATCCATGGACGATGGAGGACAAAATTGTCGGCGTCACCAAAAATGTTTGATCTTATTGTACAAACAATAAGAGATGTCGCGATCTTACTGTGCAAAACAATAAGATGTATTAATTTGTAAATATTGGTTTCTTACTGTACAAAACAATAAGAAATGATGAATACAAAATGCTGGCACTTGAAACCTGATCTTGTGGGAATAAATCGATCGAAGTAAAGAACAAAACGATTGTAATTTAAATGATATTTATTGTTGGGCCAAATGCCTCTTTTATACTTAATACTAAATGCTTACAAAGGTATTTAATAATAAAATAAAATTAAATAAGAATATGGGTCGATGTGGTGTTCGATCGTTGCACTCAAGTTGTAACTATGTATCTGGTCAGCTCTTTTCGGTGGTTCTGGGTTGATGTAGGTTGTTGTCGTCGGCGATGTTTGTAGGTTGCTTTATTGTTAACGATGTAGGTCAGCAATGTTGATAAGTTTTTTGTGTTGCTTAACAGTACACGTTGTATGCGTCGGCACTAAGATGGCCACAATTTTGACTATAAAAGGTAGGATAAGAGTACTATAAGGAATTAAAAACATGAAGTATAAGAACAAGAGGATTGTATTATTTTGATTTACATAACGATAGTGGGATTAATGGAAGTAATGGGTGCAGACCCCAAGATTCCACCTTAAAATATCATCATTCAAATATACGTCTACTACAAAAACGTCAATCATCAAACAACGCGTGCTACACCACTAACCTCAATTACTTCACTTTTGTTCTTACACTCAACGAGCATAACTCGTTTCTTAAACTTTTCTTATAAATTGAATTTACAATAAAATATTTGGAATCAAACTTATAAAATACGCGTTTGATTTACATGGTACCGAAACCCGAGCAACTTCATATACCTATTATTAATTTTGTAGTTACACATAAATATAATTTTTGCAAATGTTAGAAAACCATTGCAACTTTCTACGTCCGCCGTGGAGCACGATAAGAAAATGGCGCGGGAGTGGAAGCTCTAGAAACAGCAGTACGAATACTTTGAAGTTGCTACTGGTATGACCGAGAAACCACAGAAAATCCAGATCGCCACATCCATGTCTGCAATCGGATATACTGCGATCCAGATATACAATTCTCTGCCAGTTTCTTTGTCTACCTCCCGGCGAACAAACTCTTGATCAAGTAAAGTCTAAATATTAAACATTTTTTATTCCAAAAATAAACACAACCTTCGAATGCTATACATTTGACAAAATCACATAAAAAGAAAGTGAGAGCATCGACGAATCGATTTCTAGACTCCGTCTATAAGCAAATAATTGTGGATTCGAGCTGCTGACAGACAGTTTGCTACGAGACTAGCTTATTTTGGGTATAAGAAACGACGAATTAAGAACTAAACTTTTGTCAGAAGATATTAGACTTAATAAAGCGATTCAAATGTGCCAATCCACAGAATTAGTGCAAAAACAAACTGCACAAATATTGGAAGAGATTGAACGAAAAGTCAACATGATCGAAAAATTGAATAAACCTAATGCTAAGACTTATGATTGTCGAAAATGTGGCAAGAACCACAGCTATCGTAAATGTCCAGCTTATAGACATATATGTAAACTATGCAATCAAAATAATCATTACGAAGCATACTGCAAAAAGAGCAAGTCCCAACATAAAAACAAAAACAGGGCAAGCATAATAAAAAACATTCATCTTTGCGAAAAACAAAGTGATGATGACGATCTCCCAATATTTATTGGATGCGTGTCTCAAAGTGAAATTGTTAAATTCACCGAAACAATTAATATTAATGGTGAAACCCACTAAATTAAACTCGACACAGGTGCTCAATGCAATGTCTTGTCCCAAAATATAGTTAAACGAACATATTCAAAAATAGTCTCTTGTACAACCAAGAATCTCATATTCTTCAGCAAACACCGAGCAAATTTCAGTCCAAATACGTATTTTAAAGTTTTTACTCTATTAAATTGTATGCGAGGTTTTTAGCAAGTGCGTGTTTCAGAGCGCACGAAACAAATTTTAACTTTTGCTTCACCATGGGGAAGTTATAGCTGAAAGAAGCTCCCATTCGTTCAGCTCTTGAGGTGTTTCAGCACATCATGCAAACTCTTTTTGGTCATCTACCAAACGTGAAAGTGTCGATGGATGATATTCTTATCCACGCAAAATCAACTTACAGCTTAAGACGCACGACAGAGCAAGTCATGAACATTTTGAAAGAAAATGGATTGAAGCTAAACAAATCAAAATGCTTGTTCGAGCAGCGAACAAATAAATTCTCAGGCCATATCCTCAGCGTAAAGGGCATGAGACCCAACCCCAAAAATTAGATGTGCAATCAAACGACTTAAGGAACCGACCAACCGAAATGAGTTATTGAGAGTTTTGGGAAAATTCACTTATCTCAGCAAATACATCAAAAACTTTTCATAAATCACAAAACCACTACGTTCACTATTGGAAAAGTCGACACCTTGGATTTGGGACATGAATTAAACCAACGCATTCGATAATCTTAAATCAATGATTAGCCAGCCTCCAGTACTCAGATTGTATGATGTGAACAACGACGTAAAACTGCAAGTTGATGCTAGCTCAACAGCACTAGGAGCAGTTCTGTTACAAAAAGAGCAACCCGTTGCCTTTGCCTCAGAAGCACTAAACGCATGTCAAACCCGATATTCACAACTAGAAAAAGAAGCTCTCGCAATCAAATTTGGCTGTGAAAAATTCAACTTCAGAGAAGAACTGTCAGTATATGATAAAATACTATTTAAATCACAAAAGGCACTAGTTCCAGTTGGAATGAGAGATGATATACATATCGGGTTTTTCAATAAGAGCGCTACAAAAGTTTTTTTAAATAAAACAAAAACGGTTTTGGATATCAATGAAATTCTTTATTCCTGTGAAAGAACGTTTGATGTCATCATGTATGGAACTTGATTTCTTTTGCATGGCCACCACGGACACGCTTGCATTGGGTCCAGACGCTGAACCCAATTTTCGATGGTTTTCAAGCATAAATCGGCCGATACTTCTGCAATTTCACGTTCGATATTCATACGAAGTTCATCAATCGTCGCTGGCTTGTTGGCATAGACCATAGACTTGACGAGTCTAAGGGCTCAAATCGCACGACCGAGGTGGCCAAGCGACTGGACCATTTCGTGAGATAACACGTTCTCCAAACTTGGTTTCCAATAAATTGATTGTGACATTCGCTGTGTGGCTTGTGGCGCCGTCCTGTTGGAACCACATGTCCTCCAAGTCCATATCATCCAATTGGGGCCAAAAATATTCGGTTATCATGGAACGGTAGCGATCCCCATTTACAGTAACGTGCCGGTCTTGATCATCACGGAAAAAGTACGGCCCAATGACGCCGCCGGCCTATAAAGCACACCAAACCATAATTTTTTCGGGATGCAATGATGACTCATAGAGTATGTGTGGATTGCTGCCTGACCAATACCACATATTTTGTTTATTGACGAAGCCATTCAGACAGAAATGAGCCTCATCGCCGAAGATGATTTTTCGATGAAAATCCGAATCATTTGCATGTTGTTGTAAGTGTCTGAATTTAACCAAATTCCCTTAGAAAAATAAAATTCAAAGTATCTCCAATGCTGCGATTTGTATATTAGTCAGCAACCATCGATACAAATTTGCGTCTTAAAATGGTATGATAGTCATCTAGCTGATGAGCCCTACTATCATACCTGGGCGAAACGCAATGGAGTTGAGCTCATTTGAAATTGAACTTTTAACTTGTACTATAGATTCTATAGAATAGTTTTTTGTAGTACTTGTTTGATCTTATTGTACAAAAAATAAGAGATGTCACGATCTTACTGTTCAAAACAATAAGATGTATTAATTTGTAAATATTGGTTTCTTACTGTACAAAACAATAAGAAATGATGAATACAAAATGTTGGCACTTGAAACCTGATCTTGTGGGAATGAATCGATCGAAGTAAAGAACAAAACGATTGTAATTTAAATGATATTTATTGTTGGGCCAAATGCCTCTTTTATACTTAATACAAAATGCTTACAAAGATATTTAATAACAAAATAATATTAAATAAGAATATGGGTCGATGTGGTGTTCGATCCTTGCACTCAAGTTGCAACTATGTATCTGGTCAGCACTTTTCGGTGGTTCTGGGTTGATGTAGGTTGTTGTCGTCGGCGATGTTTGTAGGTTGATAAGTTTTTTGTGTTGCTTAACATACTTCCCCGCATTGAATGGGATTACATTCAACTGTACTCTCATATTACATTGACCTTGTACTGTGTTGGATTTTGCGGAACCGATGTAGAACTTGGAACTGACGTCACTTTCTTCCGCAGCTTGTAAATAATTGCAATTCCAAAGCATATTGAAAGGAAGAGTGGTGATGAATGCTGTTGACCAATACTCTGTCCCTTAGATTGGTGAGACCTTGGTGTTGTAAGGCAGAGAGTTGGGTCTGGAGATGGTTTAAGGATTCTAGATGAGTTTTGTTGAATGTTGGGAGTAATTCCAATGCTGCTGGAACATCATTGGGTTTGGCGATTGAAGATTGTTTCTTAGCTTAGCACACAATCATCTTCGATTGATAGAAGGCCGGATCCAGTGAGTTTAATTTGTAGGGGTTTTGTTTTGCATACAGCAGTTAATTGAATATTGTGCATGATGATACGGTATTTTTGTTGAAGAGATTAAATTCACAATTGTATGCCTGTGACCCAGTGTGGTATTTAGCCTTTTTGTTGGTGCAGAAGAACTGCATGTCTTTTCCCTTGTCACACTCTTTAAGCTCAGATGTTGTCATTGCAAAATATTGGTCTCTATGACGATTTATGTAGTACCTCGTGGCATAATGGTTAGTGCGTAGGACTGTCATGCCAAAGGTCTGGGTTCGATTCCCAGCCACTGCCATCTAAAAACTTAAATGTTTTTTTCCGAGGTACTGCCTCTTGCGAGGAACTGACAAATCCTCCAAGAGTATACTTGTCATGAATAAGTGCTTCTCATCGAGCCGTTCGGACTCGGCAAAAAATTATACGTCCCCTCCATTCCTGACAACAAACACGCACACAGGAATGATTGAGAGTTGTTAGTCACTAGGCCCTGGTTCTTCATGAGCTGTTGCGCCACTAAATTTATTTATTTTTATGACGATTTATGGCTAGAATTTCTATTGCCGGATTGATGAGAAGTGTATTGTTAACAATTAAAGGAAAGGGTATAAGTTGAAATAGATTGAAGGATTCTAATTCAACTAATGGAATTTGTATGACAAATAACAGGTGATTTCCAGTTGCATTTCCTTATGTTGTTGAAATCTTGTAGAAGTGAAGCAAGTCCTCTTGCTCGAATGGTAATTTTTGGGACTGGGGTAAGTGGCTTTTGATGTTGATAATTTCTGCTCTCAACTGAGCTGGTGATAGCAGAAGAGGGCTGATGGTTCCATAATGTACTTCAGTAAATGTGTCGCGAATAGCGTCCTCAATTCGTTGCAAATTTGAAGCCATGATCATTAATTGCATTGTCAAGGATGTGAAGATTTGGTAAATTCTTAGTTGATCTGTCGTTTCTCCAATCCTCAAAATGATGCGTGTGACTTGATTTTGAAGTGTAATCGTGCGTTTTTTTTTCTTCGAGATGATCTTGTTTCATTATGTTGATGGTGGAGTCTATTATGGAAGTCTGATTTTTTAACATTGTTAATAAATGTGCTTCATTGTTATTGACTTGATTTATCGTTTTGGATATTTTTTCAGCAAATTCGGAATCAAGTAGTTCAAACAGCGAATGCGCTAAATTGCCGAATATGTTGATAGCCGCCCGTGAGGATCGATGTTTTGAAATTAAGTTGGTATCTGCTTGTAGACTGTTCTTCATATTTGTGAAGTGTGTTACTAACGCACTGCATGTTGTTAAAGGGCAGTTGTTCCGTTGTTGAATGCTTCCAACTCTGATTGAATAGGTGCTAGGTCGTAATAGACAATGATTTTCCATTCATTTGCAATTAAGTTTGTGGATCCAAGATTATCGAAATACATTCCTGGATTGTTGTCAAATCTTGATATGTTTATGGGTGATGCACAAATAAACGGTAGCAGAAGCAATGACAGTATAACGGTGGTGACTAATGGAACGTGTGAATTCCTTCTTCGTTTTGTCGGTGATTCTACACTTTCATTCACCAACTGTTCGGGAAGTTGAGTTACATCCTGTGAGTCGTCAGTAATATCATCGTCCTTGAACAATGGGGCTAAGCGATGAGTATTCCCGATTTGGTTTTGACATTGACTACTCGAACAACATTGTTGTCACCCTTGATGACTTGGACAATCCTTCCCAGCGGCCATTGAAGTGTTGGCGTGTTGTCTTCTTTGATTATAACCATGTCACCAACACTGATGTTCTGTTTATGTTGATTCCATTTGTTTCTTTGTTGTAGTTGATTTAAGTATTCATTTGACCATCGCCTCCAGAATTCATGTTTCAAGTAGCAGATTGAATTCCATCGATTCCGAAGATTGATTTTTTCTGGAGCAGAGTCAGGATCGACCTGAGCAATCAACGGTTCGTCAATTAAGAAATGTCCTGGTGTCAAGGCAGCCAAATCATTTGGATTGGAAGAGAGAGGAGTGAGTGGTCTAGAATTGAGGATGGCGTCGACTTCAGTGACTATGGTTTCCAGTTCTTCATGTGTAAGTGACGATGTGGATACTATTTTGACTAAAAGATGCTTAGCTGATTTGACAGCAGCTTCCCATAAACCGCCGAAGTGTGGAGCTCTTGGTGGGATGAATTTGAATGTTATTCCCTTGTTGCCGCTTGCCTTGATTATGGCTTCTTTTGCTTCGGCGGTATGTAGGACACTGTTTAGTTCTTGAAGTTGATTCTTTGCTCCTACGAAGTTGGTTGCATTGTCACAGAAAAGGGTTTGAATTCGTCCACGGTGACTAATGAATCTCCTTAGTACTCCGATGAATGTTTCTGTCGTTAGGTCAGTTACTATTTCTAAATGAACTGCCTTTGTTGCAAGGCGACAAAAAACTGCTAAGTAAACCTTGTGTGGTGTTTTTCTTCTGACTTTGTAGTGTACCCACAGGGGGCCACAAAAATCCACACCAAAGTTTAAGAAGGGTCTATTTGCTGTGATGCGATCTGCTGGAAAATTTCCCATTACTTTAGTCATCAATTGTGGTCATATGGTCATCTTATGCAGTTATGAACGGTGTGTCGAGCAATGACCTTTCCCTTAATTGGCCAAAATTACTGCCTTAGAATTGATAATAATGTTTGTGGTCCACAGTGGTTGTGCTCATCATGTTGTAATGACGCATTACAAAGCTGCACAATAACGACGAAAACACGAACAAATTACTTGCATTCTTTCACTACACCGAGCATTGAGTTCACACTCAGTTCAACATAGCCAAATCTCGGTGACATTAATTTGCAAAGGTTATTTCGTCATTCGCGAGGATGTAATTCACACTTGGTTGTTACCAAAAGGTTGCCTAGTAGAACCCAATAAGACCAACAAAGGAAGGAGAAAAAGGAAGAAAAAGTAAGAAAAGTAGGAAGTAAGTGAAGCAAAGTAAGTGAGAACTGGACCGCGTATATAAATACGCCTAAACTCGTGGAGTAGGAGCCAGTCGGACTTCGATCGTCGGTAAGCAAGGACCAGTGGTAAGTAATTTGGATATTAACAGAGGCCTCCCCCCACCAGTGGTAAGGGGCTTCTTGTGAAGTATTCAAGTTTCATTGATTTACCAGTTTCGACTGTGATTTACCAGTTTTGACTGTGTTTTACCAGTTTCGGCTGTGTTTTACCCACGATAAGTGGTGATTGGCCCGTTTTACGGTGATTTACCAGTTTCGACTGTGTTTTACCAGTTTCGGCTGTGTTTTACCCACGATAAGTGCTGATTGACCCGTTTTTTACGGTGATTTACCAGTTTCGACTGTGTTTTACCAGTCTCGGCTGTGTTTTACCCACGATAAGTGGTGATTGACCCGTTTTACGGTGATTTACCAGTTTCGACTGTGTTTTACCAGTTTTCGGCTGTGTTTTACCCACGATAAGTGGCGATCGACCCGTTTTACGGTGATTTACCAGTTTCGACTGTGTTTTACCAGTTTCGGCTGTGTTTTACCCACGATAAGTGGTGATTGACCCGTTTTACGGTGATTTACCAGTTTCGACTGTGTTTTACCAGTTTCGGCTGTGTTTTACCCACGATAAGTGGTGATTGACCCGTTTTACGGTGATTTACCAGTTTCGACTGTGTTTTACCAGTTTCGGCTGTGATTTATCAGTTTAGGCTGTGATTTACCCACGATAAGTGGCGATTTACCTGCTTCACGGCGATTACGCCAGTTACGATCGGATCGACGGAATAGACGTGGTTCAACCGTGCCCCACGCCACCAGCTGGCCAACACCTATCGCGAAGGCTACACCGGACCCATAACGCAGGCCGAGATTTCGGTGGGAAGAGCTACTACGAAGACCGTAATCATACATGAAGAATTTAACAAGTCATATGAAATTCAACCCCAGATTGTGAAACAAAATAAAAGAAAATACCAAATAAAGACAAAGACCTATTTGATGTTAAATTTCGGTGTTTTATTTAACCGACCCTGGACACCGTGAGTATACCCCGGCTGGAAAACCTAAAACACCCTCACATTTTGGCGCCCGAGCAGGGACCATAAGGTCCACCACCGAAGAACCGAATTAAAACCCCACCGTAAGAGGGGACCTGAGCAATGTTATCAAATTACCGACCGCATCCAGACCGTATTTAAAAGAAAAAAAAAAACCGCACCGCACCTTACCGTTAACCGCACCGAACTTTACCGTTTACCGCACCGCACTTTACCGTTCACCGCACCGCACTGTACCGTTTACCGCACCGCACTTTACCGTTTACCGCACCGCACTTTACCGTCAATCGCACCGCACATTACCGTTCACCGCACCGCACTTTACCGTTTACCGCACCGCACTTTACCGTTTACCGTACCGCACTTTTACCGTTTACCGCACCGCACTTTACCGTTTACCGTACCGCACTTAACCGTTTACCGCACCGCACTTTACCGTTTACCGCACCGCACTTTACCGTCAACCGCACTGCACATTAACCGCACTTTACCGTTCACCGCACCACACTTTACCGTTTACCGCACCACACTTTACCGTTTACCGTACCACACTTTACCCTTAACCGCACCGCACTTTCCCGTTTGCCCGATAATACGAGCCGAATCGTATATACCCCGATAGCCAGACACGCTATAACCACATCGAATACCGTAATTGAACACCGTCAGAGTGTAAAACCGTACCCAAATAATTTTTTTTTTTGCCTGATAACGTTTCCTCTTTTCGGAAAAGCTAAGATTAAAATGATGTCAGATGATGAACCTGAATTCGACGTATTTGCTAGTATAGGAGCAATTTACCTATTGAACAAGCAAGAGATCGTGGAGCGAATGGCCCAATTAAACCTGGATACAGAGGGAACCCTGCCAACCCTCAGAGCCCATTTTAGCGCCTACATTAAGGAGGCAAGACTGCGGAAGTCGACGCAAAACCTCCTAGTAGAAGTAGAAAAGCTGGCCCTAGACCGAGAATTCCGAGACGACGACTCTAGCCAAGCAGCAGAGCAGTCCAACGACGGAGAGGAATCAGACCAAACCACTCACAATACCACGCGCAAAGAAGGGGTCAAAGATTACTTTTTCTGCGTGCCATCACGAGATAAACTCCGCGCAGGTACGATTCAAACCAAAGCGCAAATTGGCATACCCGAGGCCAAGGTGAATACCTTGCCGCCAGCAGCCGCACATAGTGCCCAGCACATGCCCGACCAGCCGATACAACGACTAATACCGACAAGACAATATGAGCCTACTACGGAAGGCCGTATGGTTCTGAGCCGCGAAGCCGAAGTGATGAATATCGTCCGAAAATGGGGGGTAAGGTTTGACGGCACTGGCAACGCATCCGAATTGATCAAACGATTGGAAGAATTAATCGAGTGCTATAGGATCCCACCACAGGAGATGGTTCGGACCTTACCCGAGATACTAAGAGGCACGGCGTTGGAGTGGTATCGTATTAATCGAGTGCAATTTTTGACATGGGCCGATTTCCACAAAGCTTTCTTAGAACATTTCTTACCAATCCGATATATCAATAAATTAGAAGATGAAATTGCGCGAAAACGACAAGGCGCAAGAGAAAAGGCCAAAGATTTCATCCGATCTATGCAGTACCTGATCCACCAACACCCTGCCATGAAGGTAGAAGAAAGCACCGACAAAATCTATGACCGACTCAGACCGGAATACCATCTCTATGTTCGGAGAAAGGATTTCCGCACACTAGAAGAGCTAATGGAACTGGTAGAAGAGTACGAGTATATTAACCACGAAAACCACAGTATGGCGCCAACAGCGAGTAGACCCGTTCCCCGGAGCCCACCTGTACCTATGCGGGACCCACCCGACCGCCCGCAAGTAAGAACAAATAACGAGGCTTATGACCGAAACACTCACTGTTGGAACTGTAAGCAAAGGGGGCACAACAAAGCTAACTGCAGGCGGCCCTTCCGTATGTTTTGTTCCTTCTGCGGAGAAGACGGGCGAATGACTCGGGACTGCCAGTGCCGCTCGCATAGAGCATCGGCAATATGCGACTGCGCAAACGAAGTTGGAGCAGACAGTAGACTAAGTGAGCTGGAGGAGCCCCTCCATACAAACAGGTCTGCAGAACAAAAAGAACAAGAGAGTATACCAACGTCGTGGTCAGTAAATGTTGTCGAGGAAACAAAGGACGACAACGCTTGCTTGGCCATCCAAAGTAGAACGGACCCGCGAATGTTCGTCAAAATAACTATCTGTGGATACCCAACAACGGCTTTACTTGATACGGGAGCCACTAAATCGTTCGTAAACGAAGAAGTTTTTACTTGGCTGAGGAGAATAAAGGCACCAGTTAAATACGAGTTGCATCGAGTGCACCTGGCCGATGGTACGAGTATGCCCACCCGCGAACACTTCCAAGTAGACTTAAGGATAGGTGACCAGAAGATATGTGGGGAGATTACATACCTCAGAAACTTGGCTGAAAAGGTTATCCTCGGTATAGATACCTTAAGGGAATTGGAGCTTTCGATTAGCCTGGGGAAGACGGAAATATTCGGCAACAACGGTAGACCACCGGCACCTCAGCGGGATCATCTGTGTTTATTAGGAGGGACGCCTTTATCCCCGGAGCAGGAAGGGCAACTGAACAGCTTGCTTAATCAGGAATTGCCCAAATTTTCAATGCTGAATAGTACAACTAATGCAGCCGTTCACAGTATCAAGCTTAAAACGCAGGAGCCCATCCAGCAAAGATATTTCCCAAGAAACCCGGCTATGCAGAAGGTGATCGATGAGGAAATAGACGAGCTGCTAAGTACTGACAAAATAGAGCCTCCCAAAAGTCCGTATAGCTCTCCAATCGTACTAGTTAAGAAAAAGAACGACACATGGAGAGTCTGCGTTGATTACAGGCAATTAAACCAGATCTCCATCATGGATGCGTTGCCCCAAATTAATGCGATACTGGACAAGCTAAAACAAGCCAAGTTCATATCGACCATTGATTTAAAGCAAGGGTATTGGCAGATACCATTGGACAAGGCGTCTAGAGCCTCTACCGCATTTTCAGTACCCAGACGAGGTTTGTTCCAATGGAAAGTTCTGCCTTATGGCAAAAAAAAAAAAAAAAAAAAAAAAGAATGGAGAAGAAGTTTGTTTTTTTTGTTGACTTTTCTTTATCGAATTATATTTTATGTTGTTAAAATTACGATTAAGTTTGTTGTTTCAAACTTGAATTTTTTTTTTGCTAATGAAAGCGTTTTATAGTTATATATAAAAAAGGGAACACAAAATTTAAAACAAAAAAAAATGGATTAAAAAAAAATAATAAAGAAAAAAAAAAACCGAAAAAAAAATTTTAGAAAACAAAAAAAAAGGTGTTTGCGATAAGCAAAAAAAAATGGGTTAAAGAAAAAAAAAACCTTTAAAAATCATTCACCGTTGCAGAAGGACAAGACGAGGAAGTCCTCGTTTTCTAAAGAAGGGGGGAATTGTAATGACGCATTACAAAGCTGTAAATAACGACGAAAACACGAACAAATTACATGCGTTCTTTCACTACACCGAGCATTGAGTTCACACTCAGTTCAACATAGCCAAATCTCGGTGACATTAATTTGCAAAGGTTATTTCGTCATTCGCGAGGATGTAATTCACACTTGGTTGTTACCAAAAGGTTGCCTAGTAGAACCCAATAAGACCAACAAAGGAAGGAGAAAAAGGAAGAAAAAGTAAGAAAAGTAGGAAGTAAGTGAAGCAAAGTAAGTGAGAACTGGACCGCGTATATAAATACGCCTAAACTCGTGGAGTAGGAGCCAGTCGGACTTCGATCGTCGGTAAGCAAGGACCAGTGGTAAGTAATTTGGATATTAACAGAGGCCTCCCCCCACCAGTGGTAAGGGGCTTCTTGTGAAGTATTCAAGTTTCATTGATTTACCAGTTTCGACTGTGATTTACCAGTTTTGACTGTGTTTTACCAGTTTCGGCTGTGTTTTACCCACGATAAGTGGTGATTGGCCCGTTTTACGGTGATTTACCAGTGTCGACTGTGTTTTACCAGTTTCGGCTGTGTTTTACCCACGATAAGTGTTGATTGACCCGTTTTTACGGTGATTTACCAGTTTCGACTGTGTTTTACCAGTTTCGGCTGTGTTTTACCCACGATAAGTGGTGATCGACCCGTTTTACGGTGATTTACCAGTTTCGACTGTGTTTTACCAGTTTCGGCTGTGTTTTACCCACGATAAGTGCTGATTGACCCGTTTTTTACGGTGATTTACCAGTTTCGACTGTGTTTTACCAGTTTCGGCTGTGATTTATCAGTTTAGGCTGTGATTTACCCACGATAAGTGGCGATTTACCTGCTTCACGGCGATTACGCCAGTTACGACCGGATCGACGGAATAGACGTGGTTCAACCGTGCCCCACGCCACCAGCTGGCCAACACCTATCGCGAAGGCTACACCGGACCCATAACGCAGGCTGAGATTTCGGTGGGAAGAGCTACTACGAAGACCGTAATCATACATGAAGAATTTAACAAGTCATATGAAATAAATTCAACCCCAGATTGTGAAACAAAATAAAAGAAAATACCAAATAAAGACAAAGACCTATTTGATGTTAAATTTTCTGTGTTTTATTTAACCGACCCTGGACACCGTGAGCATACCCCGGCTGGAAAACCTAAAACACCCTCACAATGTTTCATTTTGAATAGCAATTTTGTGATGGGTTCATTATATGGCATCAATATGGGGTGTTTGGCATTGAATGAGATTGATGCGGCCTCTAGTCTGCCTCCAACTCGTTAGATTCCTTTTTCGGCTAAAAAGGGTACCAGGGTAATTAATGCACTGGATCTGCATAATCCTCTGTGATTCTTGAGGTCTTGAATCTCATTTCTGAATTCGGATGATTGGATTTGTTTTACGATTACCATGAGGGATTCATTGAGTTCTTTAGGTGATAATAATGTTTGTTCTACCGGAACTATGTCACTTTTCAAGGCTCTATTGGTGAACCGGAGAATGTAGCCCATAGTGTGTTGGAGAAATTTGAAGGAATTTCGATGTTCTATCTGGTGAATCAGTTCACTTGAGGAGTTTTGTTGCAATGCTACTGCCACTGTGTGTTTTCTTTTTTGTTCTAGATCAGAGGATACTTCTAGCTTTTTTATGAAGGGTTGATGCCATGCTGACTCAATTCCATGCAGGAAGAACGGTCCATAAAGCCACATGCTACATGACATGAAGCTAGCTGCGGATATTCCCCGAGATAGAAGGTCTGCCGGGTTTTCTTTGAATGGGACGTGACGCCACTGTGTTACCAAGGAACATTCTTGGATTTTCGCAACTCGATTTGCAACAAATGTGTGGAATGATGATGAAGTAGAATTGGTCCATGATAGCACGATTTGTGAATCTGTCCAGAAAAATATTGGTGTGTCTCGAAGTCGTAAGTATTCTCTGACTCTTGTTGTGAGTTCAGCTCTGCAGTGCATAGTTCAAGTCTAGGAAGAGTTTGTTTTTTAACGGGAGCAATTCGTGACTTGGCACAAAGTAGTCTGACGATTATTGTGCGATCTTTATAAGTTGAACGGAGATACACAGCTGCTCCATATGCTTGTTCTGATGCATCCAAGAAAGTGTGAATTTGTGTGGATGTAGGATTATTTTGGTTGAAGACATGCCTGGGAACTCTTGCGTGATTGAGTGTTGATATGTTGTTTCTGAAGACAAGCCACTCTTTCCTTAGATGTTGGGGTAGGTCATCATCCCATGAAAGTTTTAGGTGCCATAGCTGTTGCATGAAGATTTTGGCTTAAACTACTACTGGGCTAAAGAGTCCTAGTGGATCAAAGATGCGTGCTAGATCTGAGCTTACTGAACGTTTAGTGATTGAAATAGAATCGGGTATCTGTGCTCTTCCACATAATTGGTCTGATTTCGGTTGCCAGATTAAACCTAAGGTTTTGATTGTGCAATTGATTGAATTGCTAAAGTCAAGACTGACCTCCTGGTCCTCAACTGGGATATCTTTTAGCAATGATGGATGGTTTGCATACCATTTACGGAGCTTGAGTTCAGCACTGCTGAGTAAAGAAGTAACTTGAGCTTGTGCTTCTTTCGCCAAGGGGATGCTATCTGACCCACTAATGCAGTCGTCATCTTGAAGTATTCGAGCCCCAGTCGGTTGTGTAATTTTGTTCTGGGTTGCTAAATACTGTAGAGATTTAGTAAGGTGCGGATGAAGTCCCATAAGTTACTGTTTTTAGCTTATAGTATCTTATCTCTTCTGATGATTTCCGTCTCCTCATGATGAGTTGATATCCCTGATCTTCTTCGTGAACCAGGATTTGCTGATACATCTTCTCGAAATCTGCTGTAAATACATACTTGTGCATGCGGAAACGAAGTAGTATTGACAAAAGTTCACTTTGAACTGTAGGACCGGTGTGGAGGATGTCATTGAGTGATTGACCAGATGAAGTTTTGGCGGAAGCGTCAAAGACCACCCGTAGTTTTGTTGTACTGCTATCAGGCTTCAATACGCAATGATGAGGAATGAAAAAGTGTGGTCCTCGAATGCTGTCCGGTTTGATTTCTTCCATGTGTCCTAGAGATTCATATTCGTCCATGAACTTGACGTAATCTTCTCTTAGTTTGGGATTTTTGTTGAGTCGTCTTTCTAATGAAATGAAACCATTCAACGCTATTTGCTTTAAGTCACCTAAGGCTACGGCATTTTCTCGAAACGGTAACCTAACGATGAGACGTCCGGTTTCTGATCTGGACACATTTTGAGTGAAATGTGACTCACAATATTTTTCTAATGATGTCATCTGCTTAGGTGTATTTTCGAAGTCATCAAGCCTCCAAAATCGTTCAATTAGTTCGTTAGTTGATTCCTCTTCACAGAATATGCCACAGGTGGCTGTGTTATTTGCTGTGTCCTCAACCTTTCCAGCTACTACCCAACCAAATACGGTGTTTTGTAAAATTGGCATCTTTGCACCAATTTTTATTTGTTCGGGACGAATAAAACGATGGTAGACCTCTGCTCCCAACAAGACATCAACTTTGTCGGGTCGGTGGAAATTGGGGTCTGCTAAGTTGATATTTTCAGGTATAGACCCGGTGGAGGTTTCCAGGTTCTGTGTGGGTTGAGGTGATACGATGTTTGGTAATATAAAGGCTTCTCGTCTGCAAATGAAACTACCCATTGTTGATTGAAGTTTGATATTGACTCTGTGTGTCGTGATTCGTATTATTTTACCAATGCCTTCAATGCATAGAGATGATGGTATTGGCGATATGGATAAACGTTTAATAAGCCTCTTGGTTATAAGGTTAATCTGAGAACCGGAATCTAAGATGGCTCTAACTTCACATGTTCGTCCGTTATTTGCTGTGATAAGAACCTTTGCGGTGGCCAAGAGAACATAGCCTTGTTTGTTGTTTAGTTGTTGGATGGTGGCTACAGTATGCAGTGATGAGTCTCCCCGTTCTGCTGCCATTGATTTGGTGGATGTGGCACCTGCTACGATGATTGTGGATTGATTTGCTTTCTTTTGGTCTGGATTTGAAGAACTTGTCCTTTTCAAATGCAATAAGGTATTGTGCTGACCAGAGCATTTAGTGCAGTACAGTGATGAGCATGATTTTGCGGTGTGATCACCCTTGAAGCAGTTCACGCATAGGTGTCGTCTTTGAATCCACTCAGTCTTTCAGCTGCTGACATCTTGAGAAATTTGTCACAGTAGTAGATAGGATGCTTCTTTATCCCACATACCTTGCAGTTTTCAATGTTGGAGGTAGCTATTGTTGTTACCACCTTGGCCTTGTCCTTTCCACCAACAGCTTCTAGTGATTTAAATCGATTTTTCAAAAATTTTAGGAACTGGTCCATCGTTTGCAGGTCCCTTGGGCTTTCAAGCGATTGCTCATAGAGCAGGTGGCTTTGTCGATCCAACTTTTTTATTAAAAGATGGATTAGCAAAGAGGCCCACAATGCTGTCTCGATGCCAAGAGTTTTGAGTGCTGCAAAGCATACATGGATTACATCATAGAATTCTCTAATTGCCTTCATTTCTGGATTGACGTTCGCCAACCCAATAATCCTTTGGATGAGTGCTGATGTTTCAGCTCTTTTGTTGCTGAAACGATCCTGAAGGATGTTGCAACCAATGCTGTAGTTATCTTCAGTAAGCTCGAGGTGCCTCATCAATCGCTCTGCATCACCGGACACGTTTGTTTTCAAATACCACATTTTTTGAATGGGTGGTAATGGCTGATCGTGAATCGTCTTTGTGAAGATATCTAAAAATGTTTGCCATTTCTGAAAATCACCATCGAATTTTGGAATTGACATCTTGGGCAACTGAATCACTGGGCGGTCAACTGCCTGTTTTGATGCCTCGATTTTTTGATTGCTTGATGATGCTGATGCTGCCTTGCTCAGAGAAGCTTGATTTTGTAGAACTGATGCTTCCAATTCTGTATATAGCTCCATATTATAACCTTGAGCTTCTGAGTTTTCAGAGCTTTCCCAAATTGAGTAGTGGATTTCCTCAACCTGGCTCCAAAGTCTGTTTTTAGATTATAGACATTAAGTAGGCGCTTCTTCTTTGACCTTTCCGTTGATGAGTCGGAATAGGGAATTCATGAGTGCCTTTTGCCTTCTCATCAGTATATTGACTGATGAATTGTGATCTTGTTCTCTTAAAGCAAGATCTTTAATTGATGTTGATGCGTCTTTAGGTTCAGCTTTTTTCTTCTGCTGTTCCCTTTTGCACGACGCTAAGTTTGGTGTTGTTACTGGCCTCTACTTCTATTTGCACCAGTGAGTCACTAAAGATCTGTTTGTACTTTACATATAAAGTCTTTATTTGTTCGAAATACTTTGATGTAAAGTACTGGTGATCTAGTGGTATATCTGGTATGATTCGAGTTCTGCCATCTGTAGCTTCGAATTCTTCCCATACGGCATTAAGACGATTGAGTCTCGATGCAAAGTACTCTCTTGTAGTTTTGCGGGTGGGAGAATCTTTCTTAAAATTTTGGATGATTGATTGGATTTCATCCCCTGCTCCGCGTTGAGTAGCACTCAAATTATCCATGGACGATGGAGGACAAAATTGTCGGCGTCACCAAAAATGTTTGATCTTATTGTACAAACAATAAGAGATGTCGCGATCTTACTGTGCAAAACAATAAGATGTATTAATTTGTAAATATTGGTTTCTTACTGTACAAAACAATAAGAAATGATGAATACAAAATGCTGGCACTTGAAACCTGATCTTGTGGGAATAAATCGATCGAAGTAAAGAACAAAACGATTGTAATTTAAATGATATTTATTGTTGGGCCAAATGCCTCTTTTATACTTAATACTAAATGCTTACAAAGGTATTTAAAAATAAAATAAAATTAAATAAGAATATGGGTCGATGTGGTGTTCGATCGTTGCACTCAAGTTGTAACTATGTATCTGGTCAGCACTTTTCGGTGGTTCTGGGTTGATGTAGGTTGTTGTCGTCGGCGATGTTTGTAGGTTGCTTTATTGTTAACGATGTAGGTCAGCAATGTTGATAAGTTTTTTGTGTTGCTTAACAGTACTCGTTGTATGCGTCGGCACTAAGATGGCCACAATTTTGACTATGAAAGGTAGGATAAGAGTACTATAAGGAATTAAAAACATGAAGTATAAGAACAAGAGGATTGTATTATTTTGATTTACATAACGATAATGGGATTAATGGAAGTAATGGGTGTAGACCCCAAGATTCCACCTTAAAATATCATCATTCAAATATACGTCTACTACAAAAACGTCAATCATCAAACAACGCGTGCTACACCACTAACCTCAATCACTTCACTTTTGTTCTTACACTCAACGAGCATAACTCGTTTCTTAAACTTTTCTTATAAATTGAATTTACAATAAAATATTTGGAATCAAACTTATAAATACGCTTTTGATTTACATGGTACCGAAAACCGAGCAACTTCATATACCTATTATTAATTTTGTAGTTACAAATAAATATAATTTTTGCAAATGTTAGAAAACCATTGCAACTTTCTACGTCCGCCGTGGAGCACGATAAGGATATGGCGCGGGAATGGAAGCTCTAGAAACAGCAGTACGAATACTTTGAAGTTGCTACCGGTATGACCGAGAAACCACAGAAAATCCAGATCGCCACATTCATGTCTGCAATCGGATATACTGCGATCCAGGTATACAATTCTCTGCCAGTTTCTTTGTCTACCTCCCGGCGAACAAACTTTTGATCAAGTAAAGTCTAAATTTTAAACATTTTTTATTCCAAACAAAATCACATAAATAGAAGGTGAGAGCATCGACGAATTGATTTCTAGACTCCGTCTACAAGCAAATAATTGTGGATTCGAGCTGTTGACAGACGGTTTGCTACGAGACTAGCTTATTTTGGGTATAAGAAACGACGAATTAAGAACTAAACTTTTGTCAGAAGATATTGGACTTAATAAAGTGATTCAAGTGTGCCAATCCACAGAATTAGTGCAAAAACAAACTGCACAAATAATGGAAGAGAGTGAACGAAAAGTCAACATGATCGAAAAATTGAATAAACCTAATGCTAAAACTTATGATTGTCGAAACTGTGGCAAGAACAACAGCTATCGTAAATGTCCAGCTTATAGACATATATGTAAACTATGCAATCAAAATAATCATTACGAAGCATACTGCAAAAAGAGCAAGTCCCAACATAAAAACAAAAACAGGGCAAGCACAAAAAAAAACATTCATCTTTGCGAAAAACAAAGTGATGATGACGATCTCCCAATATTTATTGGATGCGTGTCTCAAAGTGAAATTGTTAAATTCACCGAAACAATTAATATTAATGGTGAAACCCACAAAATTAAACTCGACACAGGTGCTCAATGCAATGCCCAATGCAATGTCTTGTCCCAAAATATAGTTAAACGAACATATTCAAAAATAGTCTCTTGTACAACCAAGAATCTCATATTCTTCAGCAAACACCGAGCAAATTTCAGTCCAAATACGTATTTTAAAGTTTTTACTCTATTGGATTGTATGCGAGGTTTTTAGCAAGTGCGTGTTTCAGAGCGCACGAAACAAATTTTAACTTTTGCTTCACCATGGGGAAGTTATAGCTGCAAGAAGCTCCCATTCGTTCAACTCTTGAGGTGTTTCAGCGCATCATGCAAAATATTTTTGGTCATCTACCAAACGTGAAAGAGTCGATATTCTAATCCACGCAAAATCAACTTACAGCTTAAGACGCACGACAGAGCAAGTCATGAACATTTTGAAAGAAAATGGATTGAAGCTAAACAAATCAAAATGCTTGTTCGAGCAGCGAACAAATAAATTCTCAGGCCATATCCTCAGCGGAAAGGGCATGAGACTCGACCCCAAAAAATCAGATACGGAATCAAACGACTTAAGGAACCGACCAACCGAAATGAGTTAATGGGAGTTTTGGGAAAATGCACCTATCTCAGCAAATACATCAAAAACTTTTCATAAATCACAAAACCACTACGTTCACTATTGGAAAAGTCGACACCTTGGATTTGGGACATGAATTAAACCAACGCATTCGATAATCTTAAATCAATGATTAGCCAGCCTCCAGTACTCAGATTGTATGATGTGAACAACGACGTAAAACTGCAAGTTGATGCTAGCTCAACAGCACTAGGAGCAGTTCTGTTACAAAAAGAGCAACCCGTTGCCTTTGCCTCAAAAGCACTAACCGCATGTCAAACCCGATATTCACAACTAGAAAAAGAAGCTCTCGCAATCAAATTTGGCTGTGAAAAATTCAAAGATACACCTAGCAGACCCGTTAAGTAGAGATTGCCATACCAAAAAAGAAAACGATTATAACGATAACGACTTAGAGATTCAACTTGTTCTCTCGATCTCTGATTAAGAGCTTGATCGTCTGACTAATCTCACCAAACATAATGAGACGTTTAAGTAATTGAAACAATACATCATGAACGGTTGGCCGCGCGATATAATGTCTCTACCAAAGAGTGTAAAACCTTATTGGAACTTCAGAGAAGAACTGTCAATATATGATAAAATACTATTTAAATCACAAAAGGCACTAGTTCCAGTTGGAATGAGATATGAAATACATATCGGGTTTTTCAATAAGAGCGCTACAAAAGTTTTTTTAAATAAAACAAAAACGGTTTGGGATATCAATGAAATTCTTTATTCCTGTGAAAGAACATTTGATGCCATCATGTATGGAACTCGATTTCTTTTGCATGGCCACCACGGGCACGCTTGCATTGGGTCCAGACGCTGAACCCAATTTTCGACGGTTTTCAAGCATAAATCGGCCGATACTGCTGCAATTTCACGTTCGATATTCATACGAAGTTCATCAATCGTCGCTGGCTTGTTGGCATAGACCATAGACTTAACGTAGCCCCACAAATAGTCTAAGGGGGTCAAATCGCACGACCGAGGCGGCCAAGTGACTGGACCATTTCGTGAGATAACACGTTCTCCAAACTTGGTTTCCATTAAATTGATTGTGACTTTCGCTGTGTGGCTTGTGGCGCCGTCCTGTTGGAAACACATGTCCTCCAAGTCCATGTCATCCAATTGGGGCCAAAAATATTCGGTTATCATTGAACGGTAGCGATCCCCATTCACATTAACGTGCCGGTCTTGATCATCACGGAAAAAGTACGGCCCAATGACGCGGCGTCCATAAACCCCGCCAAACCATACATTTTTCGGGATGCAATTATGACTCATGGAGTTCGTGTGGATTGCTGCCTGACCAATACCGCATATTTTGTTAAATATTTTTTCTAGGATAATTCAAGAGTTAAAATTTTTTGAAAAAGTTCCTCAAAACCCAAAATTTCAAATTTCTGCTTTTAGCTCTTAAATAAATAAGTTGTCATTAAATAATTTATGGACATGTAACATGACATTGTTACTTCAAATAAAGGCAAAGTATCAAAAGTAAAGTATTGTTCGCCTACTACTCTTAAACGGTAAATGTAAGAAATTTTATTTAACGCAGTTTGTAAATTATTTAACCTTCTACAAAGTGACATACAAGTTTTTTCTTCTTTTAATTGTCATTAAAAAATATTATTATTTATAAATATAAATAAGCTCACACGTCTGAAATATTTTTTTGTTAAGTGCATTCGTTTCCACACCTCCTTTGAGGTACACTGCATGGCACGTTTTTTTTAGAAGACAAATCGGTCTACAGACTTTTGCATGAGTATTTTTTTCTGAAAAAGTAAAGACAATTGAAACTTAAACTTAATTAATTGTTTATTTGTTTTTTCCTCTAAAACAAATCTTGTTATGGGAGAGTAAAGAAATACCGAATCACGAAATCCCGTCAAAAATAAAAATCCCGCTGGCAGATATTTTTAAAAATATCTGTCGGGATTTTCAATACTATTTTTAGTATTATTAAAAAATATTTAATTTTGATTCATTAAACAAATGAAAGTATTTAAGGACCTGTTGGTTCGGGAAAAATTCAGTTCTTGTTACTACTCCGAGGAGGCAAGACATCCATCTTTAGAGAGATAATAATTTGATTTTCAATGGTTTGGCCAATTATTTTTGTATAAATTTTTTTTACAATATTTTATTTTTGGCGGAAGATTTCGATATTCTCGCGATTAAAATTGGTTTAAGATTTTTGGGTTTGTGTAACATGACGGCGTGACGTGGTCTCGACCTTGACTGAGGTGGGTAGGGATCTGGACAGAGGTGGGTCTGGATTCTGGACAGTGGTGGGAATTTTCGTTTGGGGTTTTGGTAACGAGGTGAGATGGTCTTACTCTGGACAGAAGTGGGTCTGGATCTAGACAAAGGTGAGTCTGGACAGATTTGGGAATTTTTTCTTAAACAAAAATTATATAAAAATATAAACTTTTTCGCCTTTTTTTTAATTTTAGAAAAAATAACAACAAAAATTTTTTTAAAGAAAATTTCAATCAAAATTTAAACTTTTCTCAACTTTTATTTTTCCTTTTTTTAATTTTTCATCGAAATATGAATGCTAGACATTGGCGCCTCTATTCGTAAACCGTGACATCGAGATGCAAGGCCAATTTCAGTACTGGTGGCAGTGAGCCCAAGCAGGGGGGTTGCATGCCCCCCATACATGCCTCACTGATTATTCGGCACCCAAGGTACTGTTGCTTAAGAAAAATTAGCATCGGCTCTCAATCAATGCATCGAACTATACAAAAAATTGACTAATCCTTAAACGTGGTTTGCGGCTAAACTAAGCGTCCTAGAGGCATCAAAGCTTTAGTCTTCAAACATGATTTGCAGCTAAACCAAGCATCCAAGTGACTTATAAAATGTATATTCGTGATCAAGGAAGTGCCAGTTCTATAAAACCAAAAAAAGTTGGTAAACAAAATTTTTTTCCGAAACTTTCAAAAAAATATATTTTACTATGAATAGCTATAAGGTAATTTTTCTGCGCTAGGCAAGCCACGCAAGGTACTGGATATTGGCGCCAGTCAGACCACTTTAACCACCGTAGGCGGAGCATAGGAGTTGCGTGAGCGGGACCGAGCACCCAAAAAGGAGGGTTAAAATCCTGGGAACCCGCGAAGCGGGCCACGCAAGGTACTCTTGCTCAAGAAAACTTGACATGGTGCCTATTTTTGCAAAGAAAACCAAAAGTATTTTGTTGTGAAAATCGAGAGAAATGAGAGCTCGTTAAAAACTAATGAAAACAGAGCGGTCTTCTTCGTATTGAATTTTCAAGTACAATAGTTAGAAACTTCGTTCTTGTTGATTCTCATTGATTCGTGTCACCATTACTATGGACATTAAAATCCATACTTTGCTGTCAATTAAGTATTACGTAAACGGTGGGATTTCGTGATTCGGGATATGGTGGAACGGGATTTTGTGAATCGCAATTTTGTGAATGAAACCCCTTGTTATAGGGAAAAAAATATTTCTGACGTTTAACCTTGAATAACTTTTAACGCAAGCCAAATTCGACTGTAGACTTTTGCATTAGCATTGCATTACAGAATGCTTTTAAAATTTTAACTAAGAATATTCCCTAAATGCAAATGCATTTTTCCTAACCATGTTGGGCCCGGAAACAAGCATTTTCGTAAGCTGATAGTTTTTAAAGTGTCAATATCTATTTATTGGAGCCTCGTATGGAAAAAGTGCTCATAATACTTCTTATAGGGAATATTTTTTTCTACAAAATGAGTACAAATAATTTTTCAATATGAACTAGCCAAAGGCTCCTGGTAGCTAGTGCTTAACCTTAGCAATTATTGATATTGTAATTTATTATGTGTCAATAAAGTTTAATAATAATAATAATAATAATAATAATTTTTCAATAACTTTGCCATTTAAGAGAAAAACGCAAAATACCATTATTTTTGTTTTTTTTTCAGTAAAAGAAAAAAAGCGTTTATGTTATCTTATAGAAGGTTAAATAATCTACAAACTATGTTTAACTAAAATTTCTTAAATTTAGGTACCGGTTAAGAGTGGTAAACAAAAAATTTTTACTTACGATAGAATATCTCATAGCTTAGAGCTAAACTTTCATGTAATGAAATGATGTACTTACAATAACCTTTTCAATGATGTATGACGCATTCGTGTTAAGAAATGGAACATCTCCACAAATGTTTGCCCATTCTCCCTTACATTGTATTTATATCATTAACTAACTGGCCCGCCGCGGCTTGGCTCGGGTAATTAAATATAAGTTTCTAACAAAATTAACATAAGAAAATATTATTAATGCATTACCCACCTTTGTTTACCTATGGTTAACCTTAATCTCTGGACTAAGAGCAAAATGTTATTAAAAGAACAAATTTTTGCTAAGTGTTGGTTTCTTAACTAAACCACCGAAGGAGCGGGTTTATAGCGAGGTATAAGCCTTTTTTGTACCGGTGTTCGCATCAACATTTGTTTTATTAGCTTTGTTTCAAAAAATTTACATCTGCGATAACATATTTTTTATGCACAAAAGGGTGGTCCTTAAATTGGACGTAGTCTTGGATAGCCCTCATTCGATTCAAAACATCGCTGAAGATGATTTTTCGATGAAAATCCGAATCATTTCCAAAGTTGTTCCTCAGCCCAATTCACAAACATACGACGCTTCTGGTGTTCAAACGGCTTCAGTTCTTGCGTCAATTTAATCTTGTAAGGATGTAGGCCAAGATCACAGAGATGCCCAATGCTTGAGAAGGACGTGTGAGAGATACATTTGGGCTTTTTGTCACTGAAGCCTCAGGGGCAGCAATATTCTCGACACTGCGGGCACTTCTTTGTCTCACTGGCTCGGGAACATTTTGTACTGTGCCTTTGGATTCAAATTGTTCCACTAGACGCTCAGTTGTTGATCTGCTTGGAAGATTATGACGACCATAAATTGGACGTAGTGCTCTTAACGTTGAGGCCACTGACTCCGAATTTCGGTAGTAAATTTGAATAATTTCGGTTCGTTGTTGACTCGTTTATCTTTCCATCATGAAATGGCAAACCTTACTGAAGAGAAATGTCTAAAGAGCGGCAAGAAATATGGCGTCGTTTCTGTCCCTGTCGCTCTACTTTTGTAGCGTCTCTGTTGAAAAACCCTTTACATAGTGGACACTTCAGTGGCCAAACATGAGTGCTGACATAGCCAACTATATAAAAAAGTGCGCTGCTTGTCAAGTGCACCAACAAGAAAAAAAAAACAAAATTGAAATTGGAACTAAAGACATACCAAACCATCCATTTGAAAAAGCAGCAGCAGACTTGTTCAGATTTAATGGTGAATACTACATAGTAGTAACGGACAGTTATTCCGGTTATATAAAATTCCAAGCATTACAAGAAGCTACGTCAAAAAATGTAATTCAATTTTTAAAAAGTGTTTTTTTTCCAGTAATGGTTCACCCCGCACATTAAAAACAGACAACGGACCGCAATTTTCATGCCAAGATTTCAAGGACTTCTCAACGGATTGGAAGTTTAATCATCAAACAAGTTCTCCGTATCACCCAAAAGGAAATGGTCTAGCTGAAAGAGCAGTTCAAACAGCTAAAAACATCTTAAAAAATGCAGGTATGACAACACCGACTATCGTTTAGGTATACTTAACTTCATGAACATTTCAAGAGGAAAATTAGGAAGCCCTGCCCAACAACTATACGCTCGAGACTGCGGTCACCATTACCAATCGCCATTTCCTCGCTTATACCCAAATCAAAAACAAATAACATACCACAGCTAATAAAATAAGAACACCAAAAAGAAACCAAATACGCAAACAAGGGAGCTAAGGTAGACAAAGAGCTGCATCAAGGGCAAAATATTGTAACCAGGATCAATAGCAAAAAAGAATGGAAACTAACTGTTGTAACTGAGCTAGTACATCCAAGATCTTACACAATCCGAAACAAAAGAGGAAAGTTCCTTCGCCACAGTTCCTGCAATATTAAACCTACTGAAGCCGATATAACTAATCCACCGACCACTGTTGCAGACTTCGAAACGCCTCTTAATTCATCACCAACTGCATCGCCACCACCCCGAAACTTTCAGTCTACATCGCTTCCATCCGAAGACGATATTCGCCCAGAAACATGTAGTTCAGGGGTACACAACCAGATTTGGAAGGTCTTTCAAGCCTCCCCAGCGTTAAACCTACCACCATTAAATATGTCGTTGAATGATCACAAAAGAAGGGGGATGTAATGGGTGCAGACCCCAAGACTCCACCTTAAAATGTCATCATTGAAATATACGTCAACTACAAAAACGTCAATCATCAACCCACGTGCTACACCGCTAACCTCAATAGGCGCGTCTCACTAACTAAAATCTCACTGAGTGCTCAATGTCAAGTTGACGGAGGTAGAATGCTTTGGTGGGACAAGATTCTCCGTTGAATTGTAAAAAACCATTGCCCTACGAAAATTCTAGAAACAAAAATATAACTTTGCCTAAAATATTTAATTGTAAAAGCACAAAACTTTATCAAAGGAATGAAAAATAATAGCAAATTCAATTTATTTTCATTTTTAATAACATTCCACCTTTATTTTGTATTTTTTATTGATTTTAGTATTTGTACATCAGCAAGAAATTCCAATTTGGTTGTCAAATTAACAGCTGTTTAAGCAGAGAAAGAACATTGAGAAATGAATCCAAAAAATTAATTACAATTAATTAAAAAATCTCAGTGCTCAGGAGAAATTTTTTCACCTGAGCGCTCAGAGATTTTATTTGGTGCGACGCGCCTAATCACTTCACTTTCATTCTTAGACAGTGTTCACATTGGACTGAAAAACTGGATTTTTTTGACGTTTCTGTATTTACATCTTCCTTTACTGAAAAAGTGAGAGCGAGATGTGAATACTGAAATGTCAAAAAAAATCCAGTTTTTCAATCCAATGTGAACACCGTCTTACACTCAACGAGCATAACTCGTTTCTTAAACTTTTCTTATAAATTGACTTAACAATAAATTATTTGGAATCAAACTTATAAGACTACGCGCTTGATTTACAAAGGAGATAAGTCAGCTGTTTAAAAAATAAAACGAGAACGACCAGAATAAGAGAAAATGAAAAATATTTGACTTATCTCTGTTGAGCTTATACACACATACATAAATCACATATTTTGTTTTTAATTTACTAATTAACTTGTTTGTTTCTATGGTTTATGCAAATAGGGATAGAAAGAGGTTTAATTTTGTATATAAATTAGATATATACCATCGTATGCTATTATTTTTTTGTGAAGCCATTGAATATTTTCGATTTTGGTCAAAAAATCAAATAAGTAATCGACAAAGTTGTAAGTTTTTACTATTTTTTGTGGGAAATCCTCGAGCAGTGTTGCGATATATCAGAATACGCCTATGTACTATACCATTTCGTCTCGTTGGAAGAATATTTAACTATAAAAATTAAATAAATATTTTTGGATTTCAAATTTACTATACAAATGCGAATAATAACGCTAGCTAGCTAGCCTTGCAACCGATGAGGTTAATATTTTAATGTTTACGAAGACAAAGTTAAGTTGTTTCCTGAAAAGGTTGATTTTTAATTAATTTCTTGAAAATAAGTGAAAAAGAAGTTTTTGGAAAAATGTTTTAGCATCCGGTTTTCTGTTTTTTATTGAAAATTAATAAGTAAGTAATTACATGAGCTTTTGAAAGAAACTTTTGAAATTAATTTTTTTTATTTCGAGTTTGAAAATTAATTTTTCAAAAACTATTCATTAATACAACTTTATTTAAAATGCAATTTAAAGAAGAGATTTCAGGCTTTCCAAAAAATTATAAATTTAAGTTTTACCGTTGTTTTTAAATAGGTTTTTTCTTTTTAAAGTTAATTTTTTAGAACATTGCCCCTCCTGCCTTAAAGGGGGGTAGATAGACCCCCTATTTTACACAATTTTTTTCTTATCATAACTTAACCTACTCTACCCACTGTAACCCTGTAAGGATACCTCAAGGTTTGTTGTATATGCCTTTCCTTCTGACAAATAGTCCAGTAAAAGTGTCATTTGACCTAGCGCGAAGAGGCATGATCTGTTTTTTTTTCATGGATCGATAGGGGTTAATGTGAAAAGCTTAAAACCAAATTTGCACCACCTTACACCAAAGTTTTGGTAAAAATGTGTTTTTTGCCAAATTTGTGTTTTTAAGAATATCTCAGCTACAGAAAAAAAAATAATATATGCATTTACTCCCAATAATATTAACTTTTATATTATAGAAAAAATAATTTGTTTAAACAAATACATAAAAAGTTATAGTTGAATGAATGAAAGAAATATTGGGGGTTGTTGCTTAGACCGGATGAGGTTGCTCATACTACAGGGCTTCCTCCAATTTTATTTCCCTAAGAAATTTAAATATTTGGAGGACATTTAGAGAGCAAAGATCACTCTCTTCTACCTTCTGGTTTTCCAGGTGTTTTTTTCCTTTGATGCATAGTTGCATCGCATTTTCCTAGTATATGGTCTGGTGTTTCCTCATGTGTGCAGCGGAATCTGCATGTTGGACTGCTAACTACACCACGGATATTCAGGTGTCTTTTAAGTTTACAGTGCCCGGTGAGGAGACGAGATATTTTCCTAAGGTTGTTCCTAGTTAAGTTGATGCAGTCTTTAAATCGTGCTCGGTTGTAACTACCAAGTAATAGTTTTGTCTGCCTAAGCTTGGGGAGTTATTTCCAGTTTTTGAATCTTTTAACCTCCTCCAGTTTTTTAATTTTGTGTTTTATCACATTTTCTCCTAGGCCACAATAGGGTTAAGGCCCCATTAAGGGAGTCATTGCCCCTATTTTTGCTAAGGAATCTGCTTCTTCATTACCCTGGACACCAACTTGACCAGGTACCCAGTGAAGTGTGACACTGTTGTTCTTGCTCAGGACATTCAGCTTGTTCACACACTCCCAAATTACTTCAGAGCTGATGGCGTAAGAGCTCAGTGCTTTGAGTGCAGCTTGACTGTCCGACATAATGGCAATGTTTTGGTTTCGGTAACTTCTTTCAAGATTATGCTCTGCATATTTTGCTTTGGCGTGAACTTCCGCCTGAAAATGCTAATAGACTGTCCCATCGGTATGGAAAGATTGGTTCTAGGTCCAAAGATTCCAGCCCCAGTCCCTTCAGTTTTTCTCGATCCATCAATGTACCACTTGATGGCATTTGGTTTGAGAGTGTAGTTTACTTTTTCGCCTACACACTCCTTTTTTTTACTAAGCTTCATTTGTTGTATCTCTTAATCATGCCATGTCTTGGAATGTCAATAAGGTTTGTTACCACTGACTTTGGAATGCAGTCCCTTACCCTGAGAATAATGCATTAACTAGGACCGGTTCCTTCTTTGGCAAACCTCATGATGGCTCACTTAGCAGCACTGGCTATAGCTTCATGTAAGGGGGATAGATGAAGGATAACTTCCATGGCTGCTGTTCTCATTGCTCCAGTTATGCATAAGCATGCGAGCCTTTAGACTTTTCCTAGTAATTTCCTAGTTCTGAGCAATTCGGTTCTTTTATGCCATGGGACCGCACGATAAGTAATGATAGGTCTTACCACTATGGTGAACATCCACCAAAGAATGTTTGGTTTGCGGCCCATGATTTGGCAGAAGTCTTTTCTTCCTAAATGGTACTATCGTCGTCTTGGTAGAATTAATTGATTTATATATATATATATATATGATATTTATTTTATTTCCTTGTAATTTCTTCAAACTTCCCTGTGGCTGTGATGACGATATTATCAGCAAAACCAATACAGTGAATGCCTTGAGAAGCAAGCTTTTCTAGCAGTTTATCAATTATAAGACTTCACAGTAAGGGTTATAGTACCCCTTCCTGCGGACAACCTCTTGTTGTTAAGATTTTTCGCATATTTGGGCCTGCTCTTTCCTCAGCTGTTCTAGTGGCTAACATCTCACCAATCCATGTGGATATGATGTTGGGTACACCTTTCCTTACAAGAGCTTTATTAACCGCATCATGGGAGGTATTGTCAAAAGCATCTTCTATATCTAGAAAGGCTGAAAGTGCTATTTCCTGTAGATCTGCCCCCTCTGTAGGTATGTTGGCGTACACTAAGAGGCCTGTCGACTAAAACTAACGATCTATTTAAGTTGTCGACTATTTTTTCCAGAGTTTTAAGTACAAAGGACGTTAGGCTTATCGGCCTAAAAGAATTGCGGTGGGTTGTATCTTTCCTCCCTACTTTAGGAATAAAAATCACTTTAGCTCTTTTCCAAAAGGTGTTATCTCTACCCAGTTCCCTTCTAGAGGTAGGCTACGTGGAAAGTGCATGTTAAGCAGAAGAGTAGACCTCTGCTCTTCATTCTCTGTAAAGCTTCAATCACCATACCATAAAGCTAATGATGAAATTGTCTTCTCTTTTGCAGTTATAACGGGTGATTTTTTAAGAGGTTCAGAAGATTTAGAAGAAAAAAAACACAAAAAATTCGAAAAAATGAATGAAATATTTATTTGAATCGATAGTTTAAACCTTGCAATTTAATGTTTAAAGATAATTTCATGCAAATGTTGACCGCGGCTGCGTCTCAGGTAGCCCATCCGCTGAGTCCAATTTTGGCATACTCTTTCACACATATCGGCCGGTATCTCACGAATGAATGCATGGATGTTGGCTTCCAGTGCGTCAATCGAAGCGGGCTTGTCCCTATAGACATTAGCCTTGACATACCCCCACAAAAAATAATCTAATGGTGTCAAATCGCACGATCTAGGCGGCCAATTGACCGGCCCGAAACGTGAAATTAACTGTTCACCAAACTCGCCTCGCAATTGCGCCATTGTTTCGCATGCTGTGTGGCATGTGGCACCGTCTTGTTGAAACCACATATCATGCAAGTCAAGAACTTCCATTTCGGGCAAAAAAAAGTTTATTATCATCGCTCGGTAGCGTTCACCATTGACAGTAACGCTGCGATTCGCATCATCTTTGAAGAAATATGGCCCAATAATGCCGCCGGCCCATAAACCGCACCAAACAGTGGCTTTTTCGGGATGCATTGGTAGCTGTTGCAATGCTTCTGGCTGATCTTCACTCCAAATGCGGCAATTATGCTTATTTACGTACCCATTCAACCAAAAATGAGCCTCATCGCTGAACACAATTTTTCGATAAGAAAGCGGATCCTCGGCCAGCATATGGTTAGAGATTATCTACAAAAAGAAAAACAAAAAAAAAGGGAAAGAAGAAAAAAAAAAAAAACAATAATAAATAAATACATTCACGGCATATGAATGTAACATGGAAGCGAAATCACGGCATATGATTAGAGGCTATCCAAACAATATAATAATAAAAAAAAAAAAAAAAAAATATATAATATAAAAAAAATATATAAAAAAAAAAAATATATATAAAAAAAAAAGAAAAAAAAATAAATAAATAAATTTAAAAAAATTACATAATGTTTAAAGAAATTTTTTGACTCTATTACTTATAATCCCTTTAAAACATATAAGCAATAATAAATAAATACATTCACGGCATATGAATGTAACATGGTAGCGAAATCACGGCATATGATTAGAGGCTATCCAAACAATATAAAAAAAAAAAAAAAAAAAATATATACAAAAAAAAAATAATTGATTCTATTACTTGTAATCCCCTTTTACAGCATTCCACTAGTAGTGACCCAATTAATAGAAATCTTCAATTTTCCGAAAGATCGCGGCATACTAACCCTCCGACTAGGACCCTCAAGAACTATTACTAACTACAATAATCTAATCCATATCGTTAACTTAGAAGATTATCAGTATAGCATCCAACAGATAACTAACACGCTCAATCTTTTTGAAAAAAGAGCTACATTTACTAACCCAATTCATGTAACAAAACTTAAACTAAAAGAATTAAAAAATAAATTTGATACACTATATCCGTTAAAAAGAAATAAAAGAGGTCTTGTCAATGGACTTGGATCAGTTATTAAATTTATAACCGGAAATATGGATGCGGAAGACGCACAAGCTATTAACGAACAAATAGAATACCTTAACTCAAATCTTACTAACATTACTAATAAAATTTTATCCCAAAATGCCATTAATTTTCAAACAATAGAAAGATTTAAGAACATTACATCACACATTAATAATCAACAAAATAAAATAGAAGAATTCCTTTCGGAAACATATAATGCTGTAAAAAGAGAAAATCATATCTTTCTTGAAACACAATATTTGAATGAAATAAACTTTAACATCGACCTACTAACAAACCATATATCAAACATTGCTGAAGCAGTTATCCTTAGTAAATTAAACATTATTCCAAAATTTTTATTAAATGCGCAAGAACTACATCAAATAAAAAACAGATTTACAAATCAAAATGTCAAAGGTCAAAGTGGGCTTTGCGTTTTTCTGCAATTTCGTCACTAACGCATTGGAAATATGAAATCTAGCGATTAGACTAGGAGCAATGAATTTTGAGAAAAACGTGCACAAACGCGCTCATTACCTATTTTACCAAGGCAAAATGAAGAAAAAAATTCATTACAGTGAAAAGCTCTTTACTATAAGGTTTGTGCGCGTTTTTCTCGAAATCTGTAGCTCCTAAAAAAAAAATAGTATTATGATCTTTTTTGTCCAGAATTTTTCCAGAATTAAAACCAACTCTAAATCACTTTGAAAATGGAAGTCTGCTCTAAATACAACAACTTTTAAAACGAGAATCAACTTTCATGCAATTATAAACGACATAAGTATACTTTAACGATAAAACACTCGTCTAACTTTAAAAGCAGCAAAACTATTCTTTATCTCATAAAAACTATACTTAATCGATAGAGAAAAGTTATTTCCCAAAAAGAGAATTTAAGGGAAATATTTTGAAAAGACTTTTGATGATTTTTGACTTTTTAATAAGCAAAAACATACTAAATGAGAAGGAATCTAATCAAACAATCCTTAATTTTGCAATATTGTGGCTATGAGCACGCATACACTGTACCCACTAACATCCTAAAACTCAAAGAAATTGCAACAATTCCCAAGAGAGTGCAACAACAATTCAACTAAGCCAAAGATATAAGTTTTGGCTCCTAGAATAAAGTATAATGATATCTAAACAATCACAATATAAATTAAATTTAGCTACATATGTAACCAATGGCACTTTCACTGTATGTTTTATAAAATTTTCCTTCTTCAGCAAGAAATTATATCTTTTGAAGTATTTTTGTTGTTAAAGGAAATTTCATCGCGCTGTTGAACAAAAACCAAATCACTTTCTTTTTCAAGGTGGCGGTCTTCCCTTTACCCCGGGCGGAGAGGAGATGTAGCCAAACTTAAATCATGCATAAGATTTTGCGCATAGATTAATGAACTTTAATTTTCCCACGATTTTCTCAGAATCTATAGCTTGTATGAAAAAAGTATGTTAAACTTTTTTGTGTAGAATGACTTAAGCTACAATTTGTACCTTCACATTTTTTCAAAAAACTTATAGTTTTCGAGAAATAAAAAAAATTGTCTTACCCCCTTTAAACCCTCCTAAAAAATTAAGCCCCGGCCCAAATTTACGGATTTTTTCAGGATATGCTTAGATATCAAAACAAAGCCCCCTACCAAAATTCTGCTTTGTCGGAAATTTTTTTGAAGTGAAAGACTAATTTTCCTAGGCTATAAATGACATGAGCACAAACCTAGCAGTTGTTATAAGAACAACTCGTGCATCCAATGATATAAGATGTATTTGAATTAATAAAAAGTTAATATAAATAAACGCAGCGAGTGCCTTAAACTAGCACTATAAAGTTCGGAGGGGCCGGGCGCTTCAGTGGTCGGAAGAAAGCAAGTGAATACACAGAAAGCATATGTTGTGGCTAAAGTTGCGGAGTAAAGCGTCTCGTAGGGTTTCTATCAACTTACGGATTGAGTTGCACTCCGGGGCTCACAAAATTACTGCAAATTAATTAATATTTAAAATGGATTTAATGGTTTAAGTCAAGTATGCACATTTAGGTTATCTTTATTTGTATGGAGGTAAGAAATGGTTTTTTTTTTACTGAACACTCATGGGGGGTGCCATCTGTTTGAGAATGACTTCAACAAAAATTTATTAATTGTTTAAATAGCTATTATAATTTATAATCTAATTTGCGTTCGTAATTATGTTATTTCTTAATTTCAAAAATTTCTATATTGCTTATCTTGTTTGCTTGTTTGTGAAAAACTTTACTTTAGTTACGATGTAAATTTCTCTATTCTCCTAAATTGCTAATTGATCAACAGTTAATATTTTCTCGTATTTCTTTCTCATTTATGTAATTTCAAGTTCATGGGCATAGCTGTAAACTAAAATCATTCTTGTATTCCATCATCAGATGTTAATGTTCTCTTAAAAGTTTGTTAAGTGTTATACTTACTGTTCTTGTTGAAGCTAATCCTTCAAAATCAATTATTTCTCTGTCATTTGTTTTTAGACCACACTCAGGGTAACATCTTTAAGGTTAATAGAAAACATTATTAAAAATAACGTGGTAACCTTCGCTGTTTTTCTTGTTGCTGAATAATTTCGACTTCGCTAAGTTACCTGGTGTAAGCTATTCGTTTGTTTGGTCGTTTTCACACACTTTTTGCTCCAAATCGAGTTGGATTTTTTGTGGATTTTCACCACAATTTGAATTACAGTCCATTTAAATTGTAATGACGCATTACAAAGCTGCACAATAACGACGAAAACACGAACAAATTACATGCGTTCTTTCACTACACCGATCATTGAGTTCACACTCAGTTCAACATAGCCAAATCTCGGTGACATTAATTTGCAAAGGTTATTTCGTCATTCGCGAGGATGTAATTCACACTTGGTTGTTACCAAAAGGTTGCCTAGTAGAACCCAATAAGACCAACAAGATAGGGAGAAAAAGGAAGCAAAAAGTAGGAAAAATAGCCGACCGCGCATATAAATACGCCTAAACTCGTGGAGTAGGAGCCAGTCGGACTTCGATCGTCGGTAAGCAAGGACCAGTGGTAAGTAATTTGGATATTAACAGAGGCTTCCCCCCACCAGTGGTAAGGGGCTTCTTGTGAAGTATTCAAGATTCATTGATTTACCAGTTTCGACTGTGATTTACCAGTTTCGACTGTGTTTTACCCACGATAAGTGGTGATTGACCCGTTTTACGGTGATTTACCAGTTTCGACTGTGTTTTACCAGTTTCGGCTGTGTTTTACCCACGATAAGTGGTGATTGACCCGTTTTACGGTGATTTACCAGTTTCGACTGTGTTTTACCAGTCTCGGCTGTGTTTTACCCACGATAAGTGGTGATTGACCCGTTTTACGGTGATTTACCAGTTTCGACTGTGTTTTACCAGTTTTCGGCTGTGTTTTACCCACGATAAGTGGCGATCGACCCGTTTTACGGTGATTTACCAGTTTCGACTGTGTTTTACCAGTTTCGGCTGTGTTTTATCCACGATAAGTGGTGATTGACCCGTTTTACGGTGATTTACCAGTTTCGACTGTGTTTTACCAGTTTCGGCTGTGTTTTACCCACGATAAGTGGTGATTGACCCGTTTTTACGGTGATTTACCAGTTTCGACTGTGTTTTACCAGTTTCGGCTGTGTTTTACCCACGATAAGTAGGGATCGACCCGTTTTACGGTGATTTACCAGTTTCGACTGTGTTTTACCAGTTTCGGCTGTGTTTTACCCACGGTAAGTGGTGATCGACCCGTTTTACGGTGATTTACCAGTTTCGACTGTGTTTTACCAGTTTCGGCTGTGTTTTACCCGCGATAAGTGGTGATTGACCCGTTTTACGGTGATTTACCAGTTTCGACTGTGTTTTACCAGTTTCGGCTGTGTTTTACCCACGATAAGTGGTGATTGACCCGTTTTACGGTGATTTACCAGTTCGACTGTGTTTTACCAGTTTCGGCTGTGATTTATCAGTTTAGGCTGTGATTTACCCACGATAAGTGGCGATTTACCTGTTTCACGGCGATTACGCCAGTTACGACCGGGTCGACGGAATAGACGTGGTTCAACCGTGCCCCACGCCACCAGCTGGCCAACACTTACCGCGAAGGCTACACCGGACCCATAACGCAGGCCGAGATTTCGGTGGGAAGAGCTACTACGGAGACCGTAATTATACATGAAGAATCTAACAAGTCATATGAAATAAATTCAACCCCAGATTGTGAAACAAATTAAAAGAAAATACCAAATAAAGACAAAGACCTATTTGATGTTAAATTTCGGTGTTTTATTTAACTGACCCTGGATACCGTGAGCATACCCCGGCTGGAAAACCTAAAACACCCTCACATTTTGGCGCCCGAGCAGGGACTTGAACCCTAGACCGTTGGATTGTGGGCTCAACTCGTCGGCAGCGACGTTTCAAAGAATGTTGGATTCGGTCTTAGGACCCGAGATGGAACCTTATGCTTTTGCATACCTGGACGATATTATAGTAGTTAGCGGGTCCTTTCAGGAACACCTTCGACATTTGCAAGAAGTGTTTCATAGGCTCCAACAGGCTCACTTGCGGATCAACGGAGAAAAATGTACGTTTTGCAAAAAGGAGTTGAAATATCTGGGTCACGTCGTAAGTGACCAAGGAATCGCTACCGATCCCGATAAGATAGCAGCTGTCAAAGAACTCAAGGATCCCAGAAATGTGAAAGATCTGCGCCGGGTGTTAGGCATAGCATCATGGTATCGTCGTTTTATAAAGGATTTTTCCATTATTGCAACGCCCCTTACAAAATTATTGAAGAAAAACCAGGCCTGGGAATGGGCTGAAGCTCAACAAGAGGCGTTCGCAAATTTAAAAAAGAAGCTCACAGAGGCTCCAGTACTGAAATGCCCAGATTTTGAGCTACCCTTTACGCTACAGACAGATGCCAGCCACTTTGGCTTAGGGGTGGTACTGTCGCAAAACACTAAAGGACAAGAACGGGTGATCGCGTACGCCAGCCGCACTTTGACCCCTCTAGAGATCAAGTACTCGGTAACGGAAAAGGAGTGCTTAGCCATCCTGTGGGGAATACGGAAAATGAGGCCGTACTTGGAAGGATACCATTTTACCGTGGTGACGGATCATCACTCTCTGAAATGGCTGCACTCGCTGGAGAACCCATCCGGAAGATTGGCCAGGTGGGCCATTGAATTACAACAATACGACTTCGAAATACATTACCGCAAAGGAACCATGAATGTGGTAGCCGACGCCTTATCAAGGGATCCCTTACCAATACAAGAGAGCGACTTGTATACCGTTTACGACAAGCCCGAGGACTGGATCCAGACGAAAACTCGGGAGGTGCAAGCAAACCCTACCAGATACCTGGAATACCAAGTAATAGATGGAAAGTTATACCGAAAATTCAAAACACACACGCTGTCCGAAAAGACGTCCCAATGGAAATGGTGTGTACCCATCACCGAAAGGGAGGCAGTAATAAGGTCCACCACCGAAGAACCGAATTAAAACCCCACCGTAAGAGGGGACCTGAACATCGTTATCAAATTACCGACCGAATCCAGACCGTATTTAAAAGAAATACAAAACAACCACACCGCACTTTACCGTTCGCCGCACTGCACTTTACCGTCCACCGTACCGCACTTTACCGTTTACCGCACTGCACTTTACCGTTAACCGCACCGCGCTATACCGTTCACCGCACCGCACTTTACCGTTTACCGCACCGCACTTTACCGTTAACCGCACCGCACTATACCGTTCACCGCACCGCACTTTACCGTCAACCGCATCGCACTTTACCGTTAACTGCACCGCACTTTACCGTTTGCCGCACCGCACTTTACCGTTTACCGCACCGCACTTTACCGTTCACCGTACCGCACTTTCCCGTTTGCCCGATAATACGAGCTGAATCATATATACACCGATAGCCAGACACGCTATAACCGCACCGAATACCGTAATTGTACACCAACAGAGTGTAAAACTGTACGCAAATAATTTCTGTTTGATTGATAACGTTTCCTCGTTTGGGAAAAGCTAATATTAAAATGATGTCAGATGATGAACCTGAATTCGACGTATTTGCTAGTATAGGGGCAATTTACCTATTGAACAAGCAAGAGATCGTGGAGCGAATGGCCCAATTAAACCTGGATACAGAGGGAACCCTGCCAACCCTCAGAGCCCGTTTTAGTACCTACATTAAGGAGGCGAGACTGCGGAAGTCGACGCAAGACCTCCTAGTAGAGGTAGAAAAGCTGGCCCTAGACCGAGAATTCCGAGACGACGACTCTAGCCAAGCAGCAGAGCAATCCAACGACGGAGAGGAATCAGACCAAACCACTCACAATACCACGCGCAAAGAAGGGGTCAAAGATTACTTTTTCTGCGTACCATCACGGGATAAACTCCGCGCAGGTACGATTCAAACCAAAGCGCAAATTGGCATACCCGAGGCCAAGGCCAATACCTTGCCGCCAACAGCCGCACACAGTACCCAGTACCTGTCCGACTAGACGATACAACGACTAATACCGACTAGACAATATGAGCCTACAACGGAAGGCCGTATGGTTCTGAGTCGCGAAGCCGAAGTGATGAATATCGTCCGAAAATGGGGGGTAAGGTTCGACGGCTCTGGCAACGCATCCGAATTGATCAAACGATTGGAGGAATTAATCGAGTGCTATAGGATCCCACCACAGGAGATGGTTCGTACCTTACCCGAAATACTAAGAGGTACGGCGTTGGAGTGGTATCGTATTAATCGAGTGCAATTTTTGACATGGGCCGACTTCCACAAAGCTTTCTTAGAACATTTCTTACCAATCCGATACATTAATAAATTAGAAGATGAAATTGCGCGAAAACGACAAGGCCCAAGAGAAAAGGCCAAAGATTTCATCCGATCTATGCAGTACCTGATCCACCAACACCCTGCCATGAAGGTAGAAGAAAGCACCGACAAAATCTATGACCGACTCAGACCGGAATACCATCTCTATGTTCGGAGAAAGGATTTCCGCACACTAGAAGAGTTAATGGAACTGGTAGAAGAGTACGAGTATATTAACCACGAAAACCGCAGTATGGCGCCAACAGCGAGCAGACCCGTTCCCCGGAGCCCACCTGTACCTATGCGGGACCAACCCGACCGCCCGCAAGTAAGAACAAATAACGAGGCTTATGACCGAAACACTCACTGTTGGAACTGTAAGCAAAGGGGGCACAACAAAGCTAACTGCAGGCGGCCCTTCCGTATGTTTTGTTCCTTCTGCGGAGAAGACGGGCGAATGACTCGGGACTGCCAGTGCCGCTCGCATAGAGCATCGGCAATATGCGACTGCGCAAACGAAGTTGGAGCAGACAGTAGACTAAGTGAACTGGAGGAGCCGCTACATACAAACAGGTCTGCAGAACAAAAAGAACAAGAGAGTATACCAACGTCGTGGTCAGTAAATGTTGTCGAGGAAACAAAGGACGACAACGCTTGCTTGGCCATCCAAAGTAGAACGGACCCGCGAATGTTTGTCAAAATAACTATCTGTGGATACCCAACAACGGCTTTACTTGATACGGGAGCCACTAAATCGTTCGTAAACGAAGAAGTTTTTACCTTGCTGAGGAGAATAAAGGCACCAGTTAAATACGAGTTGCATCGAGTGCACCTGGCCGATGGTACGAGTATGCCCACCCGCGAACACTTCCAAGTAGACTTAAGGATAGGTGACCAGAAGATACGTGGGGAGGTTACGTACCTCAGAAACTTGGCTGAAAAGGTTATCCTCGGTATGGATACCTTAAGAGAATTGGATCTTTCGATTAGCCTGGGGAAGACGGAAATATTCGGCAACAACGGTAGACCACCGGCACCTCAACGGGATCATCTGTGTTTATTAGGAGGGACGCCTTTATCCCCGGAGCAGGAAGGGCAACTGAACAGCTTGCTTAATCAGGAATTGCCCAAATTTTCAATGCTGAATAGTACAACTAATGCAGCCGTTCACAGTATCAAGCTTAAAACGCAGGAGCCCATCCGGCAAAGATATTACCCAAGAAACCCGGCTATGCAGAAGGTGATCGATGAGGAAATAGACGAGCTGTTACGTACTGACAAAATAGAGCCTTCCAAAAGTCCGTATAGCTCTCCAATCGTACTAGTTAAGAAAAAGAACGACACATGGAGAGTCTGCGTTGAATACAGGCAATTAAACCAGATCTCCATCATGGATGCGTATCCGTTGCCCCAAATTAATGCGATACTGGACAAGCTAAAACAAGCCAAGTTCATATCGACCATTGATTTAAAGCAAGGGTATTGGCAGATACCATTGGACAAGGCGTTTAGAGCCTCTACCGCATTTTCAGTACCCGGACGAGGTTTGTTCCAATGGAAAGTTCTGCCTTATGGCAGGAAAAAAAAAAAAAAAAAGAATGGGGAAGAAGTTTGTTTTTTTGTTGACTTTTCTTTATTGAATTATATTTTATGTTGTTAAAATTACGATTAAGTTTGTTGTTTCAAACTTGAATTTTTTTTTTGCTAATGAAAGCGTTTTATAGTTATATATAAAAAAGGGAACACAAAATTTAAAAAAAAAAAAAATGGATTAAAAAAAATAATAAAGAAAAAAAAAAACCGAGAAAAAATTTTAGAAAACAAAAAAAAAGGTGTTTGCGATAAAAAAAAAATGGGTTAAAGAAAAAAAAAACCTTTAAAAATCATTCACCGTTGCAGAAGGACAAGACGAGGAAGTCCTCGTTTTCTAAAGCAGGGGGGAATTGTAATGACGCATTACAAAGCTGCACAATAACGACGAAAACACGAGCAAATTACATGCGTTCTTTCACTACACCGATCATTGAGTTCACACTCAGTTCAACATAGCCAAATCTCGGTGACATTAATTTGCAAAGGTTATTTCGTCATTCGCGAGGATGTAATTCACACTTGGTTGTTACCAAAAGGTTGCCTAGTAGAACCCAATAAGACCAACAAGATAGGGAGAAAAAGGAAGCAAAAAGTAGGAAAAATAGCCGACCGCGCATATAAATACGCCTAAACTCGTGGAGTAGGAGCCAGTCGGACTTCGATCGTCGGTAAGCAAGGACCAGTGGTAAGTAATTTGGATATTAACAGAGGCTTCCCCCCACCAGTGGTAAGGGGCTTCTTGTGAAGTATTCAAGATTCATTGATTTACCAGTTTCGACTGTGATTTACCAGTTTCGACTGTGTTTTACCCACGATAAGTGGTGATTGACCCGTTTTACGGTGATTTACCAGTTTCGACTGTGTTTTACCAGTTTCGGCTGTGTTTTACCCACGATAAGTGGTGATTGACCCGTTTTACGGTGATTTACCAGTTTCGACTGTGTTTTACCAGTTTCGGCTGTGTTTTATCCACGATAAGTGGTGATTGACCCGTTTTACGGTGATTTACCAGTTTCGACTGTGTTTTACCAGTTTCGGCTGTGTTTTACCCACGATAAGTGGTGATTGACCTGTTTTTACGGTGATTTACCAGTTTCGACTGTGTTTTACCAGTTTCGGCTGTGTTTTACCCACGATAAGTGGTGATTGACCCGTTTTACGGTGATTTACCAGTTTCGACTGTGTTTTACCAGTTTCGGCTGTGTTTTATCCACGATAAGTGGTGATTGACCCGTTTTACGGTGATTTACCAGTTTCGACTGTGTTTTACCAGTTTCGGCTGTGTTTTACCCACGATAAGTGGTGATTGACCCGTTTTTACGGTGATTTACCAGTTTCGACTGTGTTTTACCAGTTTCGGCTGTGTTTTACCCACGATAAGTAGGGATCGATCCGTTTTACGGTGATTTACCAGTTTCGACTGTGTTTTACCAGTTTCGGCTGTGTTTTACCCACGGTAAGTGGTGATCGACCCGTTTTACGGTGATTTACCAGTTTCGACTGTGTTTTACCAGTTTCGGCTGTGTTTTACCCGCGATAAGTGGTGATTGACCCGTTTTACGGTGATTTACCAGTTTCGACTGTGTTTTACCAGTTTCGGCTGTGTTTTACCCACGATAAGTGGTGATTGACCCGTTTTACGGTGATTTACCAGTTCGACTGTGTTTTACCAGTTTCGGCTGTGATTTATCAGTTTAGGCTGTGATTTACCCACGATAAGTGGCGATTTACCTGTTTCACGGCGATTACGCCAGTTACGACCGGGTCGACGGAATAGACGTGGTTCAACCGTGCCCCACGCCACCAGCTGGCCAACACTTACCGCGAAGGCTACACCGGACCCATAACGCAGGCCGAGATTTCGGTGGGAAGAGCTACTACGGAGACCGTAATTATACATGAAGAATCTAACAAGTCATATGAAATAAATTCAACCCCAGATTGTGAAACAAATTAAAAGAAAATACCAAATAAAGACAAAGACCTATTTGATGTTAAATTTCGGTGTTTTATTTAACTGACCCTGGACACCGTGAGCATACCCCGGCTGGAAAACCTAAAACACCCTCACAAAATTAAATTTTGAAGCCGATCATTCTGTTCCTGTTATAAAAATAGTTTTTTTTTTGGATTTCACTAATTTAACTGGAATTGTGATTTTGTTCTTGCTTCGTGACTAGCATCCTACGTGTTCTTCGGTGCTCCATAGGATTATCGACACTTCGTTCCTTTGCTTGTTTGCTGCAGTTTGCCATAATTTGATAAGAACATTCGCGCCTTGTCCAGTTTCTTGATGAAAAATTAAATTTCGTACTTCCACATGTTGTTCGCTGTTCCATGGATATTTGCTCACGTGGTCGCTTTGCTGGTGTGTTGCAAGAATTATCTACAACTACCTACGTCATAATAAGTGGAGTTATTCAGATCTTGGGTTATATACATTTTCAAAGTTTTTGTTTTTGTTAAAATGCCCGATGCACCTCCTCTTGCGGCTCTTCGATTAGTTCGTGATCATCTCTAAGCTTCCTTGACCAAGCTAGTTAAGTATACTGAGTCCATAGACAACAGGATTTCATTAGCTGATTTGGACGTACGCTTGTCTTAGGCAACAGGTTTATGGGATGAATTAAACGCTTCTCAAACTTGCATGTACGAGTTCGTGGAAGAAGAAGGTTACGTAGATCCTGCTGCCGATTATGATGAGTTCCAGACGAAGTATTTGATGGTACAATCTGTTCTTTTGTCTTCGATCAGGGAAAGGGAGAAATTGGAAAAGAGCAGGGACGTCATAGGCCAATTAGCTGATCAACAGAAGATTCGACTGGAATCGTTAGGAAAATCGCATTTTTCGGAGGCTAAATCGAATTTCTTTCTTCCGAAAATTCATATCGAAACCTTTTCCCGAGGGTATCAAGAATGGCCATCCTTTAGGGATATGTTCAAAAGTGCCGTTCATGATAAAACAAACTTGTCTCCGATTCAGAAGTAACTCTTCTTAAAATCTTCTCTTCGTAACACTGCCTTAGGTCTTCTTAATCATCTGCTGCTAACCAACTCTACCTACGAGGAAGCATTGTACAGATTGTTGAAGCGACTTTCATGGAATTACCAACCATAAAAGTTTCTAGTGTCAATCATTTACGAAAAATTTCGAACGGTGTGGACGAAATAATAAGAGGTCTCACGGCCATAAATTCGCCCAATAGAGACCTTTGGGTTATTTACCTATTGCTTAATAAACTGGAATCGGAAACACAAAAAGCATGGACAAAGGACAGTTCTACTGTAGAAAACCCTACAATTATCGAGTTTCTAGAATTTTTAGAACTTCGTTGAGATACACTGGAGAGTGCCCACACCAACTTCCGTGAACATTATAGGCCGAAGAGTTCCGTAGTAAAAACCATGCACACTACTACATCCTCGTGTATAAAATGCAGTGGTTGTCATGGGCCTTTACAATGCCCAGACTTTCTTGATATGAAAGCATAAATTTTCTAAGAGATTAAGTTAAATTTAAAAGAATTTGTTTCAATTGCTTGCGACCTGGCCATCCTTCAAATCGATGTTCATTCAAATTTTGGTGCTCGGACTGCAAATCTCGCCACCATAGTTTAGTGCACAACGATTCGGTACACACAAGGAAATTCAACCTGCTAACACATCAGTTAGCAATTCGTTAAATGGAGGCCCAATTCGGGAATTCTTTTCACAAACTAACCCAACCAATGCTCCGACTTTAAACGCATTTGTTTCAAACAACCATTCGCTAAACGTCGTTGATTATGCACCCCAGACTCTGCTTCCAACTGCTATTGGGAAAGTCCAAGATATACATGCTGTATATAGGAGTGTTCGGATTCTCATCGACTCAGGCTCACAGGTTTCTTTTCTTACAGAGTCTTGTGCCCAACGGCTTGGGCTCAAACGAAGAAACGCTCGTATACCTATAAGTGGTATTGGATCTACCAGCGCTGGTAGATCCCCTTCCATCATTGGTAATACGAGTAGCTTCATGCTCTGATTTATTTAGTATTTCAGTTAATGATGATATGGATCATTTAACCCAGTTACAATTGGCCGATCCTTCTTTCCATAAATCATCACCCGTCGACATTTTTTTGGGAAATTCTCTTCGGAAGCGTCGTTTATAGTAGAAAGGTCTACCCTATAGCACAAAAAACAATCTTCGGTTGGGTGCTAGCTGGAAAATTACCTTCCATCAACGAAGCATATATTCTATCGTACCCCGTCACTCTGGATGTTGACTCAATTCTGAAAGCATTGTGGACGATAGAAGAGGTTGATCCTAAAGAAGATTAGGAAGTTGAAGATCACTTTCTTCGGACTCACAGCCGTGACTCAAACGGGAAGTTTATAGTTGCCCTTCCTTTCAAACCTCCGAAGTTTGCTGATTCATTTAATGGCGCTCTTTCGCGACTTAAATCTATGGAAAAGAAGTTTTCCAACTATAAAATCTTCTTCGAGACATATTCTTCGTTTCTAGATGAATATTTAGCTTTAGGACACATGATGAAAGTTCCTAGCTTGGATATTAACAATCCTAACGTCTTTGACTTACCTCACCACGCTGTGTTGAAGCCTGTTTGCTGTTTGTTTGCATTTTTGCCGTCATTAATTCGTTTTCACAGCGAACATCGTGAAAATGTTCCGCCAAATTTGGGTGTCGCATTAAAATTCGGAATGCCAACGCATCGTCTGGCGACAGTCTCCCTCGGAACCCTTAGAACATTTTCGTTTACGCACAGTGACATACGAAACTTCTTGTGCTCAATTTTTGTCGGTTCGGGTGTTGGAACAATTAGCAAAAGACTATAGAGAAGAATTGTCAGTAGCCGTGGATATAGTGCTAAATGACTATTACGTTGACGACGTGGTTTCGGTAAGTGAAGCATTATTTAAAAAAAAACTTCAATTGAACTGCTGTCAAAAGGCGGTATACATCTCAGCACTTGGGAGAGCAATTATAATGAATTCGAATGTGTTCTTAGACTCTGACGCGGATATGTGGACGAAAGTTCTCGGTCTTTATTGGAATTCGAAGTGTGATTTATTTAGTTTTCATTTAAATTACACCCCAAACAATTAAATTACACAATAACAAAACGCCAAATACTGCGTGAAGATGCACGCATATTTTACAAGAATTGTGGCATACGAAGTTAGGTTAGGATGAGGAAATTCCAAGTATAATATCTACTAAATGGAGTAGCTATCGCAATGAATTTCCGATTCTTACAAAAATCAATATACGTAGAACAATTGGTATTGCAAACACCGCCTTCGAATTACACGAGTTTTCCAATGCATCTGCATCCGCGTATGCTGCAGTAATATACTCGCACTATCGGTTACCTGATGGAACTTATGTCATCAATATTGTAGCTTCAAAATCTCGTGTTGCTCCATTAAAACAACTCAGCATTCCAAGATTGGAGCTTTGAGGAACTCTTCTCTTCGCTAGGTTGCTCGTATCCGTTCAGGGTGTCTTGAATATCACTTTCTCTGACGTATATGCCTGGTCTGATTCGAATGTCGTCTTATCTTGCTTGTCTTCCCCTCCTCGTAGTTGGAATATTTTCGTAGGAAATCTAACGTCGGAGATTCTTAACACGATCCCAAGAAACAGATGTTTTCACGTTAGGTCGGAGTGCAACCCAGCCGACATCAGCTGGACATCACAGCTGCTCGAGCACCGCCTGGATTTTTTGCAGAGAGCTGTAAAATAGCAGATTTATCACCATTCTTGAATAGTGAAAATATTATTCGCGTCGGTGGTAGAACTGAAAATGCGGATATTTCGTTTAATGCAAATTAATATTTAATTATTTCTTGATATGAAAGCATAAATTTTCTAAGAGATTAAGTTAAATTTAAAAGAATTTGTTTCAATTGCTTGCGACCTGGCCATCCTTCAAATCGATGTTCATCCAAATTTTGGTGCTCGGACTGCAAATCTCGCCACCATAGTTTAGTGCACAACGATTCGGTACACACAAGGAAATTCAACCTGCTAACACATCAGTTAGCAATTCGTTAAATGGAGGCCCAATTCGGGAATTCTTTTCACAAACTAACCCAACCAATGCTCCGACTTTAAACGCATTTGTTTCAAACAACCATTCGCTAAACGTCGTTGATTATGCACCCCAGACTCTGCTTCCAACTGCTATTGGGAAAGTCCAAGATATACATGCTGTATATAGGAGTGTTCGGATTCTCATCGACTCAGGCTCACAGGTTTCTTTTGTTACAGAGTCTTGTGCCCAACGGCTTGGGCTCAAACGAAGAAACGCTCGTATACCTATAAGTGGTATTGGATCTACCAGCGCTGGTAGATCCCCTTCCATCATTGGTAATACGAGTAGCTTCATGCTCTGATTTATTTAGTATTTCAGTTAATGATGATATGGATCATTTAACCCAGTTACAATTGGCCGATCCTTCTTTCCATAAATCATCACCCGTCGACATTTTTTTGGGAAATTCTCTTCGGAAGCGTCGTTTATAGTAGAAAGGTCTACCCTATAGCACAAAAAACAATCTTCGGTTGGGTGCTAGCTGGAAAATTACCTTCCATCAACGAAGCATATATTCTATCGCACCCCGTCACTCTGGATGTTGACTCAATTCTGAAAGCATTGTGGACGATAGAAGAGGTTGATCCTAAAGAAGATTAGGAAGTTGAAGATCACTTTCTTCGGACTCACAGCCGTGACTCAAACGGGAAGTTTATAGTTGACCTTCCTTTCAAACCTCCGAAGTTTGCTGATTCATTTAATGGCGCTCTTTCGCGACTTAAATCTATGGAAAAGAAGTTTTCCAACTATAAAATCTTCTTCGAGACATATTCTTCGTTTCTAGATGAATATTTAGCTTTAGGACACATGATGAAAGTTCCTAGCTTGGATATTAACAATCCTAACGTCTTTGACTTACCTCACCACGCTGTGTTGAAGCCAGACAGTACAACTACCAAACTTCGGGTCGTTTTCCATGGATTCTTCAAGGATTCTAAAGGTCGCTGTCTTAATGATTCGCTTATGATAGGTCCACCAATTTAAAAGAATCTGTTTGCTGTTTGTTTGCATTTTTGCCGTCATTAATTCGTTTTCACAGCGAACATCGTGAAAATGTTCCTCCAAATTTGGGTGTCGCATTAAAATTCGGAATGCCAACGCATCATCTGGCGACAGTCTCCCTCGGAACCCTTAGAACATTTTCGTTTACGCACAGTGACATACGAAACTTCTTGTGCTCAATTTTTGTCGGTTCGGGTGTTGGAACAATTAGCAAAAGACTATAGAGAAGAATTATCAGTAGCCGTGGATATAGTGCTAAATGACTATTACGTTGACGACGTGGTTTCGGTAAGTAAAGCATTATTTAAAAAAAAACTTCAATTGAACTGCTGTCAAAAGGCGGTATACATCTCAGCACTTGGGAGAGCAATTATAATGAATTCGAATGTGTTCTTAGACTCTGACGCGGATATGTGGACGAAAGTTCTCGGTCTTTATTGGAATTCGAAGTGTGATTTATTTAGTTTTCATTTAAATTACACCCCAAACAATTAAATTACACAATAACAAAACGCCAAATACTGCGTGAAGATGCACGCATATTTTACAAGAATTGTGGCATACGAAGTTAGGTTAGGATGAGGAAATTCCAAGTATAATATCTACTAAATGGAGTAGCTATCGCAATGAATTTCCGATTCTTACAAAAATCAATATACGTAGAACAATTGGTATTGCAAACACCGCCTTCGAATTACACGAGTTTTCCAATGCATCTGCATCCGCGTATGCTGCAGTAATATACTCGCACTATCGGTTACCTGATGGAACTTATGTCATCAATATTGTAGCTTCAAAATCTCGTGTTGCTCCATTAAAACAACTCAGCATTCCAAGATTGGAGCTTTGAGGAACTCTTCTCTTCGCTAGGTTGCTCGTATCCGTTCAGGGTGTCTTGAATATCACTTTCTCTGACGTATATGCCTGGTCTGATTCGAATGTCGTCTTATCTTGCTTGTCTTCCCCTCCTCGTAGTTGGAATATTTTCGTAGGAAATCTAACGTCGGAGATTCTTAACACGATCCCAAGAAACAGATGTTTTCACGTTAGGTCGGAGTGCAACCCAGCCGACATCAGCTGGACATCACAGCTGCTCGAGCACCGCCTGGATTTTTTGCAGAGAGCTGTAAAATAGCAGATTTATCACCATTCTTGAATAGTGAAAATATTATTCGCGTTGGTGGTAGAACTGAAAATGCGGATATTTCGTTTAATGCAAATTAATATTTAATTATTTCTTGATATGAAAGCATAAATTTTCTAAGAGATTAAGTTAAATTTAAAAGAATTTGTTTCAATTGCTTGCGACCTGGCCATCCTTCAAATCGATGTTCATCCAAATTTTGGTGCTCGGACTGCAAATCTCGCCACCATAGTTTAGTGCACAACGATTCGGTACACACAAGGAAATTCAACCTGCTAACACATCAGTTAGCAATTCGTTAAATGGAGGCCCAATTCGGGAATTCTTTTCACAAACTAACCCAACCAATGCTCCGACTTTAAACGCATTTGTTTCAAACAACCATTCGCTAAACGTCGTTGATTATGCACCCCAGACTCTGCTTCCAACTGCTATTGGGAAAGTCCAAGATATACATGCTGTATATAGGAGTGTTCGGATTCTCATCGACTCAGGCTCACAGGTTTCTTTTGTTACAGAGTCTTGTGCCCAACGGCTTGGGCTCAAACGAAGAAACGCTCGTATACCTATAAGTGGTATTGGATCTACCAGCGCTGGTAGATCCCCTTCCATCATTGGTAATACGAGTAGCTTCATGCTCTGATTTATTTAGTATTTCAGTTAATGATGATATGGATCATTTAACCCAGTTACAATTGGCCGATCCTTCTTTCCATAAATCATCACCCGTCGACATTTTTTTGGGAAATTCTCTTCGGAAGCGTCGTTTATAGTAGAAAGGTCTACCCTATAGCACAAAAAACAATCTTCGGTTGGGTGCTAGCTGGAAAATTACCTTCCATCAACGAAGCATATATTCTATCGTACCCCGTCACTCTGGATGTTGACTCAATTCTGAAAGCATTGTGGACGATAGAAGAGGTTGATCCTAAAGAAGATTAGGAAGTTGAAGATCACTTTCTTCGGACTCACAGCCGTGACTCAAACGGGAAGTTTATAGTTGCCCTTCCTTTCAAACCTCCGAAGTTTGCTGATTCATTTAATGGCGCTCTTTCGCGACTTAAATCTATGGAAAAGAAGTTTTCCAACTATAAAATCTTCTTCGAGACATATTCTTCGTTTCTAGATGAATATTTAGCTTTAGGACACATGATGAAAGTTCCTAGCTTGGATATTAACAATCCTAACGTCTTTGACTTACCTCACCACGCTGTGTTGAAGCCTGTTTGCTGTTTGTTTGCATTTTTGCCGTCATTAATTCGTTTTCACAGCGAACATCGTGAAAATGTTCCGCCAAATTTGGGTGTCGCATTAAAATTCGGAATGCCAACGCATCGTCTGGCGACAGTCTCCCTCGGAACCCTTAGAACATTTTCGTTTACGCACAGTGACATACGAAACTTCTTGTGCTCAATTTTTGTCGGTTCGGGTGTTGGAACAATTAGCAAAAGACTATAGAGAAGAATTATCAGTAGCCGTGGATATAGTGCTAAATGACTATTACGTTGACGACGTGGTTTCGGTAAGTGAAGCATTATTTAAAAAAAAACTTCAATTGAACTGCTGTCAAAAGGCGGTATACATCTCAGCACTTGGGAGAGCAATTATAATGAATTCGAATGTGTTCTTAGACTCTGACGCGGATATGTGGACGAAAGTTCTCGGTCTTTATTGGAATTCGAAGTGTGATTTATTTAGTTTTCATTTAAATTACACCCCAAACAATTAAATTACACAATAACAAAACGCCAAATACTGCGTGAAGATGCACGCATATTTTACAAGAATTGTGGCATACGAAGTTAGGTTAGGATGAGGAAATTCCAAGTATAATATCTACTAAATGGAGTAGCTATCGCAATGAATTTCCGATTCTTACAAAAATCAATATACGTAGAACAATTGGTATTGCAAACACCGCCTTCGAATTACACGAGTTTTCCAATGCATCTGCATCCGCGTATGCTGCAGTAATATACTCGCACTATCGGTTACCTGATGGAACTTATGTCATCAATATTGTAGCTTCAAAATCTCGTGTTGCTCCATTAAAACAACTCAGCATTCCAAGATTGGAGCTTTGAGGAACTCTTCTCTTCGCTAGGTTGCTCGTATCCGTTCAGGGTGTCTTGAATATCACTTTCTCTGACGTATATGCCTGGTCTGATTCGAATGTCGTCTTATCTTGCTTGTCTTCCCCTCCTCGTAGTTGGAATATTTTCGTAGGAAATCTAACGTCGGAGATTCTTAACACGATCCCAAGAAACAGATGTTTTCACGTTAGGTCGGAGTGCAACCCAGCCGACATCAGCTGGACATCACAGCTGCTCGAGCACCGCCTGGATTTTTTGCAGAGAGCTGTAAAATAGCAGATTTATCACCATTCTTGAATAGTGAAAATATTATTCGCGTCGGTGGTAGAACTGAAAATGCGGATATTTCGTTTAATTCAAATTAATATTTAATTATTTCTTGATATGAAAGCATAAATTTTCTAAGAGATTAAGTTAAATTTAAAAGAATTTGTTTCAATTGCTTGCGACCTGGCCATCCTTCAAATCGATGTTCATCCAAATTTTGGTGCTCGGACTGCAAATCTCGCCACCATAGTTTAGTGCACAACGATTCGGTACACACAAGGAAATTCAACCTGCTAACACATCAGTTAGCAATTCGTTAAATGGAGGCCCAATTCGGGAATTCTTTTCACAAACTAACCCAACCAATGCTCCGACTTTAAACGCATTTGTTTCAAACAACCATTCGCTAAACGTCGTTGATTATGCACCCCAGACTCTGCTTCCAACTGCTATTGGGAAAGTCCAAGATATACATGCTGTATATAGGAGTGTTCGGATTCTCATCGACTCAGGCTCACAGGTTTCTTTTCTTACAGAGTCTTGTGCCCAACGGCTTGGGCTCAAACGAAGAAACGCTCGTATACCTATAAGTGGTATTGGATCTACCAGCGCTGGTAGATCCCCTTCCATCATTGGTAATACGAGTAGCTTCATGCTCTGATTTATTTAGTATTTCAGTTAATGATGATATGGATCATTTAACCCAGTTACAATTGGCCGATCCTTCTTTCCATAAATCATCACCCGTCGACATTTTTTTGGGAAATTCTCTTCGGAAGCGTCGTTTATAGTAGAAAGGTCTACCCTATAGCACAAAAAACAATCTTCGGTTGGGTGCTAGCTGGAAAATTACCTTCCATCAACGAAGCATATATTCTATCGCACCCCGTCACTCTGGATGTTGACTCAATTCTGAAAGCATTGTGGACGATAGAAGAGGTTGATCCTAAAGAAGATTAGGAAGTTGAAGATCACTTTCTTCGGACTCACAGCCGTGACTCAAACGGGAAGTTTATAGTTGACCTTCCTTTCAAACCTCCGAAGTTTGCTGATTCATTTAATGGCGCTCTTTCGCGACTTAAATCTATGGAAAAGAAGTTTTCCAACTATAAAATCTTCTTCGAGACATATTCTTCGTTTCTAGATGAATATTTAGCTTTAGGACACATGATGAAAGTTCCTAGCTTGGATATTAACAATCCTAACGTCTTTGACTTACCTCACCACGCTGTGTTGAAGCCAGACAGTACAACTACCAAACTTCGGGTCGTTTTCCATGGATTCTTCAAGGATTCTAAAGGTCGCTGTCTTAATGATTCGCTTATGATAGGTCCACCAATTTAAAAGAATCTGTTTGCTGTTTGTTTGCATTTTTGCCGTCATTAATTCGTTTTCACAGCGAACATCGTGAAAATGTTCCTCCAAATTTGGGTGTCGCATTAAAATTCGGAATGCCAACGCATCATCTGGCGACAGTCTCCCTCGGAACCCTTAGAACATTTTCGTTTACGCACAGTGACATACGAAACTTCTTGTGCTCAATTTTTGTCGGTTCGGGTGTTGGAACAATTAGCAAAAGACTATAGAGAAGAATTATCAGTAGCCGTGGATATAGTGCTAAATGACTATTACGTTGACGACGTGGTTTCGGTAAGTAAAGCATTATTTAAAAAAAAACTTCAATTGAACTGCTGTCAAAAGGCGGTATACATCTCAGCACTTGGGAGAGCAATTATAATGAATTCGAATGTGTTCTTAGACTCTGACGCGGATATGTGGACGAAAGTTCTCGGTCTTTATTGGAATTCGAAGTGTGATTTATTTAGTTTTCATTTAAATTACACCCCAAACAATTAAATTACACAATAACAAAACGCCAAATACTGCGTGAAGATGCACGCATATTTTACAAGAATTGTGGCATACGAAGTTAGGTTAGGATGAGGAAATTCCAAGTATAATATCTACTAAATGGAGTAGCTATCGCAATGAATTTCCGATTCTTACAAAAATCAATATACGTAGAACAATTGGTATTGCAAACACCGCCTTCGAATTACACGAGTTTTCCAATGCATCTGCATCCGCGTATGCTGCAGTAATATACTCGCACTATCGGTTACCTGATGGAACTTATGTCATCAATATTGTAGCTTCAAAATCTCGTGTTGCTCCATTAAAACAACTCAGCATTCCAAGATTGGAGCTTTGAGGAACTCTTCTCTTCGCTAGGTTGCTCGTATCCGTTCAGGGTGTCTTGAATATCACTTTCTCTGACGTATATGCCTGGTCTGATTCGAATGTCGTCTTATCTTGCTTGTCTTCCCCTCCTCGTAGTTGGAATATTTTCGTAGGAAATCTAACGTCGGAGATTCTTAACACGATCCCAAGAAACAGATGTTTTCACGTTAGGTCGGAGTGCAACCCAGCCGACATCAGCTGGACATCACAGCTGCTCGAGCACCGCCTGGATTTTTTGCAGAGAGCTGTAAAATAGCAGATTTATCACCATTCTTGAATAGTGAAAATATTATTCGCGTTGGTGGTAGAACTGAAAATGCGGATATTTCGTTTAATGCAAATTAATATTTAATTATTTCTTGATATGAAAGCATAAATTTTCTAAGAGATTAAGTTAAATTTAAAAGAATTTGTTTCAATTGCTTGCGACCTGGCCATCCTTCAAATCGATGTTCATTCAAATTTTGGTGCTCGGACTGCAAATCTCGCCACCATAGTTTAGTGCACAACGATTCGGTACACACAAGGAAATTCAACCTGCTAACACATCAGTTAGCAATTCGTTAAATGGAGGCCCAATTCGGGAATTCTTTTCACAAACTAACCCAACCAATGCTCCGACTTTAAACGCATTTGTTTCAAACAACCATTCGCTAAACGTCGTTGATTATGCACCCCAGACTCTGCTTCCAACTGCTATTGGGAAAGTCCAAGATATACATGCTGTATATAGGAGTGTTCGGATTCTCATCGACTCAGGCTCACAGGTTTCTTTTGTTACAGAGTCTTGTGCCCAACGGCTTGGGCTCAAACGAAGAAACGCTCGTATACCTATAAGTGGTATTGGATCTACCAGCGCTGGTAGATCCCCTTCCATCATTGGTAATACGAGTAGCTTCATGCTCTGATTTATTTAGTATTTCAGTTAATGATGATATGGATCATTTAACCCAGTTACAATTGGCCGATCCTTCTTTCCATAAATCATCACCCGTCGACATTTTTTTGGGAAATTCTCTTCGGAAGCGTCGTTTATAGTAGAAAGGTCTACCCTATAGCACAAAAAACAATCTTCGGTTGGGTGCTAGCTGGAAAATTACCTTCCATCAACGAAGCATATATTCTATCGTACCCCGTCACTCTGGATGTTGACTCAATTCTGAAAGCATTGTGGACGATAGAAGAGGTTGATCCTAAAGAAGATTAGGAAGTTGAAGATCACTTTCTTCGGACTCACAGCCGTGACTCAAACGGGAAGTTTATAGTTGCCCTTCCTTTCAAACCTCCGAAGTTTGCTGATTCATTTAATGGCGCTCTTTCGCGACTTAAATCTATGGAAAAGAAGTTTTCCAACTATAAAATCTTCTTCGAGACATATTCTTCGTTTCTAGATGAATATTTAGCTTTAGGACACATGATGAAAGTTCCTAGCTTGGATATTAACAATCCTAACGTCTTTGACTTACCTCACCACGCTGTGTTGAAGCCAGACAGTACAACTACCAAACTTCGGGTCGTTTTCCATGGATTCTTCAAGGATTCTAAAGGTCGCTGTCTTAATGATTCGCTTATGATAGGTCCACCAATTTAAAAGAATCTGTTTGCTGTTTGTTTGCATTTTTGCCGTCATTAATTCGTTTTCACAGCGAACATCGTGAAAATGTTCCGCCAAATTTGGGTGTCGCATTAAAATTCGGAATGCCAACGCATCGTCTGGCGACAGTCTCCCTCGGAACCCTTAGAACATTTTCGTTTACGCACAGTGACATACGAAACTTCTTGTGCTCAATTTTTGTCGGTTCGGGTGTTGGAACAATTAGCAAAAGACTATAGAGAAGAATTATCAGTAGCCGTGGATATAGTGCTAAATGACTATTACGTTGACGACGTGGTTTCGGTAAGTGAAGCATTATTTAAAAAAAAAACTTCAATTGAACTGCTGTCAAAAGGCGGTATACATCTCAGCACTTGGGAGAGCAATTATAATGAATTCGAATGTGTTCTTAGACTCTGACGCGGATATGTGGACGAAAGTTCTCGGTCTTTATTGGAATTCGAAGTGTGATTTATTTAGTTTTCATTTAAATTACACCCCAAACAATTAAATTACACAATAACAAAACGCCAAATACTGCGTGAAGATGCACGCATATTTTACAAGAATTGTGGCATACGAAGTTAGGTTAGGATGAGGAAATTCCAAGTATAATATCTACTAAATGGAGTAGCTATCGCAATGAATTTCCGATTCTTACAAAAATCAATATACGTAGAACAATTGGTATCGCAAACACCGCCTTCGAATTACACGAGTTTTCCAATGCATCTGCATCCGCGTATGCTGCAGTAATATACTCGCACTATCGGTTACCTGATGGAACTTATGTCATCAATATTGTAGCTTCAAAATCTCGTGTTGCTCCATTAAAACAACTCAGCATTCCAAGATTGGAGCTTTGAGGAACTCTTCTCTTCGCTAGGTTGCTCGTATCCGTTCAGGGTGTCTTGAATATCACTTTCTCTGACGTATATGCCTGGTCTGATTCGAATGTCGTCTTATCTTGCTTGTCTTCCCCTCCTCGTAGTTGGAATATTTTCGTAGGAAATCTAACGTCGGAGATTCTTAACACGATCCCAAGAAACAGATGTTTTCACGTTAGGTCGGAGTGCAACCCAGCCGACATCAGCTGGACATCACAGCTGCTCGAGCACCGCCTGGATTTTTTGCAGAGAGCTGTAAAATAGCAGATTTATCACCATTCTTGAATAGTGAAAATATTATTCGCGTCGGTGGTAGAACTGAAAATGCGGATATTTCGTTTAATGCAAATTAATATTTAATTATTTCGTTTTAATAAAAAAAAAAACTTTATTCAAAAAAATATATATATATTCACAATATTACAATTATAATTCTAAAACTATGACGACAAGTGCTTGGTCGACTGGATGAACAAAGAATGTGGCTATGATGCTGCATTCTTTCCCTTATATATCTTCTAATTCCTAATCATCTATGTCCTGCGTGATGTGGTGTGGTGTGGTGTACAGAAATTGATGATGGTTCTATTTTTAGATCCAGAGTGGATATTCCTGCGTACGTGATATCGCGTTGTTTGAATAGAACTATCGATCCTTTGCTCCAGATATTATATTTCGGTTGGTGTTTTATGGGTTTGGGTTTATGGCTTGTAAACCGAGTTCGTGCAGTGGTGCGTTAACTTCGTCTTGTGTATTTGGAAGTGATGTGTTAACTCCCCCCATACTTCAGAAAGTAGCCTCCGGCACTTCTTCTCCTCTTACTCTTGCATTGATTCGTTCAACCATTAAGTTGACGGTTTCTTCTTGAGTTCTTTGTGGTTGTTTCATGGTGATCTGTATTTTTTCTCTTCTGAATTTTAAGAATAGGAATAGTGTGACTAATATGATTAAGATTGTTAATATAAGTCCCATAGTAGATATGATTGGGTTCTCCATGTTTTCTGTCTTGATAGAATTGATTAAGTTTACGTTGTCTATCCTTAGTAGCTCGTTAGCTTTTGTATAGTTCCAGTTGGATTTCCATATAGTATGCCATCGATAGTGGCAGTAATTTCAAAATTAATTATGTATACTCCGTTGAGTGTCTGGTTGTCAACTTTATGTTGTCCCGTTATTAGAATGCTGCCATCTTTGATGATCTCTAATTCTAAATCTATTTCTTTTAGCTTATTACATTTGGTTTTCTTATTGTTCAGAAGTTCTGATAAACATGATTGTTCATTTCCAGATTTACAAATGGTATTTCTTATTTCTTTTTTACATTTTACTACATTAGTGAATTTTTCTTTACATTTAAGTATTTCATTATTTATCATCAACTTTCCATCGTTTTGGCTTATGGCCCTTGTTTCAAAAAGTTTACATGATTCTTTCAATATAAGATATTTAATATAGATTATAATAGCATTGGGTGTATTCATAAATGCAGAAAATCTGCGCTAGTACAATCGCATTTCTTTTCTGATGCATTTGTGAACGCACTCCCAATATAGAATTTCTGCAGTAGACAAAAATGTCTGACTTAGTCCGATTTGTATGTAAACAGAGTTCATAAACGTCAGAGAAAAATGGCTGCCAAACAAATTTTGTTGGACTTGTTTTTGATTTGCTTACCGAAAAAGAAAAGAAAATTATAATTGGCACAAATATCTTGCAAAGAAAAAATAGAAAGAAAATTATAAAGAAACAATTTTTAAGCTTAAAAAACTATCGCATATTGCCAAAAAATGCATTCTTCATGAAGGTGATTTCAGAGTATTCGGGCGATATATTCCGTAGTCATTTTAGGAAGTCGAGGTCCACATTTAATGTAAGCTTCTTTGTGATTATTATACAATATAAAAAATTTAAATGTTAATTTCCATAGTTTGTTGAAGACTTTCTTCTTTCCAGCATTAAATTCCATTTCCATGCTTATTCGCTTTGTAATTAAAAGTTTAATGTGGTTAGTCCCACACAGTACCTACAGTACTTTCATCATCTCTTTAAAAACAATAATTTAAATTTTTGTATCAAAAAATTAACAAAATATTTGCAATTACTTACATTCTTTACGAGTCAGTGTCGCTTCGTCCTTCTTGTTGTCTTAAAAATTATTTTAATAATTCCCGCTCTTTCTGCAGTCAAACAAATTCAGCTGCACAATCTGCCCGAAGCTGACGACAGTCTGACGTTTATGAACGGTAGGTACTGCAGTTCGAATAGGTTAGTTCGATCGAAAATCTGACTTTATGAATGCAGATAACGCAGTTCTTAGTTAGGCTGACGTTTATGAATACACCCATTATCTTTCTGTGCAATTTTGAAAGTCGATGAATCGATTAAATCATTAATTGAAAAGGTTTCAATGTACTCATGTTTCACAATTTCTTTTATTTCATTAAGGTTGAGAATAGTGGGACTTAAAATATTAAGCCTGGCTAAAGTCAATGCTGTAATTAGGTTTTGTAATTCAAATGTTATTAATTTAGTTTTCTGGGAAATAAGTTCTTCTTTGGTGGAACTTGAAATAGAATTTAACAAAGTTATTATTTTAGAATTTGTAACAAATTGTTTATTATTATTTTCTATCAAATCATTAAGCTTATTAGTGATGATCATTATATCATCATGATCTGGTACACCTGATATCCATTTTAACACAGTACCTATTGTTTCTATTGCTCGTCGAGAGCGACGAATTGTTAACTGATCAAGCAAAGTTTGCATTGTTTTTATTTCGTTCGTATGTTTCTCATTGGGATGTGAGTCTGGGTATGTAGTGTCCTCTAAAGTTTGTTTTATTCCGTCAATAAAAGTTTGGATTTCTGTTAGGTTTACTTCATGGAATATGTTTGCGGTTTATTCGTAAGTGTAGGCGTTTCCCACTTCTAATAGTAAGTATTCTTTCCTAGTGTAGTCGAGTATCTCAGTTCCTGAGGTTATTGTCATCATAAGCATTAAAATTTTGAAGTCCATTGTCTGTTGATGGATTTAATATTTAAGGTTATCCTTATGAATCACCTTGTCATTGTTTACTATAATTTTATTTCGTAGGTCTTGTTTAACAATTCTTTTCCTGTATTTAGGCTGTAGCTTATTTCTGACTGTTACGTCTTTCTGATAAACAACGTCATTTCCTCTCAATTCTTTTATTTTCCTGTTTTTATTATGGTATGTTATCATCTGGTCCTGAGCCATTGTAAGCTTCAAAGGGTTATCTTTGCGATACGTTTTATTAAAAAGAATATCAATGGGTTTCTTACCCGTGACAGAATGTATAGTTAAATTATATTCTTTAACCGCTTTAATGTATATTTCTGTTGGTTCTAACAGAGAATGTTCTAATTTTAAACATTTGATGTGCTATGATTAGGTGGCGTATGAAATATGGTTATACTAGATCTTTGCATTAGTGATGTGAACACAGCTGAAGTAAAACAGGTGTCATTATCGCAAATAATGTTCTTACAATTTGGGAAGAACTGAATTAATTCTAGTACCTTAGTTGGTATATCTTGAAGATTTTCGATTGAATTAATTATAAGGTATTAAGAGTAGGCATCTATGCATGTGAGAAATTTCAATTTTTCAGCATACATGATGTCAATGTGCATACACTCGCCCTCGTTTAAGGGAATTGGAGCCTCTACAATTGGACACTTATTAGGGTGTCTATCGTATTTGCTTGTATTGCAGATTTCGCACGTTTTCGAGAATTGTTCAAATTTTTGGAGGATGTTGGGCCAATAATATTGTTCAATTATTTGCTCTAGGTTTTCTCTAGCGATCCTATGAGCCCTATTATGAGTTTTTTCTATAATATCTACTTGATCTTCTTTTTTAGTTATATCGTTCGGAAAGAACTTAGCTTGAATGAATAAATAAATAAAAAAAAAAAATAATAAAAAAAAAAAATAAAAAATTTGTTGTGAGAACTGGTTCACCGGCTTTTGAATTATGTCGATATTATCCTCGTCACTTCTTGGTGCTGAGTGTTGAGTGTGCTCTGATTGTGTATCGGATATATTTTTAAGGTTTTGCCTAGAAAGTGCATCAGATACGACGTTAGTAGGACCTGGTTTGTATATCATTTTTGGGGAAAACTCATTTATTAATGCCTGCCATCTTTGCATTTTAGTATTAGGTTTCTTTTGTGACATGGAAAACGTCAAAGGCTGATGGTCAGTATGAATTTCTAGGTTTGTTACACCGTAGAGATAATTTCTCAAAATTTTCAAAGCAAACACTATTGCGTTTAGTTCTTTTTCATTCGCAGCATACGAGCGTTCGCGTTTTGAAAGTGTTTTGGATATAAACGTTATGGGCTTCTTGACTTTTGACAATACTGCTCCTACTGAGTCATTCGAGGCGTCAGTGGTGAGTACAAACTTTTTTGTATAATCAGGCTGTGTGAGTTCTGTTTCCTTAATTAATTGGTTTTTTAATGTATTAAATGCGTTAATTGCTTCATTATCAAGCGAAATGTTTGTTTTTTTGCTACGTGAGTCGATACTTGTCCAGTTTCACTTTGCAAATACTTTGTTAGTCGCTTAGCTATGGCCGCATAGTTCTTTATAAATTTTCGATAGTATTCTATCATTCCAAAAAAACTTCTAAGTTGCCTTAGTGTAGTTGGCTGTGGATACTCTTTAATCGTTATTACTTTATCGGGGTTGGTCTTCATGACATTATGACCGACTACATATCCAAGAAAGTCTACTTTCTCTTGGTATAACAATGATTTTTCAATACTAATTTTCATATTAGCTTCTTTCAATATTTGTATAATAGTTTCTAGATGAGAAGTGTTCTTCAACCGAATTAGAGTAGATGATGATATCATCGATGTAAACATGACATATTTTCCCGCTATGTGGTCTGAGAATATCATCCATTGCTCTCTGGAATATTGAAGGTGCATTCTTCAATCCAAATGGCAAGCGTACGTATTCGTATTTACCATTGTTTACAGAAAAACTTGTTTTTTCTATATCAGAGGGTATTATTTTAATCTGGTGGAAGCCTGACTCTAAATCAAGAGTTGAAAAGAATTTTGCTTTTCCTAAATTTGAAAGTATAACATTAGTATCCGGTATAGGGTACTTGTCAGATATTGTACTCGCGTTTAACTTCTTGTAGTCAGTAACCATTCTGTGTTTTGGGATACCATCTTCATTAAGACCTTTTTTGGAGCTACCCATACAGGACTATTATATGGCGACTTTGAAGGTTTTATTATGCCTTCTTTTAACATTTTCGTAACTTCTTGATTTATGAATTCATTTGCGGACAGTGGATATGGGTATTGTTTACTCAATACCGGTTTTTCGTGAACTGTGTGGATTTCCGCTACAACATCTGTTCTAAAGGGCAAGGTAATATCAATGTTGGAATGAATACTTTTAATTTTCTTCATCTTTGATTCTACGAGTGTATCTTGTTCTTGGATATGATTTATAAGCATATCTACATTTTCTTCATCGAAGAAGATTTTTTTCTATTCTATCTCCGTACTTTAGAGTATTGTTCTCTAAACTAATCTCAGCATTTATCGAGCTGAGCAGATTAGCTCCTATTAATAAGTCTAAGTCGTACTCCAATTTTGGGAGGACGTAAAATCTTGTCTTAGTGTCTAAGATGAATGCTTCATAGCATGTATCTATAATGGTTTCCCCATTAACTGTACAGGCGCGTTTAAATATTGGTAAGGTGATTGGGTTACTCAAAATATTTGGTTGACAGTAATTGCTACTGGCACCAGTATCTATAAGTATTTTATTATTTTTACTATTGATTATTCGTCGCAAGTGGGGTAATCCCACTCTTCGTCTAAAAAAGTAGTTTTATCTTCATTTATATTATTTATACGCTTGTTAATATGTGAAGAAGGTTGAATAGAGTGCTACGCACTGGGTTATCTTTCTCTCTTAAATAGTGGCCTTGTATTGTTGTTGTACGTGTTATAATTGGGTTTTTGCTAACGCGGGGTGCCGTTGTTATTATTACCATAATTGGTGTAATTGTTTCCCTGTCTAAACGGATTTTGGGTGTTAACCTGCTGGTATATTTGCCTATTACGCTCTAAACTGTCTTTTGTTATAGGTCTGTTAGCTGAAGTACCTAGAACCATCGGTTCGAATCTCTGAGTAAGTTGTCGCTAGTCATTATGTCTTTGTTGCGGAAAGCTGTTACTATTACTGTGATTTTGTCTAGAAAGACGTGAAGCATTTTGTTGGTTATTTTGTCTTTCAAAGACAAAGAGATTTGGCTAAAGCATACGGTAAATCTGTTGGATTTAATGAAAACAATATTTGTGGGAGTTGTCCATTCAAACCAGTGATAAATATGCGCAATGCATTTCGTCTATTTATTGAGTTCAAATTGTGACTTCAAAGTGAGATCCGTGAGTTATAATCGTTTTGTTTGTTAGTAATGTTAACTTCCTATTTAGCATTTTTTTAGCATTTATTTATTTATTTCGTGATTGCTAAATAACAGTAAGATACAATATCTTATAAGATAGTTATAAGCTAATTTTACAGAGTTGAGCAAGAAATAAGTAAAATTAATATTAGAATTGAAGCTAATATAATTAAAAAATAATGAGAAAAAGAAATATTTTAAACAATTTTTAGAATTTCATTAAATATTTACTAAGAAATGATTTTATAAAACCTTTTTAATTCTTGTTGTGTTTTGAATTTCTTTAATATTGCGTAATATTGACGCTCGGATGTTAAAAACGAATAGCGAGGATGAATCAGTTGACGAGATCTATGCGAGGTAGCAAAACTAATTATGTCAAAACAGTATTGTGGTTGGCGTGTAAGTAGTATGTCAGAGAGTAAGATCAAACTCCGAAGTTCAATATAATTTTCAAACGGCATATCCAGCAGCAGAGTAGAAAAATCAGATATTCTGTCGTACCTTCGTAGGCCAAAAACATAAAGAACAGTACTATTAAAGGCAACATTAAGTTTACGTTTGCTTGCGTAGTTGCAGTTGCAGTATATTTCGCACCCATATGTCAAAATTGGTAATATTAAAGTCTTGGCAAGAAGTAAACGTGTTTTACTGGCGTAAAAGACTGGGTTACCCATAATGCGCGTAGTACACCATATACTTTGCCAACAAGTCCATTTATATAATTGTACCATGTCAAAAAGCGGTTAAAAGTCACTCCGAGATTTTTGGCAGTTTCAACATATTCGATTGGAGCATTGTTCAACAAAATCGGCGAAAAATAATCAAGATCTAGACTCTTTCTAGATATAACTACACATTTTGATTTTTTTGAGTTCAAAATAAGACCATTTAAATGGGACCAGTTTAAAATTTTGTCAAGGTCTTCATTAACAAGCTCCATGCTCAATGAGTCCAAGGGGGCAGCTTAGGTACAGCTGAACGTCATCAGCATACATATGACAAGAACAATTGTCAACCATAGATGGAAGTTCATTGACGTAAATAGAGAACAGCAGAGGACCCAATATGGACCCCTGAGGAACACCATTAGCAATCGGCAAAAAATTGGACAAGCTGTCACCAACTTGAACTGCTTGTATTCTATTAGTCAAATAAGAATATATAAACTTCGTAGCACATGGTGAAAAATTAAACTTCTGTATAAGCTTTTTACATAAATTGACATGGTTAACTGTGTCGAAAGCCTTTGAGAAATCAAGCAAAACCAAAAAAGTAACCTCATCCTTATCCAACGCTTGCCTTATGTCTGTGCTGTGCTTTTTACGAAAACCAGACTGTTTAGGTATAAGCATTGAGTTCACCGTAAGATTATTATTGATTTGTTTCTGCAAAATTTTCTCAAAGACTTTCGACAGGTAGGATAGGACTGAGATTGGCCTAAATTCAACGCCTTTTGCGTTTTTTGGGAGTGGTATGATTTTAACTACCTTCCACAGGTCAGGATACACTCCTGACATTAAAATCGTATTGAACGCGAACGTAAGATATGGCAACACGATTGGCAAAATCATAAACAAGAATTTAGGGTGAATAGAATCCATTCCAACGGCGTTAGACTTAACAGAAAGTAAACCTTCAACAACATCAGCGCTATCTATGGGGCAAAAACCAAAGCCAAGATTATCTGACTGTTCCGTAAATGGTAAAATTTCTGATGCACTCGACGGAGGCAACAGTGTCAATGCTAGTGAAGCAAAGGTTTGATTGAGTTTGTTAACATCTACATCCTCAGTTGCTACGTTTCTTGACTTTCCAATACCAATGTTACGTTAGTTCTTCCACAATTGCCGCCCATTCAAGGAAGTACTTAGCTGATGAGAGAAAGTTCGTGATTTGACTGAACGTATTTCAGCAACAACTCTGTTGCGAAGCAAACAATACGTACGTCGCAACTCAATCAACCGGTATCGCTTCCAATTGTTGTATGCATCATCCCGTTTTTGCATTAGGAAACGTATGTTACTCGTAAACCATGGCTTATTATTTGGTTTAAGAATTTTAGTTTTTAACGGTACGTGAGTGTCATAAAGTAGTTTTATATTTTGAGTTAAAAACTGCAGCTGTTCATTTGAAGATGGCATATAAAAATACTATCCCAACTAACGGCTCTAGTACGCTCTTCTAAAAGTTGACCATTTACATTGTTAAAATCACGAAATGTGATTTTTTTGACAGAATAATCAAAGCTGAATCTTATTGTTAAGAAAATTAAATCATGCTTTGAGAAAGCAGGAGCGGAGAGCTGATCATACAAGGCTACGTCGTCTAAGTCACTAACCAAAAACAAGTCTAACAGTGAAGCATCCCCACCAAAGTAATGAGTTGGTGTGCTTGTGTTAACTGGTCTTAAATTAATTAAATTAAACGTTCGCATGCTATCAGACAGAATACTATCGTTCAAAATATTGCAATTAAAGTCTCCACATAGGACAATATTAGGAGCATCCAACGAGATTTCTTCTAAAAGTGAAAACAGGGGTAAAAAGTCAATGTGTCGATTTGGCCTATAGATTGCCCCTAATAGTAGATTACCCTCATTTCCCACTAGATCAATGAAAAGATATTCAATATTACTACCTGCTTCAGATGATAGCTTAAGTTTGCATTTTATAGTCGCTTTAACATAAATTGCCACACCGCCCCCAACACGATCCTTTCTATTTAAGCGAAACACGCGGTAACCCTCTAAGCAACACACCTCATCACTAAATTCATCTCTCAACCATGTTTCAGTAACACAAACAACATCTACATCCGATTCGACAAAGATATCACGAAATTCATCAATTTTCGGAAGGAAACTTTGTGCATTGATGTGACAAACCCTGAGACCACATTTCTGCTTGCTCAGAACTCTGACCATCGAACGCAAAGTTCCTATCGTATTCATAACTGGTACAACAACAATAAGAAGAAAGGCAAAGAAAAATAATTTGAAACAAAATATAAAAGAAACAAAAATTTAATTTGTAAAGAAAATTAATTTAAATCAAAAAGAAAATAAAATAAAAGTATATAGTTGAAAGAAATTTAAAAACAAAATTTGTTTGATTTTAAATCAAAAAGAAATTAAAGAAAACAAAATTAAATTATTAATTAAAAAGAGATTCAAAAACAAAAAATTATTTAATTGGTATAATTTAATTGTTGAAAATAATATTATTATTCATATGAAACTGCTGATCTGGCAACGTCCTCAAGTCCCTCGATGCAGTCAACAAGCACAGCTGTGTCATCAGTTTGACGTTTAACATAAACTATCCCACGTGCAGTGTAGACAGTAGATAAATGTTTACTTTTTTTCAAAGCAAGTGCACGTTGCATTATACATTTGTTATGCTGGGTTAAGCTCTCGCGAATATAGATGGTGGAGGGTGACGCGGAGGTGGATGATACATCCAAAGCCAAGTTAATGTCATTTAGGCAGAGCTGTTTATTGTTTTTTTTCGGTAATACGGAGAATTAAACTTTATCATTATCGCAGAGTTTGGTTTATTCGGCTGCGAGCGAGTGCGGTAAATATTGTTTAGAGTGGGTGGCTTTATGTTAATTGTGCTGCATATTAAATTAAAGATTGACCCAAGATTTTCGTTGGGCATGCACGGAATACCAAATATAAAAGCATCTCTCGCGATAATTCGATTTTTATAGGCGTTTATAGTGTTTTTTAGTTTGTTTATTTCATCGACGGTATGATCAAAGTTATTATTTGCACTAGTGATCTGAGCAGATTTTTCGGTTAATGAAGCTTTAGTGGTCTTGCATTCAGAAGTTACATTGGCAAGTGATGTTTTGAGATCGTCTATTTCAGTGTTTATTGAAACAATATTAGATTTTATATCAGTGTTCGAGGATTCTTATTGAACAACTCGATTATTTAGGTCACTAATACTGTTTTTAATGTCTTTTATTTCCCGGCCAAGCTCTTCTGTAATTTTTTTTCCGACTCCTCTACTTTTTTTGACAAAAGGGACACAATAAACTGAATTTGTTCGCGAAGCTTTTCATCCATCCAAGTTTTATCCATGATTTTAGAAGGTGTTTTTTTAGTTAAAGGTGTATTACGAGGGGAAGATGAGGAGCTTTTGGGCGAGTCTAAGACTGATGTGGGGTTTTTAGTGCGGACTCGTTTAGAATTTGACGACATGGGTATGAGTGCGTAGTTATAATTACGGATGCTTTAAAGTGTGGGTGGCGGTGAGTGGGTGAGTAATTAGTATGTTTTAACAGACGTGTTGGTAAAGAGAGCACGGTAATAAACACTCAATTATTTTATATATGTAATTATATGTAATTTGCACAAAGGAAAACAATTTTTATTTCACTTTTAATTTAGGCAAATTTTATTATAAAATTATCACTATTGCCCGAAAAAAAAATCGTAAAATCAATAAAAGTCAGCTTAGGCAAGAATGTAACACAATTTTATGCAAGATTGAATGCGTTTTTGATCAAAAATAAAGGTTTTACTGTCACCAGAATCAGATGCACGTCTACTCAGCAACTCAACATTTGGAATTTATAGACTTGTAAAAATCTAACAACGAACTATTTCCCTGTCGGAGAACACTTAGCTCTTGTTCTATTACGTCAGTAGGACGTTTGTCTCGTCGATCTCGATCTGTGAAAGTGTACACACGTTGTCGGCTTTCACAGTGTTCTTTAAGTAAAATTCGGAGTGACTTGTCAAAGTACTATTTATACCAAGCTATTTTTAATATTGCAATAGCGCAAAGGTAGAGGTGGCCGACCGAGAATCCAAGGGTAGTGGGTTCGAATCCCAGTCGGGCAACTATTATTATTTGGCTGCTTTTTTCCACAATCGCGAAGTCGAAAACTTCATTGAGTGGGAGGAGCAGCTAATGGCAGATAACAACACGGCGGGGACATCGAAAGGTGTCCCAGCAATAACAATAAAGCCAGATATGGCACCACCAACCAAAGCTACAGCAAATGCCGTAGCACTAGCAACAACAACAACCAAGCAAGCGATGGCACCACCAGCCATGCCATCAACCAGTGCCGTAGCAACAACGGCACAACCGCCAACGGCAACAACAGCCGATACTAAAAACAAAAGGAGGAAGAGGATTAGCTGTGCCGCAAACCTCGTCAAGCGCCGCTCCACCACCACCTCAGCCCAGCTGCCAGCCGGGGTGAAGGAGACGGCTCGCACAGCAAAGACATCAGCAACAGCAAAAATCCAACAACAATTGGATACCTCGCCATCCGATGACGACATCGAGTACATGTCCGAAGGTGGTGAGGGTTTATATACAACGGGGGACTCCAACAGCAATCTGCTTGTGGACGTTACATCACCAGAGGCGTCCTCCGAAGAGGAAAATGAGGCGCAAGTCGCAATAGTCACGCTTGATGAGAAAGCCATCAGCGAAAAAATTGATGCCATCCGAGGGGAGATGGAAAGGCTTAACGCTATAGTTACCCCTCTAATTCAAGCCTTAAAAATAAAGCAAGAAGTTCGACGAGAACGTGAGAGGCAGGAGTGCGAGAAGAAAAAAGCACTAAAGGCGCCACTAAAAGCACCACCACAAAAAGCAGCACCACAAGAGCTGGCACAGCCAGAGCAAAGGCTAGCACAGCAGCAACAACAGCAACTGCCACAGCAGAGCCAACAACAACACCATTCAACTGAACAACCACAGCAGCAACCGAAGGTGCAACGCACAAAAAAACAACAGCAGCAGCAACAACAAAAACCACAGGAGCAGAGTCAGCAGCAGCGGAACGAGCAGCAGCAGGGAGTACACCAGCAGCAGCCACAGCCGCCCCAAAATAAGAAAGAAAAGGTGCCACCAATAAACACCTATAAAATGGAGCTACAGGAAACCATAGACCTGTGTAAGTCGGCCATAGGCCAAAACTTTTTTATTAAAAGATTAAGCAAAGATAGACATGCTATCCACTGCTCCACAGTGGAGCAGCACAAAATAATAAAAGAATTACTTAAGAAATCCACGACTGAGTTCTTCAGTTTTACCCCCAAAGTGGATAAATACCAAACGGTCCTCTTGAAGGGCATAGATTCCTGCACGGAACCACAGGTGCTCTTAAATGAGCTCCGTCTAAAAGCGAGCGACGATCTCGACTTTATCGGGGTCAAGCCGTTCGCTACAGTCAGAGCCAGACGGGAGAAGCGGTCTTTGCCGTTCTTCCTAGTCCAGCTATCGCCCAGCAGCAAACTGGATAGGTTGAGAAGTATCTCCGTTCTCAACTACCAGGTTGTAACATGGGATAAACTAAAGAGGCGCGGTGACATGCTTCAATGCATGCGCTGCCAAAGGTTTGGCCACGCTGCAGCAAACTGCGAAATGCAGTCACGCTGCGTTAAGTGTGGTGAGGACCACATTAAGGGGGAGTGCAAGCTCTGTGAAGAACGGGTCGAAGACATGACCCAGCTTAAATGTGCACTTTGCGGAAAAGAGGGGCACCCTGCTAATTATCGGGGTTGCTCAGCTTTTCAGCAAATAAGAAACAACAAAGCGGCTAAGCAGACAGCGGTAGAGATACGCCCATCAACGCGTGCTCCTACAGCAACGCTCGTTAATCCCCAAATTTCCTACGCCCAAATGGCGGCAGGAAGGGGAAAAACGGTACAGCCTGCAGCTAAGGCAGCCCAACCGGCCCTAGTGCCAAAGGCGCCGGACGCTCAGGCCGAAATAAGAAGCATGTTGCTGGCAATTCAAGGCCAGTTGACAGGACTTCACAACCAGATAAAGGAGCAGGCGACTAGGGTAGACTATCTCTACTCTGTTTTGCCTAGCTTAACGCAAATTAGAGGTTAAAGGCGCGCTGTCGGAGAGGCCTCTTAGGATCCTTGCTGTGAATGTAAATTCACTGATTAGGACCGAACGTAGAGCTAATCTTTCCAATTGTTGAAAGACCAAAGTCCAGATGTGTTTATGGCCAGCGAAACTAAGCTGAACCAGAAACATAAGTTGACTAACAACAATTACAATATCGTTAGAAGAGATCGACCAAACTCCACTCCAGGAGGGGGCGTGGCAATCTTCATACGAAAAGGCATTAATCATAAAGTTATATATAATAGTGATCTGCGCAGATTTTGGCTGTTAGAGGCGTGCATCGTATGCATTCCTCTCCAACAGGGGAAGAGAATGTATGTGATCGCGGCTTATGCACCGGAATCACCTCAGCCAACCGATTTTATGACAGAGCTTGAAAAACTTTTCGAAGGCCTACGCTTGAGCTTGGAAGAAAATTACTTTCTCATGGCCGGTGATTTGAATGCCAAACACTTAGATTGGGGAAATCAAGTACAGAATCCCAGAGGTATTCATCTTTTTAATTGAATGAGTCAGTATAACGCTGAATATCGTATAGAACTGCTGGCTACGGATCGGCCGTCGTTTCCAAGAAGCGGTGCTTATCTAGACTTATTGCTAATAGACACAAGACTGACAATAACTGACACTGTGGGTCAAAGACCGAGAAATTGTTTACGAACGATCGAGTACGACAGTGACCACTGCGGACTCGGTGCCGTAATACAACTTCCGAACGAGCTCGTGGAGTTGGATGAGTATATACCTGTGCATACTTACAATTACAGTAAGGTGCGATGGCCACGCTTTACCAACGCCTTATCGAGCGAAATCAGATCGAACAACATATCCCCACCAAATGATAGGAATTTGACAAATAACGAAATAGACCAATACTTAGAACAAATGGACGAGACAATCAAACGAACAATGAACAGAACAATACCGAAATACAAGCAACGGGACGCAACCGACATGTACCGGAACGCGACCATTGACGCATCACACAGACAAAAAAGCGGACTGCTGACAAGACTCAAACTTTTGTACCGACGGTTTACTGACCCTCACAATCTGGAGATTGGGACACTGAAGTCGTCGATCAAGAACATCAACCAACTAATTAAAGAAAACTATCGGTTGTCAATTAATTTGTATTGGGACAACAAAATCCGGGCCGTTAATGCTAGCGACCCGAGCATGTTTCCGCAAATTAACAAGATATTTAGAAGGAATGATCAGAACGATCTTCCGTGTCTCAAGCTTCAGAGAACGACAGACAACAGAGACGTACTTCTGACAGCAGGAATTAATCCAGAGGACGCCGTCTTGGACGATGACCTCTTTATTGTCAAAGATCCGCAGGAGAAAGTGGAGGCCGTGGGGGCTGCTTTCCAGCAAGTGTACAAGGTGAATGCGTGCATTCGCCCCAATCACGACCTGGAAAACAGAGCCTTGCTCCATCACTTCTACCTTCGGAATGACATCACGCAATGGCGATCAGAGAACCTTGGTTTCACCGGGTTCAATGAAGATCATTTGGCAAACGCCATAATCGCCGAGCGAAATGGGCCCAGTTCCCTGTTAATTACGAAGGTGGAGCTCCAGCTCATCTTCGATTCATTAAAGAAGAAGAAGTCAGCAGGAGTCGATGGCATATCCAACGTTGTACTTCGACATTTACCTCAAGAAGCAGTAGACATTTATACCACTCTGTTTAACAACGCTCTGAATAATGCATATTATCCAGTGCGGTGGAAGACAGCTGTGGTGCATCCTCTCCCGAAAAAGGGAAAGGACAACTCCAATCCGGCGAATCTCCGGTCGATAAGTCTTCTTCCGAGTATCAGCAAGGTATTCGAAAAAGTTATCAATAGAGCTCTGTCTAAGTGGGCAGAGGACAATAATATCATACCGGACAATCAGTTCGGTTTTAAGGCGGGACATGACACTATTCATGCCGCGTCGAAACTCGTTTCTGATGTCCAAAGGAACAAATCTAAGAAGCAGTGTACGGGTGCCTGTCTGGTTGATTTGGAGAAGGCCTTCGACACCGTATGGTTAGAGGGTCTTTACCTAAAGCTGACCAGACTTGGCATTAGTAAACCATTATTATATATGCTTTATGATATGCTCAATGGCAGAAAGTTTGTTGTCAAGAGTGGCAATGTAACTTCTGCCACAACCTTTAATATTAAAAATGCTCTTCAGCAGGGAGCGGTCAACTCGCCGATTCTATTCAGCATTTACACCAGCGATCTGATAGGTAGTCTAACTCAGGCAATAGCGTATGCTGACGATCTAATTGCGTACAGAACAGCTGCAAAAGTCGAGGACATCAGGATTCTTTTGCAGAATGACTTCGATGAGATTCAACGATATTGTGATGACTGGAAGTTGAAAATCAACTTTCAGAAATCAGAAACTATCTTGTTTAGGACTCCGTTGCGTGGAGCCACAAGGGATACGAGAAAGAACTGGCGCAAGCTGGTGATCGTAGGGCCAAATGGACATCCACTGGCGAGTAAAAGTGTAGTAAAGTACCTTGACATCTGGATGGATCAGTATTTGTATTTCGACAGACATATAAATTCTGCTCTGGCCAGGGCTAGGGGAGCTTTTGCTTTTGGTTGTTTTATAGCAGCCGGCTTGACAGCAGGGTGAAGGTGATTTGCTACATGGCCCTTATCCGGCCGATGATTGCCTATGGGTGCCCGGTTTGGTTCAACGTTGCCCCATCTCAAATGGAAAAGATTCGGGTGTTTGAGAGGCAGTGTCTTCGACGCTGCCTTGGATTGCACAGAACACCAGAGTCGGAGTACAAACACTACTATTCCAACCTGACTCTATACAACGGGGCCAACATAAATAGGATAGATAATTTCTTGCTGAAGCTTATTCGGGGTCACATTGCAAGAGCGATATCCTCGAGCAACAGCTTAATTTTTGGGGCTTATTACCCCAACAACGAATACTACGAGAGTGTGCGTCTAAGCGGCTTTATTCCGCCCGATGCATTCCTCTATCTAGACAGTCGAGGGCTGATCCAGGATAGAGCGGCGGTTCCGCTAATCTACCACGTCGGCCGTAGAACTGTAGATCGGCGGCTCCTTTACAGTCGAGACGTCCTCGCACAAGACGGAGCTGAGCACCTTCGGTTCAGTAGGACTGTGTCCGAACGGGACCGAAGAGATAGGGTAAAGCAGGAGAACCAGTTCTGGTGGTTGAAAAACGAAGATGAAGTTCCTTCAGACATTTAATAGTTGACCTTGCTATTTTCTTAGGTATGGCCGACTTACATAGGTTTAGATAGTTAGTTTTAAGTAGGGACAGTCAGGGGGGCGCCAAAAAAAAAAAAAAAAAAAAAATTATAAAATCCACAAAATACAAAAAAATTATAAAACCGGAAAATGCTTGCTGTGGCTGTTCTAGTCTGTAAGTAGCTTATAAGTAGGTTGTAATTAGTTTATAATTAGTTGTAAATAGTTTTAAGTAGCTTTAATTAGTTTTAGTTAGCTTTAATTTAGTTTTATGTAGTTTGTAAGTTTTATATAAAACCAAAAAATAAAGACAATGATACCGAGTTTTTTGTAAATTCTTCTCGGTAAAAAATAAAACCGACCTGGATATAGTATTAAGATAGTTCTTAGGCCGAAAGGCATTAGCATTAAGTTATTATAGTTTAACTTAGAGCGCCCGACTGGGGCCAGTAAGTTAGTTTTAAGATATTGATAAGTAGGCTAGTTTTTATGAATTTTTGTCTAGCTTTAAGATAGTTTTAAGAAAATTGAAAAATAAAAATGAACTATAAAAAAAAAAAAAAAAAAAAAAAGGACGTTTGTCTGCATACGCAAAGTCAAGACGAGATATGATCGCGTCGAAGTTTAGTACAGTCCCATGATTAGTGAGAACATTGTTGGCATGCTTTGTTATTTTATTTCGGAAAATAGTCAGAGCAGCGAAATATTTAGAGCTTCAAGGTGTGTATAGGGCCACTGAGTTATGAGCTGCCTTACCCCAGCTTACATAAGCTGTTTGCTCTCCATTGAACTCTGGAAGGCTTTTTATGACATCCAATGTTTCATTACATAGTATGCCCTGGTTAATTGTTTGCGTTTTGTATTCCGAAACCTGGGTACCTGTCGTTAAATTGGACAGCAGTTGTGACAGTTGATTAATTTTATCTTCATTGACTTTATTATTACTTTGAGCAAAACTTGTCTCAAAGCAAATATATTGATCTTGCAAGGCTTTTGAGATAGCTTGCTCTAAATATTCGGGTGCTACATTTTTTTCGGACATATTTAAATAAATTCCGTCTAAATTATATTTGCGAATTTGTTCTGACCTTTTTAAGTGTTTATTATTTTTTTTTCCACATTTACTTGATAGATAATTCACTTTTATTTTATAACACTTTTTATAAATACTAGTTAATATTCTTACTCTACAATATTTTCTTCTCGCTTCAACCAGATGCTCTATAGATTTATGGATGGATCGTCTTGAACGGGTTTCTCAGCTTGTTGACTGGTACTTTCACTGTTGTAATGATGATCCTTTTTGTTGCTCTTTTAATAGTCTTTCCTATTTACTTAGGCATATATTTTTGGCAGGACCCACTGAGTGCAGAATTTACTTATTTTTTTCAATTACTTTAACACTTGGGCATCCCCGTTGAGCCCCCAATTAATATTTAATTATTTCGTTGTAATAAAAAAACTTGATTGAAAAAAAATATATATATATTTCACAATATTACAATTATAATTCTAAAACTATGACGACAAGTGCTTGGTCGACTGGATGAACAAAGAATGTGGCTATGATGCTGCATTCTTTCCCTTATATATCTTCTAATTCCTAATCATCTATGTCCAGCGTGATGCGGTGTGGTGTGGTGTACAGAAATTGATGATGGTTCTATTTTTTGATCCAGAGTGGATATTCCTGCATACGTGATGTCGCATTGTTTGAATAGAACTATCGATCCTTTGTTCCAGATATTATATTTCGGTTGGTGTTTTATGGGTTTGGGTTTATGGCTTGTAAACTGAGTTCGTGCAGTGGTGCGTTACCTTCGTCTTGTGTATTTGGAAGTGATGCGATAACTTGCAAAACACCGGATAATCTTGCCAAAGGAACGTATTTTTACAAAACTCATTCTCGTTGATGCACACATTCGATTTCTACACCCGGGTATATCAACTGTTTTTGGTTTGATTAGGCAAGAGTATTGGGTAATTGGAAGCCGCAATCTCCTTCGCAAAATTACTTATGACTGTAAAATGTTTTCGACAACGGAAGGCCACCATAACCCAGCAAATGGCTAACCTACCTTCACAACGAATACCCATGAAAAGACCGTTCGCGCATTGTGGTTTCACTCTAAAAACATAATCGGGTCGCAAATCAACATTTTCGAAGTGCTACATATCACTGTTTGTGCGCCTTGTGTCTAAAGCAATACACCTCGAACTCGTCAGAGCCATCAAACATGTATTCCGACAACGGGACAAACTTTCGAGGAGCTGCTGGGTCCTTATCAGAAATGCATGACCCTGTGCTTTCCGAACACGATAATTAAATAATCCCGGAATCCCTAGCTCGTGATCGTATTGTCTGGCACTTCAGTACTCCGTCGGTACCACATTTCGGCGGTTTGTGGGAAGCAGGGGTAAAGTCTGTTAAACAGCATCTTAAACGGGTGATCGGAACAGACAATCTTACATTCGCGGAATTTCACACCCTCCTAACGCAAATTGAAGCAATGTTTAATTCGCGACCATTGTGCCTAATCTCTGATTCTGACTTAGACCCTCTAACACCAGCTCACTTCTTTCTAGGTAAATCTTATGCTGCTGTCCCAGAGCGGAGCTTGGATATGCCCACAAATAGATTATCATGCTGGCAAAATTTACAATCGAAGATCCAAGGGTATTGGAAGCGTTGGAAGACAGAGTATCTGACATCTCTTCAGAATCGTCCCAAATGGCAACATATCCAGCCTGACATCGAACTCAAACGATCTTGTCGTAATGAAAGAATCAAATTTACCCCCAGGCAAATTATCATCGAAATTCATCCAGGCGAACATGGTCATGTCCGTGTTGTCACCTTGAGAACATCCACTGGCAATCTTGTACGACCCATTCATAAGCTGGTCATCCTGGCTGAATATTTGTCAGGGGCGGCGGAATGTTTGAGAATGAGCTCGACAGTAATTTATTAATTGTTTAAATATCTATCATAATTTATAATCTTATTTGCGTTCGACAGTAATTTATTAATTGTTTAAATATCTATCATGATTTATAATCTAATTTGTGTTCGTAATTTTGTTATTTCTTAATTTCTAAAATTTCTTTATTGCTGATCTTGTTTGCTGGTTTGCGTACAAAATTTACTTTAGTTATCCTATAAATTTCTCTATTCTCCTAAATTGCTACTTGATCAACAGTTAATATTTTCTTGTATTTCTTTGTCATTTATATAATTTCAAGTTCAAGGGCATAGCTGTAGACTTAAATCATTCTTGTATTCTATCATCAGCTGTTCATGCTCTCTTAAATGTTTGTTAAGTGTTATACTTACTGTTTTTGTTAAAGCTAATCTTTCAAAATCACCAATTTCTCTGTCACTTGGATTTAGACCACACTCAGGGTAACATGTTTAAGGGTAACAAAACATTATTAACTATAACGTGGTAACCTTCGCTGTTTTTCTTGTTGCTGCATATTTTCGACTTCGCTAAATTACCTGGTGTAACCTATTCATTTTCACAGCTTTGCACATTACACATAATAAAACAATAAATTCGTTTCCCAATCATATAATAAGGAGATCAGCAAAATACAGAAAAACATTTGCGACATAAACAAAAAAGTAAATAACTTGGAGCCTTCTTTATCGAACACTAACAACGACATGCTTTCTCTCAAAACCAAATTTGCCTCGTTGAGAGAATCACTTATACATGTTAATAATGAGTTAACAAGTGTCGATGCCGACTTCTCCGAAAAAAATTATAACGTCTTACAATTACAAAATGTTTTATACACTACCACCATTGAATTAAAAACCACTGCGCTCACAAGAAAATCGACAAGTTCCATATGATGCCTTTTTATTTGGAATCCCACACTGACCTGGAGAAAATTTAAACCTCGTCTTCAACATACTTTGCAATACCATCCAAATAGCACCGCCAACTTTAATGAAAATCTTCCGCACCCGCGCCAAAAATGCATCTAATGATACCGCAATCATGGTCAAATTCTTATCATCGTATGATTGAAATTTTTTGCTGACTTCTATGGAGGCGTTACGTAAAAACATGAACTGTCAAATTTTGTATGGGAAATGATTTACACAATTTGGTTAAACTTATTAAATGATTTTGTTGTATAAAATTAACCAAACTGGTTAAAATTATCCAAACGTCATTGTGACTCTTATTCTGATTGAATTACCTAACATTTAATCAAATGTTTAAAAAATGTCGTTCATGCAAACTATGCGTAAACTTATTATTTCACACAATTTGTAAATATATAAAATAAATTAAAAACAATAAAATAAATAAAAAGAAAACACTAAGATCTCTAAATTTTAATTTTTTTTTTTAATTTAAATTTAAATTCCAAATTATTATCACAACTTTAATTATTTTTTATTTTAATATCTAGCGACGCGTTTCGGAGTGTAGGTATATCTCCACCATCGGACTTAGAACTTAATCCAGTCGATCTCGTACTGTGGAAGTGTGTAGTAGAGTTGCGCAAAACAGTTCCAAAAGCGGAACGGATATGGAATGATTCTTTTCCTCATCGGAACTAGTTCCTGGAAACATGTCCAAGGAACTATTAAGATTTTGCTAACTTCCCATAAATTATCGTTCTGTATTCTCGAATTAAATATATATACATAGGTACTGGTAAATGGCTATCGGTCTCGTGGCTTTAGTGTCATTTTTGTTCATAGCTCACTTGTCTCTCTTATTAGATATATGAAGTATAATATGTTCATAGATCTCTTATAGTTCCAAATCAAGGTCCTAGGTTTTAAGTATCAAACAAGTACTAAAATCTCGCAAGCCGAAATACCACAATTCAAGAAGTTGAATGACTTTTATATTTATTTATCGCAATAATGACGATTTCTGGCATCATTTTGCCAAGGACGTTTACACGTGGTTTTGTCGTTTATTACCATGTAATTCGTCTCTCTGTGGCTGTTTACAGTTGGGTTTCTCATTTGCGACCATGGTGCTCTTTTGTTTTATTTGGATTTTTGTTAACCAAAAAAAGATCTTTGGTGAGACTATAGCGAGACAATGACGAGATGACGGAAAAAATGGCCAATACCAAAAACCACGTGTATATGTCTCAGCGAGACTATACCAAGAAAACCACGACACAGGTAGTCGTGTAAATGGACACTGCACTACAAAACAATACTCGCAGCACTGAAAACCATGTTCGGACTTTTTTACCTCATTTTAGCTTATTTAAACCTTTTTGAAAAATTATGTTGTCAGACTATAGCGATACCAAAGCGAGATGACAGTAAAACATAGTCAGTGCTAAGAACCACGTGTAAATGTCACAGCGAGACCAAAGCGAGATCCTCACGAGAAAGCCACAACACAGATTCCCGTGTTAAGGGGCACGCCTAGAACACAGCGAGACGACTTGAGTCTACTGAAGAAGCTCTGCAATATTTCAAACAGCACCTCTTTTATATCTCCTTTTCCTTGGAGTAAAATTTTAACTAACTATTGAAAAAACGACATAATTTTTCTTGAATACCAAATACACTTATTATAAATTTTTTAGATTTTGAAAAATCGCAGTTCTTGGACTATAATATTGACATGTTTGACTGAATGAAAAAAATTGAAACTTTCAGCACAGTATTTACACTGTTTAAAATAACATTAAGAATCTTTGTTTTTGTGCATTTGTTGTTATTTTTAACGTGGTAAATATTGTTAAAAAAAATGGAAAATAATATTTTTATCTACTTCTTATGGTACTTAATATATGTACCAAGTTTTACATTTTCCACTTTTACATTTTTTCCGAAATTTTGTGGAAAAAATACCCATACGTATTTTGTATGGGAAATTTCAAGTGCTTGCCGGCACGTGTTAACATTGACCGATTCAAAAAATATTTAGCATAACATTGTTTTAATATCCTTGATCACTTTTGGGGGAGGGGGCACCCTAGTATATGTGTAAATATAGTATGACATTAATCTCTTCAATAGCCTTTTATTTTTTTACTGGCACTTCTTCTTTTAAACGGATTATAACATATTAATATAACAAAACGAAATTTACAGGATTTGAAGATCAAGGTCCTAAAAGTCCTGAAAGTTTCAATTTTTTTTCATTTAGTCAAACATATCGATATTATAGTTTTAAAACTGCGATTTTTCAAAATCTAAAAATTTCAAGTGGAGATTTTTTTTACAATGAGTGAGTTGAACGAATCAATTTTAGGTTTGACTTCTTTTTTTATCAGTGTATGTCATTTGAAAACGAAACAAAATTGGGAAAGCACTCGTACTTTCGGCACCGATTTTGATATTGTTTGACATTGAATATGTGAATTACAATATAAGTAGCAATTAGTTCTCTCAGTCGATCTCGAACTGTGAAAGAGTGAAGACACGTAATCGACTTTCACAGCATTCAAATTAGTTTTCGGTTGTGCACTAGTACAAAGTTACCCAAGCAATTTTTATAATTGAGCTTAGCTCAGGTAGTAGTGGTGGCGAACCGTGGTGCAGAAGGTACCAGGTTCAAGTCCCAGCCGGGCATAAAAATCATCGAAGCTTTTTTTCACAACAGGGAAATTTTATTGAGTGGGAGAACCACCAAATGGAAGACAAGAACATTGCGGGGACATCGAAAGATGTCCCAGCAACAACAACAAAGCCAGCAACGGCAACAACAGCGGGGACATCGTATGATGCAAGCACAACAAAAAATACAACGGCAGCATCAGTCGATGCACCTAAGAAGAGGAGGAAGAAGATTCAATGTGCATCGAACCTCGTCAAGCGCCGCTCCACCACCACTTCAGCCCAGCTGCCTGCTGGAGAGAAGGAGACGGCACGCAAAACAAAAAAAATAGCAGCAGCAAAAATTCAACAGCAGTTGAACACCTCGCCATCAGACGACGAGGAAATTAATTATATGTCCGAAGGGGGAGAGGGACTATTTACAACGGGTGAAAGTAACGCATTTGTCGATATAACATCACCAGAGGTGTCATCAGAAGACGAAAGTGAGGCGCCAAACGATAAAGAGGAGCAAGTCATTAGCGACAAGATTGGTGCCATAGAGGGCGAAATGCAACGCCTCAATGCCCAACTAGCAACACTGGTGCTTTCTCTTAAACAGAAGCAACAAGCGCGGCGGGAAAAAGAACTGCTGGAGCAGAAGAACAAAAAGACACAGCAGGCACTACAACAAGAGCTGCAACCGAGGAACCAGCAGGTTCAAGCACAGCAGCAACAAAAACAACAAAAACAGTCACAAGGACAATCAGAACAGCCAGAGCAGCAACAAAAACAAAGAATACAACAACTAAACCGAAAACAGGAGAACAAACAACAACACAATCAGCAGCAGCAGCAGCAGAACCAAAAACAACAGGAGCAAAATCAACAGCAGCAGGGACAACAGCAGCAGAAAGGCCAGCAGCAGCAGCCACAGCAGCCCAAAAATAAAAAAGAAAAAGTGCCACCCATCAACACTTATAAGATGGAGCTTCAAGACACTATAAATCTGTGTAAGTCGGCCATAGGCCAAAACTTTACAATTAAAAGATTAAACAGAGATAGACATGCTATCCAATGCTTCACATTGGAACAGCATAAAACGATTAAAGATCTGCTAAAACAAACCACAACTGAGTTCTTTAGCTATACTCCTAAGGTGGAGAAATTTCAAACGGTCCTTCTGAAGGGCATAGATTCCTGCACGGAACCAGAGGTGCTCTTAAATGAGCTCCGTCAAAAAGCGAGTGATGATCTCGATTTTAAGGGGGTCAAGCCATTCGCTACAGTCAGAGCCAGACGGGAGAAGCGGGCTTTACCGTTTTTCCTGGTTCAACTCTCACCCAGCAGCAAACTGGATAGTTTGAGGAAAATCTCCGTCCTCAACTACCAGATTGTAACATGGGATAAACTAAAGAGGCGCGGTGACATGCTTCAATGCATGCGCTGCCAAAGGTTTGGCCACGCTGCAGCAAACTGCGAAATGCAGTCACGCTGCGTGAAGTGCGGTGAGAACCACAATAAGGGAGAGTGTAAGCTCGGGGAGGAACGGGTCGATGATATGACCCAGCTAAGATGTGCACTTTGCGGAAAAGAGGGGCACCCTGCTAATTATCGGGGTTGCTCAGCTTTTCAGCAAATACGAACCAACAAAGCGGCTAGGCAGACAGTGGTAGAAAAACGCCCATTAACGCGTATTCCCACAACAAAGACCGTCAACCCCCAAATTTCTTACGCCCAAATGGCGGCAGGAAGGGGAAATACGGTACAGCCTGCAGCTAAGGCAGCCAAACCAGCCCTCCTGCCCAAGGCTCCGGACGCTCAGGCCGAAATTAGAAGCATGTTGCTGGCAATTCAAGGCCAGTTGACAGGACTTCACAACCAGATAAGGGAGCAGGCGACTAGGGTAGACTATCTCTACTCTGTTTTGCCTAGCCTAACGCAAATTAGAGGTTAAAGGCGCGCTGTCGGAGAGGCCTCTTAGGATCCTTGCTGTGAATGTAAACTCACTGATTAGGACCGAACGTAGAGCTTATCTTTTTCAATTGTTGAAAGACCAAAGTCCAGATGTGTTTATGGCCAGTGAAACTAAGCTGAACCAGAAACATAAGTTGACTAACAACAACTACAATATCGTTAGAAGAGATCGGCCCAACTCCACTCAAGGGGGGGGCGTTGCAATCTTCATACGAAAAGACATTAATCATAAAGTTATCTATAATAGTGATGTGCGCAGATTTCGGCTGTTAGAGGCGTGCATCGTATGCATTCCTCTCCAACAGGGGAAGCGAATGTATGTGATCGCAGCTTATGCACCGGAATCTCCTCGGCCAACTGAGTTTATAACAGAGCTTGAAAATCTTTTCGAATGTCTACGCTTAAGCTTGGAAGAAAATTACTTTCTCATGGCCGGTGATTTGAATGCGAAGCACCAAGATTGGGGAAATCAAATACAGAATCCAAGAGGTATTCATCTGTTTAATTGGATGAGCCGGATCGGCCATCGTTTCCAAGAAGCGGTGCTTATCTGGATTTATTGCTATTAGACGCAAGACTGACAATTACTGACACTGTGGGTCAAAGAAAAATATAAAAAACAAAAAAAAAATATAAAATCCACAAAAATACAAAAAATATATAAAAACCGGAAAATGCTTGCTGTGGCTGTTCTAGTTAGTAAGTAGGTTGTAAGTAGCTTATAAGTAGGTTGTAATTAGTTTATAATTAGTTGTAAATAGTTTTAAGTAGCTTTAAGTAGTTTTAATTAGTTTTAATTAGTTTTAATTTAGTTTATGTAGTTTGTAAGTTTTATAAAAAACCAAAAAAATAAAGACAATGATACCGAGTTTTTTGTAAATTCTTCTCGGTAAAAAATAAAACCGACATGAATTTAGTATTAAGATAGTTCTTAGGCCGAAAGGCATTAGCATTAAGTTATTATAGTTTAACTTAGAGCGCCCGACTGGGGCCAGTAAGTTAGTTCTAAGATATCGATAAGTAGGCTAGTTTTTATGAATTTTTGTCTAGCTTTAAGATAGTTTTAAGAAAATTGAAAATAAAAATGAATTATATAAAAAAAAAAAAAGCAATTAGTTCTCTTTTTAAGCTTTAATACGTCATCAAACTAAAATGACGATTTTCAAATACTTTAACGGGGACAGGAGGGGAATGAGGCATGAGAAAATTAAAACGCGATGTATATTCTTCCTTTGAACCATACGGAATATTCTCATAAAGTTTGAAATAAATCTAAAATAGGTTGGCATTTTCGATTTGACGATTTCATATGGAATGACCCTTTTAGGTTAATTGATTGCTTTTATTTTCATAAAATAAGTCAACAGATAACAATTATTTTTCTTGAAGTTAAATATCTCACCAAAATACTTTTTCGATCTCTGCCAAACGTACTATTTAAGAATGGAACTACGAACGAAAATAACTTAATATGTCTCTGGAACTAAAAACTAATAACCGAAACTGGAACTGGAAGTGGATATGGAACTAGAACAGCAGAGGAACTATGAACGAGAAAAAGACCGATTACCATGTATTTCGTTCATGGAATAACATTTCTTTTCTTTCATACTTATCGATACCAACACGACTATACTATTTTTCAAACGATGTACGTATATAAGTTTATGTTATGTCTTTCCTTTTTTTGCTTTCCTTCTTAAATTTTGTTTTGGCTCTGTGAAGATGATGTGTGAAGTTGGAACTGGAACTATCAACTATGCATGAATACTTTTGTGTGCATGAGTTTGTTCAGTTCTTGAAATTTTCGTTGTTTGATGTTGGAACTACGGACATGTTAGAGTTTAGTTTGCGGAATGAACTGGAACGATTCCGACAGAAGATATAGTTCCTGGAACTATACAGTTCCGGAACTACCCAACTCTAGTGTGTAGACGTTTTCGGCTTCCCAGTTAATTTAAACTAATTATTTCGGAGTGACGTAGTCAAATTCAGTTTTAAGCAAGCAGATATTAATTGTGTTAATAGCACAGAGGAAGAGGTGGCAGACCGAGAATCCAGAGGTAGTGGGTTCAAATCCCAGTCGGGCAATAATTATTTGGCTGCTTTTTTTCATAATCGTGAAGTAGAAAACTTCATCGAGTGGGAAGAGCAGCTAATGCAATCCAGCAACACAGCGGGGACATCGAAAGGTGCCCCAGCAACAACAACAATAAAGCCAGATATGGCACCACCAGCTAAAGCTACGGCTAATGCCGACGCAACAACAACAACAACCAAGCAGGCGATGGCACCACCAGCCATACCGTCAACCAGTGCCGTAGCAACAACGGCAAAAACATCAACGGCACCAACAGTCGATAGCAAGAATAAGAGGAGAAAGAGAATAAGCTGCGCATCGAACTTGGTCAAGCGCCGCTCCATCACCACCTCAGCCCAGCTGCCAGCCGGGGTGAAGGAGACGGCGCGCACAGCCAAAACGACAGCAGCAGCAAAAATTCATCAACAACTTGACACCTCGCCATCCGATGACGACATCGAATACATGTCCGAAGGTGGCGAGGGTCTATACACCACAGGGGAATCCAACAGCAATGTGCTTGTTGGTTTAACCTCACCAGAGGCGTCCTCCGAAGAGGAAAACGAGGCGCAAGGCGCACTAGTCGAACTTGATGAGCAAGCGATTAGTGAAAAAATTGATGCCATTCGGGGGGAGATGGAAAGGCTCAATTCCATTGTTACCCCTCTAATACAAGCCCTGAAAAGTAAACAGGAAGCTAGACGAGAACGAGAGAAGAAGGAGCGCGAGTTAAAAAAAGTGCTGCAAGAGCATTTAAAAGCAGTGCCACAAAAAACAGCGCCACAACAAGAGCTGCAAACGAAAGCGCAGCCAGAGCAAAGGCAATCACAACAGCAACTGCCACAGCAGAAGGAAGGAGAGCAGCAACAACAAAAGCTGCCAACTGAACAACCACAGCAGCAACCGAAGGTGCAACGCACAAAGAAACAACAGCAGCAACGAAAACCACAGGAGCAGAGCCAGGAGCAACAGCAGGGAGTACACCAGCAGCAGCCACAGCCGCCCCAAAATAAAAAAGAAAAGGTGCCACCAATTAATACTTACAAAATGGAATTGCAAGAAACCATCGACCTATGTAAGTCGGCCATAGGCCAAAACTTTTTTATTAAACGTTTGAGTAAAGATAGACATGCTATCCACTGCTCCACAGTGGCTCAGCATAAAATTATTAAAGAGTTACTGAAAAAATCCACGACTGAGTTCTTCAGTTTTACCCCCAAAGTGGATAAATACCAAACGGTCCTCTTGAAGGGCATAGATTCCTGCACGGAACCACAGGTGCTCTTAAATGAGCTCCGTCAAAAAGCGAGCAACGATCTCGACTTTATCGGGGTCAAGCCGTTTGCTACAGTCAGAGCCAGACGGGAGAAGCGGTCTTTGCCGTTCTTCCTGGTTCAACTTTCGCCCAGCAGCAAACTGGAGAGTTTGAGGAGAATCTCCGTCCTCAACTACCAGGTTGTAACTTGGGACAAATTAAAGAGACGCGGTGACATGCTTCAATGCATGCGCTGCCAAAGGTTTGGCCACGCTGCAGCAAACTGCGAAATGCAGTCACGCTGCGTTAAGTGTGGTGAGGACCACATTAAGGGAGAGTGCAAGCTCGGAGAGGAAAGGGTCGAAGACATGACCCAGCTTAAATGTGCACTTTGCGGAAAAGAGGGACACTCTGCTAATTATCGGGGCTGCTCAGCTTTTCAGCAAATTCGTAACAATAAAGCGGCTAAGCAGACAGCGGTAGAGATACGCCCATCAACGCGTGCTCCTACAGCAACGCCCGTTAATCCCCAAATTTCCTACGCCCAAATGGCGGCGGGAAGGGGAAAAACGGTACAGCCTGCAGCTAAGGCAGCCCAACCGGCCCTAGTGCCAAAGGCGAAGGACGCTCAGGCCGAAATAAGAAGCATGTTGCTGGCAATTAAAGGCCAGTTGACAGGACTTCACAACCAGATAAGGGAGCAGGCGACTAGGGTAGACTATCTCTACTCTGTTTTGCCTAGCTTAACGCAAATTAGAGGTTAAAGGCGCGCTGTCGGAGAGGCCTCTTAGGATCCTTGCTGTGAATGTAAATTCACTGATTAGGACCGAACGTAGAGCTAATCTTTTCCAATTGTTGAAAGACCACAGTCCAGATGTGTTTATGGCCAGCGAAACTAAGCTGAACCAGAAACATAAATTGACTAACAACAATTACAATATCGTTAGAAGAGATCGACCCAATTCCACTCAAGGGGGGGGCGTCGCAATCTGCATACGAAAAGGCATAAACCATAAAGTTATATATAATAGTGATGTGCGCAGATTTCGGCTTTTAGAGGCGTGCATCGTATGCATTCCTCTCCAACAGGGGAAGCGAATGTATGTGATCGCGGCTTATGCACCGGAATCACCTCAACCAACTGATTTTTTAACAGAGCTTGAAAAACTTTTCGAAGGTCTACACTTGAGCTTGGACGAAAATTACTTTCTCATGGCCGGTGATTTGAATGCCAAACACTTAGATTGGGGAAATCAAGTACAGAATCCGAGAGGTATTCATCTTTTTAATTGGATGAGTCAGTATAACGCTGAATATCGTATAGAACTGCTGGCTACGGATCGGCCATCGTTTCCAAGAAGCGGTGCCTATCTGGATTTATTGCTATTAGACGCAAGACTGACAATTACTGACACTGTGGGTCAAAGACCAAGGAACTGTTTACGAACGATCGAGTACGATAGTGACCACTGCGGACTTGCTGCCGTAGTACAGCTTCCAAACGAGCTCGTGGAGTTGGATGAGTATGTACCTGTGCATACTTACAATTACAGTAAGGTGCGATGGCCACGCTTTACCAACGCCTTAACCATCGAAATTAGATCGTACAACATATCCCCACCAAATGACAGAAATTTGACAAATAACGAAATAGACCAATACTTAGAACAAATGGACGAGACAATCAAACGAACAATGAACAGAACAATACCGAAATACAAACAACGGGACGCAACCGACATGTACCGGAACGCGACCATTGACGCATTACACAGACAAAAAAGTGGACTGCTGACAAGACTCAAACTCTTGTACCGACGGTTTACTGACCCTCACGACTTGGAGATTAGGACACTGAAGTCTTCGATCAAGAACATCAACCAACTAATTAAGGAAAACTATCGGTTGTCAATTGATTTGTATTGGGACAGCAAAATTCGGGCCGTTAATGCTAACGACCCGAGCATGTTTCCCCAAATTAACAAGATATTTAGAAGGAATGATCAGAACGATCTTCCGTGTCTCAAGCTTCAAAGAACGACAGACAACAGAGACGTACTTCTGACAGCAGGAATTAATCCAGAGGACGCCGTCTTGGACGATGACCTCTTTATTGTCGAAGATCCGCAGGAAAAAATGGAGGCCGTGGGGGCTGCTTTCCAGCAAGTGTACAAGGTGAATGCGTGCATTCGCCCGAATCACGACCTGGAAAACAGAGCCTTGCTCCATCACTTCTACCTTCGGAATGACATCACGCAATGGCGATCAGAGAACCTTGGTTTCACCGGGTTCAATGAAGATCATTTGGCAAACGCCATAATCGCCGAGCGAAATGGGCCCAGTTCCCTGTTAATTACGAAGGTGGAGCTCCAGCTCATCTTCGATTCATTAAAGAAGAAGAAGTCAGCAGGAGTCGATGGCATATCCAACGTTGTACTTCGACATTTACCTCAAGAAGCAGTAGACATTTATACCACTCTGTTTAACAACGCTCTGAATAATGCATATTATCCAGTGCGGTGGAAGACAGCTGTGGTGCATCCTCTCCCGAAAAAGGGAAAGGACAACTCCAATCCGGCGAATCTCCGGTCGATAAGTCTTCTTCCGAGTATCAGCAAGGTATTCGAAAAAGTTATCAACAGAGCTCTGTCTAAGTGGGCAGAGGACAATAATATCATACCGGACAATCAGTTCGGTTTTAAGGCGGGACATGACACCATTCATGCCGCGTCTAAACTCGTTTCTTATGTCCAATGGAACAAATCTAAGAAGCAGTGTACAGGTGCCTGTCTGGGTGATCTGGAGAAGGCCTTCGACACCGTATGGTTAGAGGGTCTTTATCTAAAGCTGACCAGACTTGGCATTAGTAAACCACCATTATATATGCTTTATGATATGCTCAATGGCAGAAAGTTTGTTGTCAAAAGTGGCAATGTAACTTCTGCCACAACCTTTAATATTAAAAATGGTCTTCAGCAGGGAGCGGTCAACTCGCCGATTCTATTCAGCATTTACACCAGCGATCTGATAAGTAGTCTAACTCAGGCAATTGCGTATGCCGACGATCTAATTGCGTACAGAACAGCTGCAAAAGTCGAGGACATCAGAATCCTTTTACAGAGTGACTTCGATGAGATTCAACGATATTGTGATGACTGGAAGTTGAAAATCAACTTTCAGAAATCAGAAACTATCTTGTTTAGGACTCCGTTGCGTGGAGCCACAAGTGATACGAGAAAGAACCTGCGCAAGCTGGTGATCGTAGGGCCAAATGGACATCCACTGGCGAGTAAAAGTGTAGTAAAGTACCTTGGCATCTGGATGGATCAGTATTTGTATTTCGACAGACATATAAATGCTGCTCTGGCCAGGGCTAGGGGAGCTTTTGCCCTGACGAAACGGTTGTTTTATAGCAGCCGGCTTGACAGCAGGGTGAAGGTGATTTGCTACATGGCCCTTATCCGGCCGATGATTGCCTATGGGTGCCCGGTTTGGTTCAACATTGCCCCATCTCAAATGGAAAAGATTCGGGTGTTTGAGAGGCAGTGTCTACGACGCTGCCTTGGATCGCACAGAACACCAGAGTCGGAGTACAAACACTACTATTCCAACCTGGCTCTATACAACGGGGCCAACATAAATAGGATAGATAATTTCTTGCTGAAGCTTATTCGGGGTCACATTGCAAGAGCGATGTCCTCGTCCAACAGCTTAATTTTCGGGGCTTATTACCCTAAATACGAATACTATGAGAGTGTGCGTCTAAGCGGCTTTATTCCGCCCGATGCATTCCTCCACCTAGACAGTCGAGGGTTGATCCAGGATAGAGCGGCGGTTCCGCTAATCTACCACGTCGGCCGTAGAACTGTAGATCGGCGGCTCCTTTACAGTCGAGACGTCCTCGCACAAGACGGAGCTGAGCACCTTCGGTTCAGTAGGACTGTGTCCGAACGGGACCGAAGAGATAGGGTAAAGCAGGAGAACCAGTTCTGGTGGTTGAAAAACGAAGATGAAGTTCCTTCAGACATATAATAGTTGACCTTGCTATTTTCTTAGGTATGGCCGACTTACATAGGTTTAGGTAGTTAGTTTTAAGCAGGGACAGTCAGGGTGGCGCCAAAAAAAAAAAAAAAAAAAAAAAAAAAAAAAATATAAAATCCACAAAAATACAAAAAAATTATAAAACCGGAAAATGCTTGCTGTGGCTGTTCTAGTTTGTAAGTAGTCTGTAAGTAGCTTATAAGTAGGTTGTAAATAGTTTTAAGTAGCTTTAAGTAGTTCTAATTAGTTTTAATTAGCTTTAATTTAGTTTTATGTAGTTTGTAAGTTTTATATAAAACCAAAAAAAATAAAGACATAGATACCGAGTTTTTTTTTTGTGAAATTCTTCTCGGTAAAAAATAAAACCGACCTGAATTTAGTATTAAGATAGTTCTTAGGCCGAAAGGCATTAGCATTAAGTTATTATAGTTTAACTTAGAGCGCCCGACTGGGGCCAGTAAGTTAGTTTTAAGATATTGATAAGTAGGCTAGTTTTTATGAATTTTTGTCTAGCTTTAAGATAGTTTTAAGAAAATTGAAAAATAAAAATGAACTATAAAAAAAAAAACTAAAAAAAAAAAAAAAACTAAGAACTTAATTTAAAATTGGTGTTTCTTGTCAATACCGATGTCTCTTCTTGTGATGTTGTAGAGTTTTGCTATTATGTTGTGTTATGTTTTTGTGTTCTTTCTTCTATTTTGGTTCTTATTGCTGTATCGTGTAGTGGATTTGTTTTAAATGTCAACTTGTCGTTCAATAGTCTATCCTGTTCTAGTTTATTGGCGTTATAAATTTCATATTCATAAAAAAATTTTTAAATTTAGAGATCTTAGTGTTTTCGTTTTATTTATTTTATTGTTTTTAATTTATTTTATATATTAACAACACAACTTGGAGACTCTATCAAAATGCAATTTGTAAACTTACTACGTTGCATGAATATCCTTATTATTGCAACATGGTCTGGAGATGAAGAAAAGAAAACAACTAGTCTAAGTACCATCAGTCTCAGTACACGGCACGGGGATGTGTTGGAGTTGCCCGATTAGGAAATGATAGTGCATAACTAATAATATTTTAGATTCTCTTTGAATTATCTATTTTTTTTTCTTTGAATACTTTTTTTATATTTTAATTTTTGTACTATCATAAAAACAAATCTTTGTTTTCTTTATTATCTATTTAAACACGGATTTAAATTCTTTTCAAAAAGCAAAACTATTTATTGCTCTTATTTGTTTTATATTACTATTCATATAAGTTTAATCTTTCTAAATCCTGTTACAAGAATTGTTGGTAAAGATAATGTCAATCAAATTGCATTTTTCTTTAATTTTTTATTTTTATTTTATTTTACACTTGCTACAGTGTCTTACATTCTCTTTACTTTTTCTTTCACTTATTATAAATTATTTGAATCGTAATGGATGCGAATGAATCATTGCGTGCTACGATCGGAGTTTTGAGTAATCAAAAGGATGGCCTTTGGGTTTGCCTATTAAACGCACAGAGCTTATTATATTACCGAAAATTGACGAGTTTCGTTATTTGTTTGAGGGATCCAATATTGACGTTATCTGTGTGACGGAAACATGGCTATTTGAGGGTTTAGGAGATAGTTTGTATAGCTTAAAGGCCTACAAAATATTTCGCTTCGATAGGATAGGTCGTGTAGGTGGTGGCATTGCAATTTTTGACAAGAATGGTATTCAGTGTAAGCTAAACTGTACTTCATCATCGGATAGTGTTATTGAATATATTTTTATATTTAATTTTTTACCCACTTCTGATCAGAAAATGAGTTTCTTAAATGAAGACACTTCAATGTTCATTAGTAGACATGTTCCGCTTGTTACGAAAACCACTGCTCCACATACAAGACCATGGTTCTCCCATCATGTTCGCCAGCTTATTTTTAATCGTGACCAAGCGTACAAACGCTGGAAACAGTAAAGGTTACAGGAGCATTACAATATATATCGATGTCAACGCAACCAAGTTGGAATGGCAGTACGTACCGAAAAGCCTCAAATGTACTCAAACAAACTAGACCCATCGCTCAGCGGACGAGAACTTTGGAATAATCTTCACCAGAGTTGCCAAAAGTTAAAATAGTTGTATTAGTGACATGGACAGTATTGGGCTCAACAAACAATTAACCTCTCTACCGGCAACCCATCTTATAACAACTAACCCTACACTCTCAACAGTGAGTGACAATAATATGTTTAATTTTGGTTTTAGCTTTAGGTTAGTTAATAGCATCGAGGTAGTTGAAAGTATTTTAACTCTAAAATCAAACGCCATTGGTCTGGATGAAATGAATCCTAAATTCCTCAAGAGTATATTACCTTTAGCTCTGCCGTATATAAGTCATATTTTTTATGCCATTTTATCAACAGGAGAATATCCGGTGCAGGGGAAATTAGCGAAAGTTATAGCAGTTTCGAAAAACTCGAGGAATGATGAGCTTAGACACATTGCCATCCTTCCATTTCTGTATAAGGTATTTGAAAGAATTTGGCAAAAACAAATGACCGCCTATCTCAATACCTCAAATCTTCTTACACCTAAGCAGTCTGGTTTTCTAAAAGGACATATTTTTATGACAGCTTTGCTAAAAGTTATTGAAGATATTCATCAAACTTTTGAACAAAGAATATATTAGCTTTCTTATTCTATTAGATTTCTCCAAAGCATTTGATATGGTTGACCACACTATTTTATGTGAAAAACTTCTTCGTTTCTTTAATTTTTCGACTCTTGCTGTTAAGCTTTTATCTTCCTACCTGTGTGAACGAAAACAGTGTTTGCAGTTAAACAATGTTATGTCTGATCTTCTTCCGGTATCGCGTGGTGTACCACAAGGTTTTATCCTCGGCCCTCTCTTGTTGTCTCTCTACGTTAATGAATTGCCTCTATAGTCAAACATTGCTCTTTGAAAATATATGCCGATGACGTGCAATTGTATTTTAGTTGCCAATTAGGGCTTATAGAGCACGGTGTCTATTTTGTTATTGAACGAATTTCGCTTTGGTGGCAGCAAAAAAGTCTTATTTTAAATCCCAAAAAACATTTTTTTGTGTGATTTCTAAAAAACCTGTCGATGTTTCCTACCCCCCCTGGACTAAGTAGATACGATAGCATATCAAATTTTTCTAAGTATATCCTCAATATGACTTTCGATAATTTTCTTAACTAACATCCTTTTGAAAAACCAGCCCCTGTATCTCCGGGAAATGATAAGTATGGCATCCCCACAAAGAACTAGAATGCTGATTCAACCCCGCTATAGTTCTCTTACATCCGAACGACAGTTTTTTGTATATTCCACTCGCCTCTGGAATACACTACCACAAAATTTAAGAGATATGAATGATGCCGCGAGATTGAAGGACAAAATAAAATCTCATTTTTCTCTAATATAGACAATATTTATTATAAAATATATCCAACATTTACCTCTCTTGCTCTTTTCTTTCTTCCTTTTTCTTTTCTTTTATACATATTTTAAAATTTTTATCTATAAATTTTGAACCTATAATTCTTCTTTAAAATTAATGTTTCTTATTTTGGGCATAATATTCTTTGTTGCGTTATATAAAACTTTCCTAATAATCTCTTATTTGAAATGGCATATTTCTTACTTTCATATTTAAACCAGGTTCACTGGAAAATCCACCCTCTTCGGAGGTCGGCTCTATGGATTCTGGGGAGAGCCAATTATTGCATTAATTAAATCCCTTCCTAAAAAGTGCAAGGGTATCGAGATCAACACCATCTAAATCGAGTGCAAAACCATTAAAATTCGGGCAAAAGAGTCCATCCCTCACGCCTGCGCGCGCCAAAATAGACTCAGATAAAACAAAAAATCTTGAAAAAGAAAATAACGAACTTCGACAAAAACTTGATCAAGTAATGGAACTTTATCAAGAGCTAAAGAAAGAAGTCGATCTTCTTCGAAAAGAAAATTAGATATTGAAAAGCGAAAATCCTCAAATAAACTCAAAGTCTAGCTTGCCACAAGTCAATAATTGTAGATATGAAGCGGACGAAGAAGAGCTAGCACATAAAACGGAGAAGTCCTCAAAGAAAAGATTGAGTAAGAAGCGTAAAGCTGATTATTCACCTGAAGCAGCTTCTTCTTTTGAAATAAGAGTTTCACCAAAACATGCGACAGTAAAAGAAAAACCTGTTAAGGAACGGCCCCCACCACCGATAAATGTTATCGGTATTGCGGAGTATAACAAGTTGCAAACCATATTAATGGCATTGTTACCATCGGCTTTTAAAATTATTTCACTTAATAACAACAAATGGAAAGTTTGTGTGAAAGACCCCGAAAGTTATCGTCTTCTGTCACGAAAATTTAACGAAGAAAAAGTAGAATGTTATAAATATTTATGAAAATAAGTCGGAAAGACCCCTACGTGTTGTGGCAAGAGGTCTACAAGCATCATGTTTAAAAGACGATATTATTAGTGATCTAAAAGAGCGCAACCTCAAAATCTTAGATGCGACGAACATTGTCAAAAGAGAGAAACAGAAAAAGGAAGGTGAAGCGATAGTGGTACAACGTGGTCTCCCACTATTTATACTTTCGTTCGATAAGACTGAAAAATTAGATGAAATTTATAAAATTAAAACAATTCTAAACAGGATCGAACCTCTAAGAAAGAGCACAAGATTAATCCCTCAGTGTAAACGCTGCCAAGAATTCAATCACACCCAAACCTATTGCAAAAAAGAGCCAAGGTGTGTAAAATGCGCTGGAAAACATCTAACCGTTGACTGCAACAGAAAAAGTGAAAGTCCACCGACGTGCATTAATTGTAATAGAAATCACACAGCAAATTATAGAGGCTGTGAAGTAGCTAAAGAATTGCAAAAGCGACGATCAAAATCTCACAAACAAAAAGAAACCCACCAAGGCAATTAGAAACCGCAATTCCCAAGAGTGCCAAATCTACGAAAGGTCCAAAACCTAGTATCCGCAAGGAAAAGAAAGCAGTGTCAGTACCTTCAAAGAAAATATCGAAGCAAGGAAATGCAGAAACATATGCCCAAATAGCGGCAAAAAATATACCCGTAAATAAAGACACTGAAACAGACCCGGTTTCGAAAGTCTTTTCAATAATTTTGTCAAAACTTGAAGAACAATGTGAAACAAATAAATTTATCTTTGATGGGTTAAGTAAGCTCGAAAATTGTTTTCGACCCAAACCTCTTTCAAAAAATATATGATGGAAAAGCTTAAAATTCTAACGTGGAATGCCAACGGATTATGGCAAAAACTTGGAGAATTGTAGATGTATATGCGAGAAAATGATATTGACATATGTTTGATATCAGAAACGCATGCCAAAAATGAATCAAATCTTAAAATCCACGGGTTTCATGACTACCACGCCATTCATCCGTCAAACAAAGCAAGAGGTGGATCATCATTGTATATAAAAGAATGCATTGAACACTCAATAGGCCTTAAAATAGAGGTGGAATCAATGCAATTGAGTAGTGTACAGGTTAAAACTAAAAATATTCCTCTCAATGTCTCTTCCATATATTACCCTCCGCGTTGCAAAATTGATAAGAGTGATTTGAAAACGACATTGATAAAGTCACTAAGTCCAAATTTAATTGTTGGTGGTGACTTTAATGCAAAGCACACCTTCTGGGCCTCACGATGCATATCTCAAAAGGGTCGCATGCTATATGAAGCAGGAATGGAAAATAATTGTGACTTTCATTCGACTGGCAAGCCAACTTACTGGCCAACTGATCCGTCGAAAATAGCTGACCTAATTGATTTATTCATGGTGAAAGGAATACCTTCTAACCGTATAGAAATTTCAGAGGGCTATGACCTCTTCTCAGATCATTCTGCCGTCGTTAACAAACAGTAAAACTAACTGGGATGGATTTAAAAAAGATATCGAGGACAACGTTGAGTTAAGGGTATCATTACAAACGCCTCTTGAGCTTGAAGACGCAGTAGATACCTTTGTTCATATTATACCAAAAGCAGCTTGGGATAAAACACCTTATCAAAGGCTAATGCCTTGCTATAAAGATATAAAATATCCGCAAGAAATAATTCAAAAACCTTGAAGTTGAAAATTACCTTGAAGGCTTAACAGCGGGGAAAGAATCCAACTACTCACTTTGGAAAGCTATAAAAACGACGAAAAAAACAAAGCTTCCAGTGCCCCGATTAAGAAAAGCCAAAATGGATGGGCTAAAAGTGACAAAGAAAAAGCGACGGTATTCGCCGATTACTTAGAGGAAACATTTAAGCCGTTCGATGGGCAAGAACTCAACGAAAATTTTAATATGAATTTTACCTCAAATGAAAGCTACATAACGAGAAATACTACACTTGCCAAATTAAAAAGAGAAATAAGGAAGCTTAAGTCCAACAAAGCTCCAGGATATGACTTAATAATGGCAGAGATTTTAAAAATGCTCCCTCATAAAGGCTTTATTAACCTTCTTTACATAATAAATGCCACTCGAAGGTTAGAATATGTTCCGAGCCAATGGAAAGTTGCGGAAGTCATAATGGTTTTGAACCCTGGCAAACCATCTCACAAAAAGAAGTCTTACAGGCCGATTTCGCTTCTTCCAATAATATCAAAAGTTTTTTAAAGAATACTACTCCTGCGCCTGCAACCGATAATAGAAGAGAAACAATTAATACCTGAACATCAGTTCCGATTTAGAAACAAGCATTCGACAATTGATCAAGTGCATAGAATTATTGACGTAATTGAGAGAGCTCTTGAAGAAAAGAAAATCTGTTCTACTGTCTTTTTGGACGTGTCGCAGGCGTTTGACAAGGTGTGGCACGAAGGCCTCAAATTCAAATTAAAACAAGTTCTGCCTGAAGGACCTTATAACATTCTAAACGGATATCTAAATGAAAGACTTTTTCGTTTAAGACACGGAAATGACTATTCTCATTTCAAAGAAATAGTAGCTGGGGTACCACAAGGAAGTGTATTAGGTCCAGTTCTGTACCTTTTATTTACACGCGATATATCTCAAACAGATGACACTATTGTAGCCACGTTTGCTGATGATACTGCAATACTAGCAGTAGGCAAAACGACTAAAAAGTAAATTAAGAGATATGAACTGATTCTCGGTAAATATTCAAAGCTTAGTATTGAAAATAAATTGATTTTATACCGACAGGTTCTTAAAGCTGTTTGGACTGTGAGGGTGTCTTAGATTTTCCAGCCGGGGTATGCTCACGGTGTCCAGGGTTAGTTAAATAAAACACCGAAATTTAACATCAAATAGGTCTTTGTCTTTATTTGTTATTTTCTTTTATTTTGTTTCACAATCTAGGGTTGAATTTATTTCATATAACTTGTTAAATTCTTCATGTATAATTCCGGTTTTCGTAGTAGCTCTTCCCACCGAAATTTCGGCCTGCGTTACGGGTCCGGTGTAGCCTTCGCGATAGGTGTCGGCCAGCTGGTGGCGTGGGGCACGGTTGAAACACGTCTCTTCCGTCGATTCGGTCGTAACTGGCGCAATTGCCGTAAAACAGGTAAACCGCCACTTGTAGTGAGTAAATCACAGTCGAAATTGGTAAATCACTGTAAAACGGGTAAATCGCCACTTGTCGTGGGTAAATCACAGTCGAAACTGGTAAATCACCGTAAGACGGGTAAATCACCACTTATCGTGGGTAAATCACAGTCGAAACTGGTAAATCACAGTCGAAACTGGTAAATCACCGTAAAACGGGTAAATCGCCACTTATCGTGGGTAAATCACAGTCGAAACTGGTAAATCACAGTCGAAACTGGTAAATCACCGTAAAACGGGTAAATCGCCACTTGTCGTGGGTAAATCACAGTCGAAACTGGTAAATCACCGTAAAACGGGTAAATCGCCACTTATCTTGGGTAAATCACAGTCGAAACTGGTAAATCACAGTCGAAACTGGTAAATCACCGTAAAACGGGTAAATCGCCACTTGTCATGGGTAAATCACAGTCGAAAATGGTAAATCACCGTAAAATGGGTAAATCACCACTTATCGTGGGTAAATCACAGTCGAAACTGGTTAATCACAGTCGAAACTGGTAAATCACCGTAAACCGGGTAAATCGCCACTTATCGTGGGTAAATCACAGTCGGAACTGGTAAGTCACCGTAAAACGGGTAAATCGCCACTCGTCGTGGGTAAATCACAGTCGAAACTGGTAAATCATCGTAAAACGGGTAAATCACCACTTATCGTGGGTAAATCACAGTCGAAACTGGTAAATCACAGTCAAAACTGGTAAATCACCGTAAAACGGGTAAATCACCACTTATCGTGGGTAAATCACAGTCGAAACTGGTAAAATGTAATTAAACTTGAATACTTCACAAGAAGCCCCTTACCACTGGTGGGGGGAAGCCTCTGTTAATATCCAAATTACTTACCACTGATCCTTGCTTACCGACGATCGAAATCCGACTGGCTCCTACTCAAAGAGCTTAGGCGTATTTATATGCGCGGTCTAGTTCCCTGCTTCTGCTCGCTTCTGCTTGTTTCTTCTTCTACTTTTGCTTGCTTTTTGTTGGTCTTATTTGGTTCTACTAGGCAACCTTTTGGTAACAACCAAGTTTGAATTATATCCTCGCGAATGACGAAATAACCTTTGTAAATTAATGTCACCGGGTTTTGGCTATGTTGAACTGAGTGTGAAATCGATGCTCGGTGTAGAGAAAGAACGCATGTAATTTGTTCGTGTTTTCGTTGTTGTGGTGCAGCTTTGTAATGCGTCATTACAGGACTTATGGTATACAACTTTGGGGTTGTACCTGCGATACAAACTTAAATAATTTACAAACGTTTGAAAATAAATTGCTTAGGTCATTTGTAAATGCTCCGTGGTATATAAGAAACGAAGATCTTCATAGGGATCTCGGGATTCCTACGGTGCGGGAGGAAATAAAAAGTTTCGCGCGAAAACATAGAAATCGACTATTAGAACACGCTAATCCATTGATTATTGACATTCTTGACGAGTCGAATTTAGTACGCCGTCTGCGAAGAACAAAACCTTCCGACTTGGTGCAGTGAACAGAAAACTGCTTTAAAATTAAGCAGGAACTTTCACCGGAAAGTAACCTGCAACACGTTACTTAACTTCGTGAAAAAGAAATTGATAGATAAGTTTCAACTTAGTTGCAATCGGGAAGTGGAGGTGGTTTTAGTGTAGTAAGAATCTCACACTTCTATGAGCACGCGTTTTTCAGTCCTCATAGAGCCTTATGCAGGTTTTGTACCTACCCACGGGAAAATAACCACAAAAAAAATATTTAAACATTGTTGTAAATCTAAGCTTATGTCTAACTTATAAGACAATCTGTCTTAATGTATTGGTTAATCAAAGTTTTGTTTTATTTTTTAAGCTTCGAACAATCCGGAACAACCTGGAAAAACCTTAAAAAATAAGAAATTCCTAAAAAGGGGGGCTAACTTCACATAGTCAACTATTCATCGTAATAGATTTCTATAGGAAGATAATTTAGTCTGCCGGAAAGAAGAAATGAGACGTCGCGTCGGTTAAATTTTAAAATAATTTAAAAACAAGAGGGTTGATGGAATAAGTAAGATAGATAATTGATTTAGGATAGGAATGTGATGATAAAGATACTGTGATATTAGTTTAGGATAGTAACATATTTATTAGTACAATATTGGTTAGTTTTATTGAAATTAATAATAGTATTGAAATCTTATTTATAGAGCAAACATAGAAGTTATATAAGTTATATAAGTTAATCAAAGTATTGTTTTATTTTTTTGAAAATATTTTTTTTTTCAGAGCAGATTGCTCTGACCCTTATTGATTGCAGTAAAATTATGAACTGACTTAAAAATAAATTTACATTAATTTGTTTCTTACTTGCTAAATGAATAAATGCAACCTTGCATTATTTCTTAGTGCTTGCATTCCCACAGTATTTGTTACCTAGTTGTTTTTCTATTGAATTTTATTGCAGCGAGCCAGACGCATCGTCAGCATTTGTATTCGTGTTAACTCTTCCCCTCTTAGAAACGATCGTCATCGGTCGTCAGAAGTATGGCAGGTTATTGAACTTATGGTTGCTTAGATTTTGGATAGAGTTCATCTGAAGCATAGGAAATTTATCCACAATTGCTTCTGGTCCATTGGCTTCTGGTGTTGGCTGCTTTATTACGATTTTCGTGTTGGGACGGTTTTCCATAGGACCAATATTATGAAAAGGAATCCAAGGACGGAAATTAAGGAATATGTGGTTATTTGATTATGGTTAATCTCTTCTTGTAAGAGATGCATTTTTTTAGTGTTGTTAATATGAAGATCCTTCATCGTTTCTAGCGAGAGTAATTCAAGGTATTCTTTTTCCTTAGGATTTGTTTGGAATATTGCTGGAAGGGGTTTTATTATAGAACTTTCCTTGGAGATATGTGGGATTCCATTCAGGTTGATGGTCATGTTCTGGAATTTGACTAAAAATGTTCCGTTTAAGTTGTGAGTCGTATTGTCGAATTCAAGAGTTCCGATAAACTGATTTAGCAATATTACATCTGGTGTTATTTTGTTTATGGTTGGAATATGGTGATTATTAACTGTATTACAGGTAGCTGGTAGACTTTTTAACAAATTGGGAATGCAAGAGTCGTCTAATATTTACAATATTCTTAAGGTTACAAATTGATAGATTATTAAACGTTTTACATTTTCTTGTTGTTCCATACAATTGCTCATTATTTCTTAAAACTGCATTATATAAAATTTCAGTTACAATATTTTTCTTTTTTATTGGTTTAATTAATGGATTTTCGTATATTTCTTTGTTTGTTAAGGGAATATTTATTATATAAAGGATTGATAAACTATTACTAATTAATTTAGATTTCTGTGAAATCTAAGGCTTCTTCTATTGTTGTGTAAGGCGATTGTTGTTCATTAAATATTTTAGTGGCTAAATCTATTTCGTTTTTTGACACTTTGAAAGAGTTAATAGTTCCTTGTTTAGCCCAATGAATGGCATAGATTATGTTCTCTAATTCTTCTTTTACAATTTTAATTCTGTATTTAAGATTTGTAATGATTTCAAAATTGATTTTATTATTATCTTTAAGTAAATTTTGGATTTCATTTTGTATTTTTGTAATGTTATTAATTCGTTCATTGTATAATTCATTAATGATAACTTGTTTATTATTATTTTTCAAAACATCTGTAATTTTTTCTTTTATTGTTATAAAATCATCATGTTCTGGATTGCCAGCAATCCATTTCCAACTTTTGCCTATGAAATCTAAAGAGCGTTTATTTTTAGTTTTAAGGTTATGTAAAAAATTGCGGATTTGTTGAATTTCGTGTGATAAAAAAGGAAAAATGGTTTGGTTTTGGGTTGTTTCTAGGTTAAGGATTGGTGATATGTCGGAAAGGAATTGATCGTACTGGTCAAGATTAATAACATGAATTAACTTAAAATGTCTGTTCTATATCTTCATCAGTCCTGTATGTAAAGAAACGATTTGTGAATTTGAAAATTTCATAACTTGAATTTTAGCTTGGCAAATGTACGAAGTACTTCTGTAAAAAAAAATAATTAATTTATGTTGCTTTTGTGGACTACTTTTCCAGATTCAGTTAATATTGTATTGTTCTTATTTTCTTTCACAATTTCTTGTATATATCTACTAGTCAATTTAGAGCCTATACGTTTGTTATTTTTAACATAAATAACTTGTCCTATGTCATAGTCTTTTATAGGTTCATTCTTTTTGTTGTGGTACTTAGTGTCTTTTTCCTGTTTTGTCTTTAGTTTTTCTATGTTGATTTGTCGTGTTTTTTCAAACTCGTCAGGGCTTAACCTAGGAATTCGTCCATAAAATAGTTCTATAGGTTTTTTTGTTTGTGGTTGAGTGAATGGTAAAATTGTATTCCTTGACTGCTCGTTCTAAAAGTTCTTCAAAGGACCGTGAGGGTTCATCCGATTTCAAACATCTCATAATTTGTGATAGAGTAGAGTGAAAACGTTCGGCTTGCCCGTTCACTTCACTTTTATGTGGTGGAGTTTTGAAGATTTTGATCTGTAGATCATCTTCTAACATTGAAATTATAGAGGCTGAATTAAGAGCTTTCTTGTTGTCTATTACAACAAGTTCGGGTATACAGAAGAAAAATAGTATGTCTCGTAAGGATCGTCTTATGTCTTCTATTGATCTTGATGCAATTATTTTTGCTTGGGCAAATTTAGTAAATTTGTCTACTGCAGTAAGGACCAAGCATTTTTCTGTGGAAAAAATGTCAATATGTAGTGTGTGTCCGGGGTAGTTAGGAATTGGTGTCAGATTTAAATTTGGTTTGTTAGGATGTCTATCATATTTGTTTATTGTACAAGTTATACAACGGTTAACAAGAGCTTTGATTTTTGAAAACATTTTAGGAAAATAGAAGTTCTCTAACAGTTGAATTCGGTTTTCTTCGGCATTGCGATGAGCACGCCGGTGTGTCTTTAGGATTTTTTCTTCTTGTTCGTTTGGGCTGGGTATATCTTCAACAATTTTTTGTGTGAATCGTATGCGATAGTCTTTGAAATATAATGGGTAGATTTCTTGTACAAGTCCCATTGTCCTTTCTTCTGTAAGGAGTCCGTTTATAGTATTTGGGCCTAGGTATCTTTTAAAAATATCGATAACATCGTTTCTTGAATAGTCTGGTCGTATTATGATATGTCTAGTGTAATTGTCAAAAGGATTTTTAATTTGATAGCTATTTTCGTTTCCTATTTTTAGTAGAAGTTGATTTCGGAAGATATTTATAGAGAAGAGGGAATTAAATTTTGCGCTGAGCTGTCAGCACTGTGTTTTGTTCGGGTCATTGAATTTATTTCTATTTTTGGAGGTCTAGAGAGGGAGTCTGCGACAACGTTTTCTTTCCCTGGTATGTATTTTAGCTCATAACTGTATTTCTCCAAAATGGATTTCCATCGCTTCATTTTGGAGTTTGTATTTTTGTTGCTAAGGGCATAGGTAAGTGGTTGGTGGTCCGTGAATATGTTGACCTTGCGAGATCCATATAGGAAGTTTCAGAGAGAGTTGAGTGACCAGATTATTGCCAACATTTCTTTTTCGTTGGTGGCATTATCTTCTTCTGATTTGCTCAACGTTCTAGAAAGAAAAGTTATTGGCTTGTTGTCCTGGGAAAGGACTGCGCTGATGGCGTAGTCGGAGGCGTCCGTTGTAAGTTGAAAACTTTTTTCGAAGTCTGGGTATTGGAGAATGTCTTCTGCAAAAACAAGAGATTTTTTTAATTTGTTGAATGCTTCAATGGCTTCTTGATTTAATTTTTTTTTTTTTTATCCGATGGAAATCTTCAAAAGACAGTCGGTAAGAATCGGTACCAAGTAGTGTGGGACTCTAACCGCACTAAAACCACCGGTGAATCAGGACCAATCTATGAAAGATCGACAAATGATTTTTCTTTCTTAATTTATCAGTCGCATTGTGGGAAGTTTAAGTTTAACACTTTCCATAGCTTTTAGACCATCAGCTCATCAAGAAATCCCACACACACATAACCACTGATAATACATTCTTATACATCTATTTCAGGCTTTATTCTCTTCTACTAATCTAATATCACATAATTATGCCATTATCCTATTATTTCTCCTAATCAAATCAATCTTATCTTATTATCTATCTTTTAATTTGAATGAACTATCTAAACTACTAAAATTTCCTTTTATTGAAATTTCTTTTACAAATATTATTCTAGACCCGAACCTTAAAAATTCATTAGAATTCATTTCATCAGTGAATATATCTTAGCGAAAGTTTTCTGCGCATGCGCTAGCAATAGTTATTAGCCCCCTTTTCCCTTGGGTGAAAAGAGACAAAGGTAATATTGCATATGCGTAGAAGAAACCAGCTACACATGACTAAATACAGAAATAAATAAAACGTCAAAACAAAACAATTAACAGGACGTCCACAGATGCTGGAACTCATACTTTGTAAGTATTTATTATAAAAAACTAGATTATTATGATTTTAACTATATTTTTGTTATTCTTATTTGTTTTTCAGGTGATTACGCATATTTAAAAATGCATTCCAGGTAAGTAGCATATGTATCTAATACCGAATTTGTGATGCAAAGATTCGCATGCGAAAGCATTCGGATCTTGGAAAAACAATTCAATTGAAGGTACATAGCTAATATCATTTGTTTTATTATTTTATTAGTTTCTATCTTTTCTTCCTTTCAGTATGCATGTATCAAAAAACATAAATAATAATAATAAAAAAAGGAGAAAACAAAGGAACTAAAAAACAAAACACATCAACCAGTGTCCCCGAAGCACGGTGACGTTGGTACAAGGTAATTATACACGTATGTCCACGTAACAATACTTTCATAAATGCAAGAAAACATAAAAAACGAAAAGAAAATTAATGTCAAATGAAAGCGTGTAATGTTCGGTGTGAATGGTTTTCGAGTTTTTGAGAAATTTTCGCCGAAAACCGGTTTTGGAGTTTGGTGTGAAATTATTAGAATCACTGTTCCCAGCGACCTACCTGGAACTTACTTGCAATTTCTTTCAAAATGCATTACTCAGCTTCGATCTACTGCATGCATTCTGGAAGTAGGACTCTTTTAGGCTAGTCGCGCACATGCAATTTTCAGTTTCGAAACTATTTGGTTGCAAATTTGAGTCCTATGGACTCGTATGAGAATCCGCGCACATGCAGAAACTATTCCATCGTCGATTCGAGCAACTTTTCAGTTTGTCTTTTGGCACAAACTGAACGATTGTCCGAAATTAATTTTCCAGTTTGTGCCATATGGAATAATATGTAACTGCGCGGACATTCAACCAAATAGTTGTGGATATTAAACCACATCATTGAATTTTGTTCTCTGTGCGAAAGAGAATAAATATATCTTTTCTTTAATTTGCTGAGCAAAAGAATAGAACGAAGGTCATAATATTTTTCTTTGAATGTAAGAGATAGAAAAACTGACAAAACATTGTCGATGTGCACGCTCAGTAGTCAACTTTTGACCAAACTATTTTGTTGCGGTAGCAGATGCATGTGCGCGACTAGCCTAACTGTGTCCCATTGAATCATTGCGTCACATTAAGTGTAATGTGAAACTGCTGTCGATTATGACAATGTTCTCTTTAATACACTGGATAGCGTATCGCCATAAGAAAGTTGCCTCCATTTGAAGAATTATTATAATATGAAGTTGACCACTTTACCACTTCCCCCCTGCGGGTAAGGGGAAAGAATATACCCGAGGTAGGCATGCCTGTCGTAAGAGGCGACTAAAATCCAAACTCCGTAAACTGAGATTGATGTATGCCTAACTATGCAATGAGCAAAACAATAAGATATAGGACCCCAGGTGGCAGTCCAGGTTCACTGGAAAATCCACCCTCTTCGGAGGTCGGCTCTATGGATTCTGGGGAGAGCCAATTATTGCATTTAATATATCGAGATCACCACCATCTAAATCGAGTGCAAAACCATCAAAATTCGGGCAAAAGAGTTCACCCGTCACCTCTGCGTGTGCCAAAATAGACTCAGATAAAACAAAAAATCTTGAAAAAGATAATAACGAACTTCGACAAAAACTTGATCAAGTAATGGAACTTTATCAAGAGCTAAAGAAAGAAGTCGATCTTCTTCGAAAAGAAAATGAGATATTGAAAAGCGAAAATCCTCCAATAAACTCAAAGTCTAGCTTGCCACAAGTCAATAATTGTAGATATGAAACGGACGAAAAAGAGCTAGCACATAAAACGGAAAAGTCCTCAAAAAAAAAATTAAGTAAAAAGCGTAAAGCTGGCTCTTCACCTGAAGCAGCTTCTTCTTTTGAAATAAGAGTTTCACCAAAACATGCGACAGTCAAAGAAAAACCTGTTAAGGAACGGCCCCCACCACCGATAAATGTTATCGGTATTGCGGAGTATAACAAGTTGCAAACCATATTAAAGGCATTATTACCATCGGCTTTTAAAATTATTTCACTTAACAACAACAAGTGGAAAGTTTGTGTAAAAGACCCCGAAAGTTATCGTCTTCTGTCAAGAAAATTTAACGAAGAAAAAGTAGAATGGTATACCTATGAAAATAAGTCGGAAAGACCCCTACGTGTTGTGGCAAGAGGTCTACACGCATCATGTTTAAAAGACGATATTATTAGTGATCTAAAAGAGCGCAACCTCAAAATCTTAGATGCGATAAACATTGTCAAAAGACAGAAACCGAAAAAATAGGGTGAAACGATAGTGTTTCGATAGTTTCGATCCAAACCTCTTTCAAAAAATATATGATGGAAACGCTTAAATTTCTAACGTGGAATGCCAACGAATTATGGCAAAAACTTGTAGAATTGGAGATGTATATGCGAGAAAATGATTTTGACATATGTTTGATATCAGAAACGGATGCCAAAAATGAATCAAATCTTAAAATCCACGGGTTTCATGACTACCACGCCATTCATCCGTCAAACAAAGCAAGAGGTGGATCATCATTGTATATAAAAGAATGCATTGAACACTCGATAGGCCTTAAAATAGAGGTGGCATCAATGCAATTGAGTAGTGTACAAGTTAAAACTAAAAATATTCCTCTCAATGTCTCTACCATATATTACCCTCCGCGTTGCAAAATTGATAAGAGTGATTTGAAAACGACATTGATAAAGTCACTAAGTTCAAATTTAATTGTTGGTGGTGACTTTAATGCAAAGCACACCTTCTGGGCCTCACGATGCATATCTCAAAAGGGTCGCATGCTATATGAAGCAAGAATGGAAAATAATTGTGACTTTCATTCAACTGGCAAGCCAACTTACTGGCCAACTGATCCGTCGAAAAAACCTGACCTAATCGATTTATTCATGGTGAAAGGAATACCCTCTAACCGTATAGAAATTTCAGAGGGCTATGACCTCTTCTCAGATCATTCTGCCGTCGTACTCATTATAAGCGAAAGCCTTGTTAAACATAAAAACCAAAGGGTATCATTACAAACGCCTTTTGAGCTTGAAGACGCAGTAGATACCTTTGTTCATATAATACAAGAAGCAGCTTGGGATAACACACCTTATCAAAGGCTAATGCCTCGCTTTAAAGATATAAAATATCCGCAAAGAAAAAAAAGACTTAGTGAAAGAGAAACGAAAAGCACGTAAAAAATGGCAGCAAACCCGTGCTCCTCAACACAAAGCTCATTTAAATCGCTTGAGTAATATGCTTGAGTAAAAACGGCGATATCAGATTTCAAAAACCTTGAAGTTGAAAATTACCTTGAAGGCTTGACAGCGGAGAAAGAATCCAACTACTCACTTTGGAAAGCTATAAAAACACCGAAAAAACCAATGCTTCCAGTGCCCCCGATTAAGAAAAGCCAAAATGAATGGGCTAAAAGTGACAAAGAAAAAGCGACGGTATTCGCCGATTACTTAGAGGAAACATTTAAGCCGTTCGATGGGCAAGAACTCAACGAAAATATTAATATGAATTTTACCTCAAATGAAAGCTACATAACAAGAAATACTACACTTGCCGAATTAAAAAGAGAAATAAAGAAGCTTAAGTCCAACAAAGCTTCAGGATATGACTTAATAACGGCAGAGATTTTAAAAATGCTCCCTGATAAAGGGTTTATTAACCTCCTTTACATAATAAATGCCGCTCGAAGGTTAGAATATGTTCCGAGCCAATGGAAAGTTGCGGAAGTCATAATGGTATTGAAACCTGGCAAACCATCTCACGAAAAGAAGTTTTACAGGCCGATTTCGCTTCTTCCTATTATATTAAAAGTTCTTGAAAGAATACTACTCCTGCGCCTGCAACCGATAATAGAAGAGAAACAATTAATACCTGACCATCAGTTCAGATTTAGAAGCAAGCATTCGACAATTGATCAAGTGCATAGAATTACTGACGTAATTTAGAGAGCTCTTGAAGAAAAGAAAATCTGTTCGACTGTCTTTTTGGACGTGTCGCAGGCGTTTGACAAGGTGTGGCTCGAAGGCCTCAAATTGAAATTAAGACAAGTTCTGCCTGAAGGACTACAACACTCAAAACGGATATCTAAATGAAAGACTTTTTCGTGTAAGACACGGAAATGACTATTCTGATTTCAAAGAAATAGTGGCTCGGGTACCACAAGGAAGTGTATTAGGTCCAGTTCTGTACCTTTTTTTTACACGCAATATACCTCAAACAGATGACACTATTGTAGCCACGTTTGCTGATGATACTGCAATACTAGCAGTAGGCAAAACGATTAGCGAAGCTACAATTAAATTACAAAATGCTCTTAATAATGTTAATGAGTGGACGAAAACATGGCGAATAGCGCTCAATGAACAAAAGTCAGTCCACGTGGACTTTACGTATAAAAAAATAAATAGATTACCCCTCTTTCTTAATACCGCTCGTGTTCCATTTGCAAATGAGGCAAAGTATCTGGGAATGACTCTAGATGAGAAATTAAAATGGAAACCGCACGTGAAAAAGAAATGCGAAGAACTAAAAAGTAAATTAAGAGATATGAACTGGTTACTCGGTAAATATTCAAAGCTTAGTATTGAAAATAAATTGATTTTATACCGACAGGTTCTTAAACCTGTTTGGACTTATGGTATACAACTTTGCGGTTGTACCTGCGATACAAACTTAAATAACTTACAAACGTTTGAAAATAAATTGTGAAAATTTGTAAGATTTTTTACAAATTAGCTCAATTAAAGCTAACGAAAATTGAAACGTTTTTAAACTTAAACAAAGCGGACGAAAAGCGATAAATAATTTAATAAAAAATGCGTGGTTATCACTTGAAGTATTGGTTTGGAATGCCTTTTAATTCAGTTTATTCTTCTTTGGTTTCTTCTTTTTTTTTGTTTTTTTACATTTTAATATGGCCGGATGGGCGGGAAATTCAAATTTTATACCAGATTCAAATAGTTCACAATAGTTATTTGATTAATTTAATATCATTATTTTTTAAGTTTTTTTTTAAATGTTTGCGTCGTCAAAACACCGGCCACCGTTGAATGGCTGGAAGGCTTCAAATGAACCTAGTCATCAGGAAGAACGGCTAGCTTGACGATTGGACGTCTCAAGACCCCACCTTGCGTTTTGACGTCGGCGACCCTGACCGTTCCGTCCTGTCCTTCGACGACCGCCACGACTCGTCCCAGTTTCCACTGCTGTGGGGGAGCGTTGTTCTCGTGGATTAAAACGAGCTTGCCCACGACGAGATTGGGTTGCTCCTGTACCAACTTGGACCGCCTCCCATAGGCCTCCGAAATGAGGGGCTCTCGGTGGTATGAAGGCGAAGCGGAACCCTTCCTCTGCTGCATACTGGGGAACTGCTTCCTTTCCTCTCTCGAATTCCTCTTGAGCCTCTCTCAGAATCCTCTGAGCTCCCACGAAGTTCGTCCCGTTGTCGCAGTGGATCGTCTTGGGAACCCCTCGGCGACAGATAAACCTTTTAAGGGCAAGAATAAAACATTCAGAGGATAGATTAGAAGCTAATTCAAAATGTACAGTCTTTGAAGTGAAACAAACAAAAACAACAATATACGTTTTATTCGGTGGCCGGCCACGAATTTTAAGAGTGGTATATACCGGGCCACAGAAATCTACACCGCATATTAAAAACGGTCGTTGCGCTCGCAATCGATCAGCTGGTAAATTACCCATTATTTGTGTTAGCAATTTTGGTTTGTATTTGAAACAATGTATGCATTGTCGCACAATCTTTTGGCATGCTTCTTTAGCATTTATTAGCCAAATCCTTTCTCGAACAATGCCACCATAGCTTGAGGTCCAGCATGGTAATTTTTCCTATGTAAGTACGTTAAGTACGTTTTTACAAATGGTGAATTTTTTGTCAATAAAAGTGGGAATTTGGCATCATACTCCATGGGTGCGTTCAACAGACGAACACCTACACGAATTAGCGAGAATGAACAATTTTCGTCCGTATAATCGTGAATAAATGGATTAAGCTTTTGAATACTGTTTTGCAACGTAACTTTCTTTTTAAAGTTTTGAATTTCATCGGAAAATTCATAGTTTTGGACAGTTTCGACTATTTTGAGAAACGATAAATTCAACTCTTTTGCCGTAGGTGATTCTTCGAAAACTTCTGTCTTATTTTTTAATCTTTTGAAGAATAGCATTATATATACTAATGTAGTCGCAAGGTCGATATATAATGTTTCTTCCTCGATATATTCTAAAAGTTTGGTTCGAGGTTTTTCACCCGTATCAGCGTCATGTTTGTTTTCCTTTTTTCTAAGGCTTCATCTTCTGGAGACAACTCAAAATGCAAATTGACCGGCCACGATGATGGTTCTTCTAGTAAGAATTGTGGACCATTGAACCAAATTGACGCATTGAGCTCATCAACATTGCAGCCTCTTGACACAATGTCTGCTGGATTTTGTTTTTGTTGGCACATGTTTCCATGAAACTTTTTGTATCCACTCTTGGCGCAGTTGGATGTGTTTTTATCCAATGCAAAGTTATTTCAGAGTCGGTCCAAAAAACAACCTGTTCAACGTCTAGATTCAACATTGCCTCTACTCTTATCCATAATTTGGCAAGAGTATGCGCTGCGCAAAGTTCTAATCGCGGAAGCGATTTCGTTTTCAAAGGGACCACCTTAGACTTTGCTGTAAGTAGCGTCGACTTGATACCGGCCGTGCTTTGACTTCGGATGTAAATACAACAACCGTAAGCCCTAATCGATGCATCGGCAAACCCATGAACTTGTATTTTTGAGTTCGAATGAGTTTCGACAAACCTTGGAATTTTTATCTCGCCAAGTTGAGATAAATTGGTTTTGAAGTTTTGCCAACTTGTATCAAGGCGCAACGGAATCGACTCATCCCAATCAAGTTTTTCAATCCAAAGCTCTTGTAGTAAGATTTTTGCTTTGGTTACAATAGGGCATAACAAGCCAAGAGGATCGAAAAGACGAGCGGAAACTGAAAGTATGTTTCGCTTGGTTGCTCGTAGATCATGGAAATGATTTTCTAAATTAAAGCTAAATGTGTCTTCTTTTGGATGCCAACAAATTCCTAGAGTTTTTGTTGAGTCTGAATCATTGAATTTGATGGATTTTTCAGTACTCTCTGTATTGTATAATTCTGGATGATTGGAAAACCATTTAGCCAACTAAAACCCACCTTTTTTTAAAACTTCTTGTACTTCATTTTTTATGATTTTAAGGGTTTCAAGTTCATTGGCACCGGTTAAAAGATCGTCAACGTAAAAATCTCTCCGAATTACATCTGACCCTCTGGGGTATAAGCCTTCATTAGCATCCCCTAACATTTTTAAACACCGTATTGCTAAAAATGGTGCTGGTGACGTGCCATACGTAACAGTGTTTAAGCGGAAATGTTGTAACGGCTGAGATGGATGCTGCCTCCACACTATGAGCTGGTAAATCGAATGCTCTTCAGCAACGAGAACTTGCCGATACATGGCCGTAATGGCATATTTATGAATTCGAAAACGGAGCAACGTCGAAAACAGCTCCTCTTGAATGGTTGGCCCAACCATCAAGATGTCATTCAATGATAGTTGAGAAGACGTTCGACTTGAAGCGTCGAACACGACTCTCAGCTTTGTACTTGTGCTTTGTGGTCGCAAAACACACTGATGCGGAATGAAATAGTGCGGGCTGTTTGGGATTTCGTTATCTGTTGGTGACATATGTCCCAACGAAATGTATTCATTCATGAAATCTATGAACATGGCTCTTAGATCGCTATTTTTGGACAGTTTTCGCTCAAATGCGAGAAACCGACGTTTAACGGTTTCAAACGATGATCCTAGCGAGTTCGAAGACGACTTAAACGGTAGTTTAACCTCAAAACGACCTGTAGGCAAAAGTTGAGTATTTTCAACGAAATGTTTTTCACATGATTGTTGTTCTGGCGTTAGAAACTTTTTTGTTTCTCCAGGAATTTCTTCCAACAACCAAAATTTCTGGACAATTTTGTCTAAGTCTAATGATTCTTCAGACTGACATACCAAATTACATTGTCTGGTATTTGAATTTGTATTTCTTGGACATTTGCCAGATATGATCCAACCGAGAAGTGTTATTTGAATGGTTGCATACCTGGGACCTTGCTTAATTTGACCTACTGACAACAATTCAAAGAATGTTTCTGCTCCTATTAATAAGTCAATTTTCTGTGGCTTATCAAAATGAGGATCAGCTAATTGGATATTGGAAGGAATATTCCAATTCGAAGTATTTATTGCATGATCCGGTTGATAAGACGATATTGAATTCATAACCCAGTAATCAGCAGAAAACGAATGATCATTAAATCTTGATTTCACTACAGCATGTACCTTTTTGTTAACAGTGGTACTTGCTTTTCCAATGCCAAGTAAATTTATTGCCTTTTCTTCCTTTCGAAGTTTCAACCTTTGTGCGAGCTCTTCAGTAATGAAATTTATTTGAGAGCCAGAGTCAAGTAATGCTCGAGCCAGTGAAAACTCACCAGTTATGCCTTTTATCTGCACAATTGCAGTAGCGAGAACGACCTGGTCAGTCGAAACCGAGGCATGCATAGCTTGCACACTTGAAGATGCTTGTGACGGTGAGCTATTAAAGGTTGTTTCATACTGATGTAACAATGTATGATGTGATCTATTACACACACAATACCTACTTAGTTTGCACTTTGAAATAGTGTGTCCTTTTCGAAGGCAGTTAATGCAAACTGGAACACTCATTGCAAATTCAAATCTCTGCATGACAGGTATTGAAGCAAACGTTTGGCATGTTGTAATGTAATGTTCACTCGACTTACAATATAAACATTTCGATTTGTTTTGTTGTGGGTTTACGCAAGAAAATGCAGATCTTTGATTTTTACTATGGCTTGATGGTTCATGTTTTGATTTAGATTGTCTATCCGAGTGTTTGAATTTTGAAGATGATGCTTCTTCAGCTGAAAGGTGCTGATATCTTTTATTGAGAGCAGCTTCACAGTCACTCCATAAAGGAAGCGTACTAAAATCTAACTGCTCTACCCACTTTGACCTAGTTATAGCATCAACCTTAGACATAACTAAATGAATGATTATTGCGTTTGTGATATTCTTTTCATCACCTAATGAAAGAAGAGAATCGTAAACAGCCGAAACAGTGTCTATCATGGTGCGCAATGAAGAGGCTGATCGCTTTGTGATTTCTTTCAATTCAAACAGTGTAGACACGTTGTCGAAAAATATCAAGCAATTGTTGTCATAAACTTTTATTAAACTTGCCAAAGCTTTGGGATAATTTTGTTCCGTAATTTGAAAAGCTTTCACTGTTCCTAAAGCTTCACCCGATAAACAAGAAATAAGATGATTGAATTTTTCTATATCCGGAAGCATCGGATCGTTATCGACTAAATTTTCGAAAAGACTCATGAAATTTTTGTATTCCGAATATTTCCCGCTAAATTTAGGTAAAGACATTTTTGGCAGACGTGAATAGTGTGGATTGTTGAAGGAAAATTCAACAGCACTTGATTTACGTCTTTTATTCACCATCGATATAAGTAGTGCTTTTGCACTCACACAAATGTTTTCCAATTCACCGCGGAAATTATCGGTTCGATCGACTGACTCGATTTCAGATTGGCAATTCATTAGTTGGTCAATGTAAGAATTTAAAATATCTAATCGACATTCTAGTTCGATTGGATTGAGTGACAAAGTTTTTTCTTCTAGTCCCGTTTTTATTCTTGTAATATTGTTTTTGATACTTGTTCGCTGATGTATTAAATGGTCAAGATCTGCGTCCTTTTTCGGAGATACCTGCCTTTTCTTGCCCGTCATTTTGCTTTTATTTACGTTTATTTATTTATGAACTTTCGAAAAAAAAAGTATTCTTACTTGTGCCTTGGAATTAGCTAATCCGCACTTAAGTCAAATTGCACTTTAATATTGAAAAATTATCAGAAAAACTATTGAAAAATTAGTTTATTTTCATTTGAGAATTCCAAAATAAATTCAATTTACTAAATATCTAAATGTGCAAATTGTCGAAAGTCACTTTAATTGTAAAATCAAATGATCTTAAGCGAAATTATTTTATGGATAATTTTCGCTGAACACAGTCTTCGAAAAAAAAAATTTTGTGTTGCTGAACACGACCACACTTGGCAATTGATAACTCAACGAAAGATCGGAACTAAATGAAATGTCAAATCAAATGTCAATGCGAAGTTTTTAATTTGTAAACAAATGTATTTTCGCAACAACTTCGATCGGGTTTTTTTTTTTTTTTTTTTTTTTTTCATATTCAATTAAACTTTATTAAATATACAAATTAAAAAATTATTGCAACACCGATCGCGAAATTAACTTAAATTATGTTAAGTTTCATAAAATTTTTCCGAAAAAGCGAGTGTACGAGATAATAGGACAATTCGAGTGATGATGTACGATGGCGACGGCAGTGGCGGCAACGACAGATCGATGGCCAATTGTTTTATTTTGCTTTGAAGTTATTTAAGTAGTTATTAGTTTAAACTGACTTGTTTTTTAGTTGAATAAAATTCAATAAATAATTTTTTATTATTCCCAACCGCGCACTATGTTTGTTTCATAAATATATTAAATTGCAATAAATTTGACAAAAACTGAAAGTGTCGTAATGTCAATCAAAGACAAAATGCCGCAATTATTTGGCAATTAATTTAACTTAATCTTTCAGTTTTTGTTAATACCTCTGATTCTTCTTTCGAAGCAACTTCCCTGGTGCACTGGTTGCAAATACAGTGATCGTGCATGGGGTGGCTCTGGGGCTTCGTGGTGATGTACAACGACGGCTTCGGCTGCGGCTGCGGCGACACGGATGTATAATTCCTGCTGTCCTTGACTGTTGACTGGCTCCTTTATTGGGGCTTAATTTTGTTTTTATCGCGCACTAATTAAACGATTCTACCGATTTTAAAGATTAATCGCGTCGCGGATTTGATATTTCTATATATGTATTTATAAGAAATATGTACTTATTATACAATTTAGTTTAAAATTCGCGAAACTCGAACCAAATTATTTAATTTTAATTTGTCCCTGCTCGGGCGCCATGAAAATTTGTAAGATTTTTTACAAATTAGCTTAATTAAAGCTAACGAAAATTGAAACCTTTTTAAACTTAAACAAAGCGGACGAAAAGCCATAAATAATTTAATAAAAAATGCGTGGTTATCACTTGAAGTATTGGTTTGGAATGCCTTTTAATTCAGTTTATTCTTCTTTGGTTTCTTCTTTTTTTTTTTTACATTTTAATATGGCCGGATGGGCGGGAAATTCAAATTTTATCCCAGATTCAAATAGTTCACAATAGTTATTTGATTAATTTAATATCATTATTTTTTAAGTTTTTTTTTTAAATGTTTGCGTCGTCAAAACAAATTGCTTAGGTCATTTGTAAATGCTCCGTGGTATATAAGAAACGAAGATCTTCATAGGGATCTCGGTATTCCTACGGTGCGGGAGGAAATAAAAAGCTTCGCGCGAAAATATAGAAATCGACCATTAGAACACGCTAATTCAACGATTATTGTCATTCTTGACGAGTCGAATTTAGTACGCCGTCTGCGAAGAACAAAACCTTCCGACTTGGTGCGGTGAACAGAAAACCGCTTTAAAATCGCGGATTGAGCGGATTGTTTCACCGGAAAGTAACCTGCAACACGTTACTTAACTTTGTGAAAAAGAAATTGCTAGATAAGTTTCAATTTAGTTGCAATCGGGAAGTGGAGGTGGTTTTAGTGTAGTAAGAATCTCACACTTCTATGAGCACGCGTTTTTCTGTCCTCATAGAGCCTGAATAGCAGGTTTTGCACCTACCCACGGGAAAATAAAAAAAAATAAATAAAAAAAAAAAACTTTACAATATAACTGTATAACAAGTTATACAAAATAATCCACTATGTAGCCGTCAAATCTGAGTTCGTTAGTAAAAAAATCTGTTTGCTAACATTGTTGTGTTTGTAAATTTATTTCAGTAACAAATGGTTAAATGAAACGGAATTACAAATGTCAAGAGTGTGACAACACTTAACACTTGTTTTGTTCAACTTGTGTGTAAACTGCAATAATGAACGATGTCAATGGTTCCCATCTACATATTTACTATTACCTATTTAAGCACCTTTCAAATGATATAATTCTTGTGCCATTGGAGGACAATAGGACAAACAAAATGCACACAGTGAATAACTTAATGAACAAAAAAATAATAAATCAAACTCACAAAGTTTTTCCCTTTCATATCATTAGTCTGTTTCTCTTTCTTCAGATTGACATCTTGGAAACTCGTTTTTTTTGTGTAAATGTAGACGTCATATCATAGAGTATCTATATTATCTAGAGAACCGACTCGTACCCGTCCTGCCTAAAACACCCGCAAATTTTATTTGAGCACACTAAGAGAAAACTCTCTCAAATTCCGTGTCGGTGAATACGTGTGAATTGTGGATAAAAATACAAAATGGGGTTAGTAGCTCAAAGTGATGTTTTGTTTTTTTTGTTAAATTATGAAATTTCAAACTGACAGATCTCGGTTCTAATTTGTGTTGGGTGGAATTAATATTATTGAATTCTTCCAACAAAAACTCGGTATTTTAAGAATATTATATACTTTTTATGAGTAAAATATTAGTAATTATTAATTAAAAGTGGATAACAATAATAAATAACTTAAATTTCAAGTGCCAAAAGTCGACTGATTAAGTGAAACTCGATGTGTTACTCGACTTGATTTTTTTTTTTGTTTACTTCGGTGTTCCCAAATTAATTTGTTTATTTTGCAACTGTTCTGTGAAATATATTTATTTTAAATCACACAAAACAATATAACGTGAAAAACTAAATGCACTTTTGCATATTTCTTTTGATTTTGTGCACGGAGTTTGTGTTTTAACTTGCGTGTAAGCTACTGCCAACTAGCACAAAATGATAACACAAAATCGAATTTATTTATTAAATTAAAAAGCCTGTGTGCCAAGTGTCTACTTAGGCGGTTCAATTGTAATGAAGCAATCAAAACCTTCCACACAATACCAAAGCACCGTCTCACATCAAGTTGGTGCAGGGCCAAATCGGTCGTTTAAATTACGAGCTTCAGGATTACAAGAACTCTAATTATTGCACCACAAACAATCCAAAGTTTTTTTTTAATTTTTGAAAACTTTTCTTCTTATTTAACGTTGTGATTATTCAAATCCGTGCATCTTACTATAAATCTAACCCTACCGAAATACATTACATAAATACTTGCATTAAAGTAAACTATTAAAACAATAAATAAATACTCATATTATACTTATTTACATATTTTATTTTTTACATATTTTGTCAAATCTCCGTAACTAATATTTCATTAAATTAATTATAGCGACCCAATGTTTAATAGTAGCAGTAGAGGAGATTTTTCAAGTGCAAGCACTAGCTGCAGCAAATCGCGCACCATGTCTACCTCTTCCAACGCCACGACCATATCAAATAAGTCATACTGGCCTCTGTGGTGGTCCTGATGTCCCTACTCACCACAAAACATATCACGATAGGACGTCATTCTTAACTGGTAAGTTGTGATAATTACTATATCATCTTTAAATCTTATAATTGTCCTTTTTTCAGACTAAAGCATCCGGGAGCACCGTTGGAAGCAATATCTCCATTACATCCTTCTGATATTGAGTACTCTGATTCAACACCTGACAATGTTATTGCAACTTGCTCCGATGACCAAGAACTTGCCAAGAAGTTGTTAAGAAAATTCATCAACATCAAAGACCAATGCGCATTACAACCAAATTGCATATACTAAAGAATATACACCAACATACGGTAATTCCCTATGAGTTATATAAGCTTTTGAAAAAATATAATATATGAATAATATAATATGATATTTCAATACATATTTTAAGTACAAGCTCTGTTGTTAGTAATAAAATACAATAATTATTTTGTTCCTCCACGTAATCTGCCCAATACGTTCTTAATATGTTGAACTTAAATTTTAAAGATTTTCAGAAACTGGTTCGTAGGATTTGAATATTTTAAAAAAATCATCTGTGGCATAGATACTAAAACAATATTTTTTTTATTTTAGATTTCAGATGTGTCAAACAATAACAGCAAGATGAGGAACAGAGAGACTTTTCCACTGAATGCAAAAAAAAGCATGATGTCCAATAGAAAAGTGATCCTTCTCGAACACAGCGATAAGTACATTAAAACATTCAAGCCGCAATTCAAAAGCACAAATAAAATCTTATAAATAAATCCTATAATAAATTCTCCTTTTTTCAGACTTTAACCGTAAAGCACCCGTAAGCTCCGCTGGAAGCAACATCTCCATTACATCTCCGGAGTTTTCTGATATCGAGTACGCTGATTCAACACCTGACAATGTTATTGCAACTTGCTCCGATGACCAAGAAGTTGTTAAAAAAAATCTTCAACATCAAAGACCAATGCACATTACAACCAAATTGCACACAACTGAACAACATACACCAACATTCGGTAAGAATTCCCTATGAGTTGTATAAGCTTTTAAAAAAAATGTAAGGTTTAAGGACTCGAACGCGTTTGTGGCTTTCATTATGTTGAAAAGAATACTATGTGTATTTTGTAGTTTTTTCTTTCTTCTAGTGAACGCCTTTTGTATTGTTTTAATTTTCAAATCAATTTATCAAATTAAAAAAATTTTGCTTCTTAATCACAAGTCCTATTTTTTGCATATAGATTTTCCCATAGCATTTTGTTCTCAATATGATCTACAATTCAATTTGTTGCTTTTGGCTTTTATGACTTAATTTAAAGTAAATTTTATCAAAACAAGAGGCGTTTTAATATTCCGTATAAGAAAATAAAACTTTCAAAACAGAACAATCCTTATTTATTATTTTCCATGTTTTTATTGTCTTTTTTTCGATATAGAAATTAAATACGTACCATGAAGGGAAAAAGTTTCATAGGAATACGATGAAAAACTTAAAATTGCCATCAACAAATTATATGAAAATGTTGCTGCTGAATTATTGTAATATTGTTGTCATATTTTTTGATTGTATTTAATTTTATATCCAAATTTACAATTTATTTATTAGATGCTTTTATCTGTTTGGTTAAGAAGTTTTAATAAAATTCAAAAATTTTTGCTGATAACTAAAAAATCTTTTAACTTAAGATATATATACATAGTAATAAAGGGCAAGTTTTGGATTGTTGAAGAACAATTTGAGGTAGTAATCAAACATGTCATTACAATGATAGAGAACACTAATTCTCTCTGTCTGTTGGTGTTCGGTCTGTCTATCTGTACTTCAATGTGTAGCTCAAACCACGGAAGCGATTTTCTTCAAAATTTGAGAGGGGAAATCAATAAATTGTAAATTGTAAAAATTTTTAGTTTACAAATAACGGTACTCTTGCCATACAACCATTTTAGAAGTTTATTTATTTCAAAAACCACTTCTTCTTCGATTAAAAAAAAATAAGTAAATTATTCTTTGAACTGTTATTAATGATTCCTACCATTAAACGGTTCCTTTGATTTTTGATCTTCGCATGAACTGATTGCAATTAAAATAATTATGAAACAATTTCTATCACCGGTCTAAATTTCAGACTTCTAGGCGTTAAAACTATAAAAATCAAATACTATATAAATTCGCATAGGTAATTTAAATTTTTTTAACTATTTTTATCTTTTGACCGGAGGTAATGCGTTACACGGAAATTGACTTTCTTCAATTAACTCCTAGGTCAAGCGAATAGAACTTACAGACAAAAAAAAAAAAAAAATAGGCAACTACTCTACATACTCGTATTTTTCTCCGCTTTAAAATCAACTTAAACTTCCCCAACTTCATAAAAAAAAACTTGTTTTTATAAGCTACTGTTTTAGCAGCTAAAAAATTTCTTTAATTATGTAAAATGCTTTCACATAGGCTACAATGGTAGGAGAATTTCCGTATTGATCAGTTTAAATAAACAATATTATATAATTACTAATACTACTTATAGAATAAAGCTTATAGAATACTACTAATACTACTATAGATAGAAATGTTTCATTTGGTTTTTTCTTAAACGAAGATCAGCCGTCTCTTTGATTTCTGCTAACTTGCAAGCAATGTGAGCAGTGTAGCAATCCAATACTGGAGTGTAACTGTTCGACTGGTTCAACACGATGACCTGAGTGGTGAAGCCAGCAGCTCCCTTGGGTAGGTTGCACTTGCCCCTCCGAGTCACAGCATACACAGCTATTTATAAAGAAATGAAAATTAATTGGAAAAGAGTTTTTGTTACTTTGAATGATCTTAAAGGTCTATAAATCTGCATACCATTTCAAGCAATCAAAATTTGCAAATAAACAGCAGATTTACAGACAAAAAGTCGTTGACTGGTATCGAAACCAAAAGGACTCGGACTAATGTAAGATGAGTGCAAGAAGTACTGCGATGTTGGCGGAGGAGGTGGCCGATGAGTTTCTATTGTGGGCTTCTTTCTGTCCCTCCGGGTTTATTTTTACATCCTTTTCGTCCTTTTTTTTTGTTGTCGGGCTTGCTGTTGAGCTTGTTGCTGCGCTTGCTGTTGAGCTTGCATTTGCTGCGATTGCTGGTGACTAAACTGTTGTTGTTGTTGTATTGACATTGGTAGACCCTCGGGCTTCATTTGTGAGCCGAGAGGCTGTTGATGTGAGCCAGACTGTACTTGCTGCAGAAAATAATTGCGCCTCTACTCTGAGAAGATGTAATTTCTAAAAAGAATAAGTTTCAATTAGAATATGTTGGCTACGATTAAATGTTTGATTGGTTTTGTAAAATAATTTAACAAATATTGTTTTTCAAAGTGAAAAAACTACAAGAAACTTTACCGAACATTTGTTAAAAAACTTTTTTCTTCTCTTCTGAAATCAATAAATTATATTGGATTTGGGTTAGTTTTATTCTACTAACTTATCTTCACTTGATACCATAGGGCACCGGATACATAACATAGCCAAGTGCGTGTGATGGTGTGTTGTGCACATGTCTTTGAGATGGTGGACTTCGACTATCGGCTGGATTACCACTGCCACTGTGGCAGATATACCAGCTACACTGCTGCTTTTGTTGTTGCTGCTATTGATGTTGATGTTCTTGCCGCTGTTGCTATTGTTGTTGCTGCTGTTGCTGAGCTTGTTGTTGGACTTGCATTTGCTGCGATTGCTGGTGACTAAACTATTGTTGTTGTTATGCCGGCAATGATGATCTTCGGTCTTCATTTGTGAGCCCTCGCGGCTGTTGATTTGATCCAGACTGTATTTGCTACAGAAAATTGTTGCGTCTCTGCTCGAAAAGATGTAATATCTGAAAAAAGTAAGTTTCAATTAGAATATGTTGGCTGCGATAAAAATATTTATTATCTTCTACTTCTAGGCTCCCAATTCTGTGCGAGATGCGGTGAATGTTGATGAGGCATACTAAGCTGCCGTCGCTGGTACGTGCTCGGATACCCTCTAATCGATTGGATTAGAGGTTCCTTAGAGTGCATTGCGTGAATGTTGGGTTCCTGTTTGATCTCCTTGGACGTGGGTTCGCTCTTGATTACCTTCGATGAATTCATCTATAAAAAAAAAAAAACAGTCAAGGTTAAAAGGAATATCGAAAAATATAACATTTAACTGAGTCGATAATTGGCATTGGGTACGTTCAGAGTACCCAAGGGAAAACCAATCAAATTTTAGTACCTGATACTTTTGCTTGGATGATTTTTTTTTTAATTAAATTTCACGAAAATTAAACAACATTATTTCAATTTTTTTTTCATTTCTAATTCTTAATTCAATTGTCAATATTGTCTGTCATCTGCCAAAAGCGAAAGTTAAAACAAATGTCAAAAATGTCAGCCATTTTTTGCTCAGTGGGTTATCTCTTGAGGTACAAGATAAGGGCACGTACGCATAGAAATTCAAGGGTGTGTTTCCAATTTTAAGGTAAATTTTCACTGCTTTTAACAAAACTAATCATAAATATTACTTTATTTGTGTGCCGAAAGCTATAAAAAGAGATATTTAATATAGTTTTCGTTCATAAAGTGTTAGAAAAAAATGTTTTTCTTCTATATTATTTTCCTTTTCAGTTTTTGAATTTAACGGATTCATTTTTTGAATATCCTAACGACCTATCCAATTTATTTGAGCAAAACTGAGCCAAAATCCATAAAAATATCATTGTATTGGTGCGGTTCCATTTAAAATGCATTGGGCAGTCACTACATGCTTAGCCTAGCGGAGGAATTCCAATCAAGGCAGCTTGTAGGGTGAAAGAGAAAAAGCCTTGAAGTCGGTTCTCTAGATAATATAGTTACTCTATGCGTCATATTATGAAACCGACCACCTAATTGTCATCTTCAAATGGAAGCAAAAAAACTGTTATACATTATAAGGAATACACTATGTAGTGTATATAGAGATCAGTGTACACAACGCATGTGGTGAATATTGTTTTTATGGAATTTTCTATTTTCAACTCAAGACCTTTGTTAAAGATATTTCTCCACCTTGTTTTCATTATTCCAAAAGCACACTCCACAACGTTTCTTGCCTTGCTGTGGACCGTATTGAATTTTTTCTGGTCAGCGTTTGCATTTTTAAAAGGTGTTATGACTGGAATCGGATGCAAACGACAGGAATATCCACTTTCCCCAAGCAGGTAATTGGATAGTTACCTCTTTATAAAGTGGACTGTTCTTTAGAACCGTATTTGGAAATATATTATTATTATTAGTCGCTTCAATGAAATATTGCTTTGTACTTACTCGGGTATCATGTACGGATCCTGGAAATCCTACAAATACATCGTCAAACATAAACTTGTAGTTCACTACTGCCTGGCACTGGATTGAAGACGCACAATCTTTTAAAAGTATTTTTTTTTCAACCGTAAATGTTCCACGGCAATTCAACTCATCTCCATTCAAAATTGCCATAATATCTTGAAGGCAACTCGAGCCCTCCCATACTCAATACGCTGTAAAAAACTATAAAAATTAATTATTGGTAAACAATATTTTACAATAATGATTTTCCTTTACCTCTGGAATCATTTCTCTTCGCCGATTATTTTAATTCCTTGTAATATATCGTTGATATTGCAAGAGAATCAATAAAATTAATTGAAAATACTTTTTTAGGCGACCATTGACGACTAGAAATGTCAAAATGCGATACCTGGTGGCAAATAAAAACAACTGGTTAACTACATGACAAATTGCCGCCATAAGAAAGACGTCGTCGCCTGGATAAATTGTCGTACGTGAAAAATTGAGGTTTTGAGATTTAAATGCAGTTTTGTTTTTTGAATTTTTCTCTACAATCTACGAGTAGTAAAATCGGGTTTTAGATATCTGCCTTAGTTTCCAAGATAATATCTTTAAAATTTGTCGTATGTGCAAGGTCGCCAACATTTAAGTATTTCTTTGTCGTATGTGTATACCAAATGCTACACATACGACAAAATTAAAACATACTTACGACATTCAGTTAAAAGTTCGGTAAATAACTGTCAAATGTGTCATTTTTAATGCACGTACGACAATATTTTACTGGTTTAAACGTTTATCGTATGTCTCATAGGAAAAAACACAGAGACGGGCAACTCAATCGTGATCAATAACCAAATCAATAAGAAACCAAATAATTTCATGACCATCAAAATTCAGTTAAAGAAACAACGTAGAAGTTCTCTGAGCCACGATATTCTTGCTTGCAAGAAGTTGACTGTGTCCTAAACGTTATTGAAAAATATAATCAGTCAGGTAACTTAAATGCACCTTTAAAATGAAATGAATCTTCCAAACGTTAATTTTAAAATTTTGCAAATCAACCAAAAATATTTTGAAAACTATGTGTATGTTTTCAATTATGACCTAGCAAGCTGATAATCAAACCCAGTTCTTTAAAGTCAAAACTCTTATCAATAGACTAAAACCACAGATACTATATAGTTAGAGATATTTAAAGGGATCGAACACAAAGCAAATCAAAATGACAATTTTTTATCGTTGGATGTATAGCTACGTCCCAATTATATCAACATTGTGCGAAATATAGACTCAGTAATATGCCTACACTGCCCCAAATGCACCACTGGGTAATGTCGACTTAACTTTCGGAATGCACCTCAGCACTAGCAGAGTAATGCGTTCCGTAAGCTAACAAAGGTAAAACCCAAGCTGGTCTCTTCGACAGCAGCGAGTCGAATTTTAATACCCAAACAGATCGGACGTGTTGTTTACAACGAAGAGAAAGTTATAAATTCGGATAAACATAACCGTAATTTAAAGAAGATATGACCAAAAACAAACGTTTTCAAGAGCCATTCGAGGCGTATTTATGGAAATGAGGTTCGTTTAGCTCCAGCAAAGGCCATCAACTCTAACAAAAAAATGTTTAATAAATAATGTGCATTTATATTGTCGTATGTAATATACTTTTACTTAAATTTGTTTCAAATTTACTGTCGTATGTGTGATTATTTTGTCGTATGTGCTTGGGTAACAAACAGTTTTGGATAAACCGTCACATACACAACGGCATATTGGGAAAAATGTACCATAGTTTCTTTCATTATTAGAATATTGTATTTGTGTTAACGTTTTTTAGTCCGCAGATGTTTTCTGTATAAGCCATGTTATTTTCAAAGAAATTCCCCGTATAGTTTTTGAGAACAAAATTTTTGAACTTTAAACGCGTCTCCCAAAAAGTAGCAAATTGTTACATACGACAATATTTTATCCAAGTGTATTTACATTCAAGTCAAATAATTATTTATAAATTTTATTTCAGGGAAAATTTATCTTCATAACTTTACTAACAATATTTCCTTCTATTAAATTTAAGTTCTATAAAGAAATAAGCCCCCTGGTGAACAAAAACAAACAAAGCAGGAACAGACATAGAAAAGTTATCTTAATTAGCTGCCGCCAGCCGTAAGTGCCTACAATATTTTATCCAGAAAATGTTTGTAATAAATTCATCTTAAATAAAATAATATAAACGAATCATTTCTTTTGTACATGATTTCAGATTTTTGTTAAAATTGACCTGCATATTGCTTTAACCCTGCGCCCAGCCCACTGGAAATTCTGATTTGGTATGGTGTTGCCTTGCTTCATATTGTTTCGTGAATCCCTGGCCAATTTAACATTATCTGAAGACCCACCACCTGGCGTCGTGACTCCTTGTCAGCTCTGTCCCAACGATCATTCATTGACCTGAAGATAAAGACAAATGTTACTTTATAAATCCATTTTCTTAAGTAATCATACAAATTTAAATTTCCCACACTTTTGAGAGAATCAGTGGAATTTTCGATTTTTAAAATAAACTGTAACTTCAGCTTCAAAAAGAAAAAAACAGCCAAGTAAGTTTGGAATTCTGTGAATTCTACTCGCATGGTATGGGTTCTCAAACCAGAACTGGAAGGGCCTTAAACCACTTGACCCATTGACACAATCACCAAGGAATAATAATTATCATAATATTCTTTTTTTATTAATAAAAAACTCGAACTATTTACGGGCGAAAACACTCATGGAATCGTTTCCGTTTTGATTAAACCCTACAAAACACTTAGTTCCATTTTAAGAAGGAATTTATGTGCAGTTGAAATTTTCAAATTTTTTGTTAAAAAATACTTTTTATATTTATTAGAATAGTTTTTTTTGTTTTAATTAGCCAGTTTATATTTCTGAGATCTCACAGGACTCAGAGCGCTCAGAAATATAAACAGGATTACTCTCAAAATTTCCTCACATTTCCCCTTAAAATCTGAGACTGACATTTTATGGATTCACTTGCTCAATTTTTTTTTTCGCAGTAAATTACATAAGAAGAAAAGAAAATGAGAGTTGTTTTGACTTCTATGTCAGGAATATTTAATTCTCCTGCTCTGTCAAAAAATTGTGGAAAAATACTGAGCGCTCAAAAAATATCAACGCCAAATAAATAATTTTCAAAGAACAGTACTCAAATCACATATGTTTTATAACAAATTTTGAAAACTTATGTTGCCATCCTGTTGCAAGATATTCCCAGTAGAGTACTGTCTCCAGTCGTCAATTCATTTTAAAACCGAATTGTTTGTTTGTTTGAAGATTGGCATATTGTCATTGTTGTCAAAATGCAATGGCCGTGTTCAACGCAACGAATTTTAGAAAAAAATTTCACATCTCAGATTTTACAAATCTTGTGATTGGTCTGCCGTCAGACATCTTGTTTCTTTTAGAACTGTAATTTAAGCATTGAATGCACCGAATGTCAAAACTAATAAGAAATGTATGTTTTAAATAATCTTATTTCATTCAATTGGCACATCAAACTCTTTAATTTTACTCACCCCTATAAAAAGGGATAACATTTAACTGGGATCAAATTTAACAGGAATTTTAACCCAATTGACACACTGCCTTAATGATAAAGAAGTAATAAAACACTCCCACTAAGTTTTTCTCTTTCATATCATTGGTCTGTATCCATTTCTTCAGATTGACATCTTGGAAACAAGTTTTTTGGGTAAATTTAGACGTCAAATTATGAAGCCGACCACTTAAGTGTCATCTTCAAATGAAAGCAAAAAAAACTTTTACACATTATAAGGAATAAACTATCCAGTAAATATAGAGATCGGTGGATTATGAATACCTATTTCATAAGTTGAGGTATTTCGACAACAGTTTTGACTCAGTGGGTAATGCCTTTATAGGGTGGCATGTCATTAAGGGCACAACAAAAGTGTAAACATGCACTCAACTCAAGTGACAAAAAACCACTGATGTCTATAATACACTGGATAGCGTTTCGACATAAGAAAGTTGCTTCCATTTGAAGAATTGTTATATTATGAAGCTGACCACTTTTTTGTATAACATTATAACTGTATAACAATGAAGACGTCAAATCTCCGTTCGTTGCTCCCCCCAAATCTGTTTGCTAACATTGTTATGTTTGTAATTTTATTTTTTTCGCAAAGGGTTAAATGAAACGGAATACACGGAAGGACAAGGAAGTAAAATTATAAAAATACAGAATATGTAATCGCATTCTCCTTATCACACTTATCAGCTGTTTTTTTCAACTTGTTTTCAAACTGAAATAATGAATGGTATAAAGGAATAATGGTTTCCATATACATATTTACTATAACCTATTTAAACACCTTTCTAATGATATAATTCTAGTGCCATTGGAAAATAATAGCACACACAAAATACACACAGTGAATAACTTAATAAAAAAACTAATAATAAAACAAACTCCACAAAGTTTTTCCCTTTCATATCATTGGTCTGTTTCTCTTTCTTCAGATTGACATCTTGGAAACACGTGTTTTTGTGTAAATGTAGACATCAAATTATGAACCGAACTGTCATCTTCAAATGGAAGCAAAAAAACTGTTATATATTATAAGGAATACACTATCCAGTGTATATAGAGATCAGTGCAAGAAACTGGTCGAATATGCGACCCTATTTCAACTCGAGCTCTTTATTCTGCTTGAAAACGTAGATTAATGTGTACTGTGGTTGGTAAAGCCCACTGATCTCTATATACAGGAGATAGTGTATTCCTCATAATGTATAAAAGTTTTTTTTGCTTCCATTTGAAGATGACAATTATTTGGTCGGATTCATAATTTGACATCTAATTTACACAAAAATACGTGTTTCGAAGATGTCAATCTGAAGAAAGAGACCAATGATATGAAAGGGAAAAACTTTGTGGAAGTTTGATTTATTATTTTTTATCATTAAGTTATTCATTGTGTACATTTTTTGTGTGCTATTATTTTTCAATAGCGCTAGAATTATATCATTAGAAAGGTGTTTAAATAGGTAATAGTAAATACATTGACTTATTATATATGGACTGCTAGTCGTATGTAATTTTCATACAAAAGCCCTATAGAAAGGGGTTCAGCTGCTCCTTAGCGACATGAGAGCTGCCGTCGAATTTCGGTGAAAAAAATAACTAATTTGACGTCTTGTGTGTAAATGACATTGTGTCAAACTTGTTTTTTTTATTTGTTTTTATTAGTTTTGAAAACTTTTAATTCTATTTGTGCAACTGTTCACAAAATATTTGTTTTTTATAAGAAGTTGGTTGTAGATTTAAATATATTTACGAACGAATCTCCTACCAGAGGAAGCCAGCCTCATTAATTTTATTACTATGAACAGCGTGCCGCTCCGGTAATAACAGTTGTGTTCTTGTTTTATTCTACAAGAAAAACAATAAATTCATAGCAAAATGTAATTACTTGCTGTCCGTTTTATATATAAATCTCTAAAGTATTTTATACCATTAAATGAGATTCGATCTCAACGTGGATCTCTTCAATTAAAGAACTCCTCGAACAGTAAGTTTATTTACACTTGAAAAGAATCGACCAATCTGCAGGGAATCTAAATTTTTACTTATGTAGTGGCAATTATAATGCATGCATTTATTTGTTCCCAGTTGGGAACAATCCGGTATCCTGTCGTCGGTTTGTATGTCACTTAAACTCTGCTCTATATATATTTTCTTCTCTATTTACAGGTTTTATCTACCTAAGATCTCATCTCAATAAATATCTCTCTGGCGACTCATTCGGAAATGTGCTTTGCGAGACTGAGGAACGCGATGCTGGAAGTCGATTTCAAATTAGCATAAGCGAGGATAATACCGGCGGATGGGCGCTGAAAAATGAGTCCTGCGGCTACTCCAGATAAGATTCGTATACACAGCAAAGACTCCATCGAATGGGGAGCTCTGGACGATGCATTTGGCGGCCAGACCTCAGGAGAATTTACGCTCGATTGAAAGGATACGGTTCGCACACTTGTCCGAGACACAAGATGAGATTCATGTGGACGCAAATATTCCATGGGGTGAGGATACTCTGTTCACCTTGGAGTTCCGTGCCGACGAGGGGGGTCGACATGCGTTACACACATGCAACAACAATTGCGTTTGCTTTGGCTCTTCAAAGTAATGATTGGTAAATAATGTATTTTTCTTATATTTCCTTAGTTATTTGAATGCAAACGGAAAACTCCAGGTGCAATGCAAGGAAGATTGTTTATTTATCGCTGAGTACCATGGGGGACATTTGGCTTTTCGGGATAGGTAAATACCAATTTGAAATGTTTGCATTGAGAAAAATTCAATCATCATTTTCTTTTTTAGATAAAGTCAACATCTTTCGCCTATTGGTTCGAAGGCCGTACTCAAGTCTCGCTTGTCGACTGTTACTTGCAATGAATTGTTTACGTTGAAGGATTCTCTACTACAGGCTTCATATATTGCTGGTTTAAATACACGATACTTTTCCATGAAACAAGGTGTTGATGTGACCGCTAATCAGGATGAAGTTGGCGAGAATGAAATATTCCAACTAGAATTCGATTAGTCAGCACTGCGCTGGGCACTGCGTACTACACAAGATCGATATTGGTGTTTATCTACTGGTGGTGGAATACAAGCAACGGGCAAAAGTCGATGTGCTGATGCACTCTTTGAGCTTATTTGGCACGGCGATGGATCTCTTTCGTTTAGAGCAAACAATGGAAAGTTTTTGGCAACAAAACGTTGCGGTAATTTGTTTGCAGAAGCAATTCAAGAAATTACTAAATTCTAGTTTTATCTTATCAACAGGTGAGTGAAAAATTAACAAAAATAGAGTAGGTATAGTAGTTTTAAGTTGACAAAGTGGATTTTTCCTTCGGCTTTTGTGGTCACAATGGATGTGAAAACGAAATAATCAAGTAAACATTTACTTTTTTTTAAGGAAAAGTAAACATTTACTTTTTTACTTAATTGTTTAATTTCTTTCTTTTTCAACTGTAATACAAATTGGTCAATAACTTATCTTTAACAGCATGCTGCTTTTATATTATAACATACCGACGAGTAAGAAGAGAAACAATTTTTTAATTATTCAAAATTATAAAATTATCAAGTCTATTCTGGAATAGACTTCATGTCTGTGTCGCAGGCTGCAGTAGTTTTGGCTGATTACCTTAGAATTTATTTTGGCCGTCTGATGTTATATGTATGTAGTTGATTAATTAAAAACCAAGAACCAAATGTTTCCTGCTTTTGTACATGCCTAACTACATTATTTTTATAATAATATATAGTACCTACCTTTATGTATGTTATGCGTCTAAGTGGCTAAGACCCGTTTGCTGATATGAAGGTTAAGTATTTATGTTCTACTTTTTCCTCTGCATAAACTGTCACATAAGCGCTTATGTTCTACTTAATAATTAAAGTTTCGTATCACCAACTAGGTTAAAGAACAGGAGCAAGTAGGTATTTGCGTTAATATTTTGGTCTGATGCATTTTATTCTATACTCTTGAGAATTTAAAAAAAAATTTGTATCAACAACTAGATTGGTGGATATTAATTTTTATTTTTAAAAAGTGATCTATGGCAGCCACAAAGTTCAATTGTAAGGCCCTCCGAAACCAACGTGAATGTGAAGCGACGACGAATTTTTGTTGTTATTTAGCGTTGTGTATTTGTCATATTTCGTACTATTGTGAATGATTCGCTGCTTAATTGAGCATATTTTCTTTAAGGACATTGAAATGTATGCACGAGAACTTTATTTAAAAATTGCTGAAATTTAATTTTAGGCTTCAAAAAGTATATTTCAGTCTAATTTCGTTCAAAAAGGTAAAATGTTAGTGAGTACCTTTCAACCGACGATATAACGATTTTTAAAATTTTTGATTTTTCCATTCAAAAGCTCTTTTAAAAAGTAAATAATATTGCATATCAAAATTTTGAAAGAAATAAATTTCAAAAACATTAAAAATTTTTTTTTTGAAAATTCAATAATTTAAAAACGATGAACTTTTTTGAAACTAGCTTTGAAAATGTATTTTAATAAATGTATATTCAAAATTGGCATACCGAAACTTTTTTTAAATGTTACTAAAATTTTATATATACAAAAATAATTTTTAAGAAGACCGCTCAAACGATTTAAAATTTAATCGTAGCAAGGATATATCGGTATCGACACCATAGTATGTATCTGGCCTCAATCAGAAAAAAAAAATTGATATAGATTTTATGAGTTTGTTAAAAAAAATTTTTTAAAATGTTAGAAATAAGGACGTCAATAATATTAATTTTATTTTTAAATTATCAATGAATCCCAACTAATTTTTTCTACCAATTTTAAAAATTTTACGGTTTTAAAAAGAAAAATGTTTTCTCTTTTCAAAAATTTTTATTTTGTACTCACTTAAGAACCATGGAGAAATATTGATATCTTAAATTTACATATTTTTGAACTTTCGAGGACGCGTTTTTGGTCTGCATTCAATTTTTTGGATCTACGGTCAATTCGCTCTTCAATTAAAAAACAAAAAAAAACAAATTGTGAAAGCTATACTTTTTTTTCTAACATAAGAGCTAAGCTAACTCAAACTTCCAAAATTTTTGATCGAAAATTATCTCTTAATCAATACTGTTTTGAAATATCAGATAAGAAAAAAATATGTAATAATTCGAACTATCGCTAAAAACTGTCGTCTAACCTTGATAAATATGAGTGATAACTAGAAGTAAAAATGAAATGAAATATGTACAATTTTCAGATTACCATCTCCAGAACTTTAATATTTCAAAATTATAAAATTACTATAAAACTCATACGATATATTCTACAACAAGAACCACAATGTCAAAATTAAAATCGAAAGTGAATCAAAATTCTGGTTTCAAAATTCAGCTTTTCAGAATTTTTTTTTTCACGGAAATATGCCTGATTCTTTTAGTTCTCTCTGTAAAAATTCTGTTTTTTTTAAATTTAACCTTTCTCAATTCGGTTATTTAAAATTACGTATTAACAATAAAATGTTGTTTATTCTTTTTTTTTCGCAAATAACTTATATATTTGAACAAAAATAAGCAAACAAAAATAATTTTTCAACCCCTTACTTATTGTCAAAATTATGTAGGTAACCAGAATTTGGAAAATCAGAACTTCGAAAGAAAAATTTTGCGAAACAAGTTTTGACCTTGCTAAAATGTTGACCTCTACCCCCCAAGAAGTGCAGCAGCATACGCCACTGCTTATTTGTAAAGGAAGAAATGTATTATATTAAGTACGTGGCTTATACGCAAAATACGCATTTACCCTGAAGGAAGTATTTCCCTCAAAAAATAATAAAAAAAATGTTGTGAAAATATTTTTCTAATACGATCATAAACGTTATTTTTAACGATCATATCATTATCTATCTAGGCACCCCAGAGAACCATAGAAATTAACAAAAAAGTTTATAGTTAGTCGATTTCAGTTAACAGTTCTATTAATCGAATTATCAAGTTGAACCTTTTTGAAATTAAATCCGAAACGGTATTCATAAACTTTTTTTAAATTATGTTACATCTTAGTTAACGGTCTAGAGAGTTTTTAATATTTTTTGTTTCTCTTATTTTATTCAAATAAACATTTTTCTTTTATTTCTTACAAGTTTTTTGTGCTCCTCAATATTATTTTTTTAGCTATATAAATTCTTTAGATGATTTGTTTGTCCCCTATGTATCACATCGCGGGAGGAAAAGAGCAAAGGTGGAGCTCCAAGATCTGCCCAGCTTTAACAAAAAGCAAGAATAGAGCAGCTGAGATGTCTAGAGACTTGAAGCGTATGAGCAACGATAAGTTATTAACACGAGTCCTCACTGACCGAGAATGCAGCAGGAAAGAACCCCACTGAAGTATAGCCAGTTCAAAAAGCTAAAAGTACAGCGGCTGAGATATCTGCAGACTTGAAACGTAAGAGCAACGACAAGCTATAAACACGAGTCTTCACTGACCGAAAAGGCAGCAGGAAAGAACCCCACTAAAGCCCCCCCCCCCTTTAGTGCCTTAACTAATTAGGTGCGTACCGGATTGCAGCTTGATAGGCACTACTTACTGTGGCTGAAATTGTAACTAATCGTCTTTAGACATTTTTCTATAAGACTTAAATGGATTAAATACGTAAAATTATTTATAATTATTATTATTTATATATTAATTTTCATGTTATTAGAAGGAATCCAGAATATTTTAATAGGAAATACTAGAAAATGATCTCATAGAAAAAAGATCCCACTTAACTGATGTGACAACACCGTAATTAGCAGATTGCAATTTAACTGGAAAACAGAAACACCAATTGGCTTTAAAACAAATCGAAACAATGTTTGTTCTTTTTTTGTTTGGATTTTGATTTGTAATAAGATTTCAAGATGAGGGGTATAAATCGGATTGCAATTTAAAATATGTTACTTACATACATCTGTAGCTCGGACTCATATTCTTTGTATTCGATTTAGATATTTTCTAAGTTGATGGTAGGTTGTGCGATGACTGGTGATAGCTGTTCTTGGTCAATCTTCTTATTGGGGTCCACATCAGCCTTAAGTGCTTGTGGCTGTTGTGAAGGAGTTCTTCTACTGTTAGGATGGATGGAGCCATTGCTTAAGCCAGTGGTACTGGCCTTTGCCCCCTCCTCCGGTTCTTCAACTTCTTCATCATGGGGTTCTTTCTGGCCATTGCTGTGACAACTATTGCTTCCCTTAGGATTTCTACTACTTTTACTAATATTGCAGTCACCATTTAATCTGGGTTCATCATGTCCATTTTCTGAGGAAGGTCCTGCATTAGCTAAGGAGTCTGATTCACACTGCTGGTGGTTGTGGTGACTGTCAGTGCCGTTGTGTTGCTGTTTGATTGTGTCGACTTTCCCAGACGATGTGATAAGAAGGGTTTGCTTTAATTTCTCACTGAGCCTGTCTGTCTGTTGGGATTGTGATGCAGGGCCATTGTCAGCATGATCTGGATCTAACATAGGCATAAGTTGTTTAAACTGAAACGAAAAATAGAATTTTTTAAAATTATTAATAGAAATAATATTGTTTCTTCTGTTTTTACATCACATACATATGTACATCTAAATATTTTACAACTAAATCCCTCTTAACCTCTGCATTAATCTCGACATCATTTGTCTTCACTACCGATTTCTTAATCTCTTCAATTGTCGACTTTGATACTGCGCACTGTTTTTCTCGTGCAAGCTTCTTCATAGCTTTTTTGTGTTTCTGACGGTGAATTCCTTGAACTCTTTCCATCCATCAGACCATACATATCTTTCACATGCTGTTTGAGTATCAGAAGTAATGCATTTTTGAATTTCACTAATGTTATTAGGTAATCGTTTGAACAAAACATCCGGATCCTCCTTATCATCATCATCAACGAGGATACCGTCTGCATTATCGGCAGGATTTTTGAATGTCCCCAAAAGATTTGTACCAGCCATTGAAATCACAAGATCAATTTGTTGAATAAGATAAAGAGGTCTTTCTTGAACGACATATGGGAAGTAGGTAAAGTTATCGGAGATGATTTGACGCAGCGTTTTCTTTTGATCATCGAATTGCTTGGGTACTATTTGCATTAGAGCACGTCGTTGAGGTTTCGTTGTGCGCAGCAGGGTATATAGGAAATCATTGAGAGCTGCCGGAACTATATCTTGTTACTTTTTCCTGAAAAATCGAAACACAAAATTAAAAGTAATAATACATTCTAAGAAAAGTATGATTGTGTGGGGTAAAAATTACTAGTATCACAACATTTTTGCCCCGATCCCCTTGAAGCAATTCTTGAAACTTAAAACACAGCTGCAAGCCAAATTGCATATTGAAAAAAAACCCGAATAGGTCTTACCGATTACTTTCAGTAATGCATTTGCTCGATGGGCCGCCTGTTCAAAATGTTTATTTAAAAATAAGGATAGTGTTAGACAAAGCAAAGAAAAGACAAGAGAGAAGCCGTGTTAATTGCAAGTATGGTTTTATTGAACTGAACATTAATATAGATGAATGTAAAAGCATGAAGAATAATGATAATTTAATTAGGGTTGCCAGTATACATTTTTCTAACAAACTCCATCTCAACCAAAATTCAAATTAATTCTTAAATAATTTCATTTTAAAATTCATGTGTTTTATCTTATTTAAACATTTTGTAAATATATCAGCTACGTTATCATTAGTTGGTATATAATTAATTGATATCTCATTACGTGAAAATTTATCTTTTAAATAGTGATATTTAATATCAATATGTTTGCTACGTTTATGTGTTACCGCATTTGTAGCAAAGAAACTAGCTCCCTGGTTGTCGCAGTAAATAGTAGTTGGTTCATCTGTTTGCTGCGTAAATTTTGGTCTGATGCATTTTATTCTATACTCTTGAGAATTTAAAAAAAAATTTGTATCAACAACTAGATTGGTGGATATTAATTTTTATTTTTAAAAAGTGATCTATGGCAGCCACAAAGTTCAATTGTAAGGCCCTCCGAAACCAACGTGAATGTGAAGCGACGACGAATTTTTGTTGTTATTTAGCGTTGTGTATTTGTCATATTTCGTACTATTGTGAATGATTCGCTGCTTAATTGAGCATATTTTCTTTAAGGACATTGAAATGTATGCACGAGAACTTTATTTAAAAATTGCTGAAATTTAATTTTAGGCTTCAAAAAGTATATTTCAGTCTAATTTCGTTCAAAAAGGTAAAATGTTAGTGAGTACCTTTCAACCGACGATATAACGATTTTTAAAATTTTTGATTTTTCCATTCAAAAGCTCTTTTAAAAAGTAAATAATATTGCATATCAAAATTTTGAAAGAAATAAATTTCAAAAACATTAAAAATTTTTTTTTTGAAAATTCAATAATTTAAAAACGATGAACTTTTTTGAAACTAGCTTTGAAAATGTATTTTAATAAATGTATATTCAAAATTGGCATACCGAAACTTTTTTTAAATGTTACTAAAATTTTATATATACAAAAATAATTTTTAAGAAGACCGCTCAAACGATTTAAAATTTAATCGTAGCAAGGATATATCGGTATCGACACAATAGTATGTATCTGGCCTCAATCAGAAAAAAAAAATTGATATAGATTTTATGAGTTTGTTAAAAAAAATTTTTTAAAATGTTAGAAATAAGGACGTCAATAATATTAATTTTATTTTTAAATTATCAATGAATCCCAACTAATTTTTTCTACCAATTTTAAAAATTTTACGGTTTTAAAAAGAAAAATGTTTTCTCTTTTCAAAAATTTTTATTTTGTACTCACTTAAGAACCATGGAGAAATATTGATATCTTAAATTTACATATTTTTGAACTTTCGAGGACGCGTTTTTGGTCTGCATTCAATTTTTTGGATCTACGGTCAATTCGCTCTTCAATTAAAAAACAAAAAAAAACAAATTGTGAAAGCTATACTTTTTTTTCTAACATAAGAGCTAAGCTAACTCAAACTTCCAAAATTTTTGATCGAAAATTATCTCTTAATCAATACTGTTTTGAAATATCAGATAAGAAAAAAATATGTAATAATTCGAACTATCGCTAAAAACTGTCGTCTAACCTTGATAAATATGAGTGATAACTAGAAGTAAAAATGAAATGAAATATGTACAATTTTCAGATTACCATCTCCAGAACTTTAATATTTCAAAATTATAAAATTACTATAAAACTCATACGATATATTCTACAACAAGAACCACAATGTCAAAATTAAAATCGAAAGTGAATCAAAATTCTGGTTTCAAAATTCAGCTTTTCAGAATTTTTTTTTTCACGGAAATATGCCTGATTCTTTTAGTTCTCTCTGTAAAAATTCTGTTTTTTTTAAATTTAACCTTTCTCAATTCGGTTATTTAAAATTACGTATTAACAATAAAATGTTGTTTATTCTTTTTTTTTCGCAAATAACTTATATATTTGAACAAAAATAAGCAAACAAAAATAATTTTTCAACCCCTTACTTATTGTCAAAATTATGTAGGTAACCAGAATTTGGAAAATCAGAACTTCGAAAGAAAAATTTTGCGAAACAAGTTTTGACCTTGCTAAAATGTTGACCTCTACCCCCCAAGAAGTGCAGCAGCATACGCCACTGCTTATTTGTAAAGGAAGAAATGTATTATATTAAGTACGTGGCTTATACGCAAAATACGCATTTACCCTGAAGGAAGTATTTCCCTCAAAAAATAATAAAAAAAATGTTGTGAAAATATTTTTCTAATACGATCATAAACGTTATTTTTAACGATCATATCATTATCTATCTAGGCACCCCAGAGAACCATAGAAATTAACAAAAAAGTTTATAGTTAGTCGATTTCAGTTAACAGTTCTATTAATCGAATTATCAAGTTGAACCTTTTTGAAATTAAATCCGAAACGGTATTCATAAACTTTTTTTAAATTATGTTACATCTTAGTTAACGGTCTAGAGAGTTTTTAATATTTTTTGTTTCTCTTATTTTATTCAAATAAACATTTTTCTTTTATTTCTTACAAGTTTTTTGTGCTCCTCAATATTATTTTTTTAGCTATATAAATTCTTTAGATGATTTGTTTGTCCCCTATGTATCACATCGCGGGAGGAAAAGAGCAAAGGTGGAGCTCCAAGATCTGCCCAGCTTTAACAAAAAGCAAGAATAGAGCAGCTGAGATGTCTAGAGACTTGAAGCGTATGAGCAACGATAAGTTATTAACACGAGTCCTCACTGACCGAGAATGCAGCAGGAAAGAACCCCACTGAAGTATAGCCAGTTCAAAAAGCTAAAAGTACAGCGGCTGAGATATCTGCAGACTTGAAACGTAAGAGCAACGACAAGCTATAAACACGAGTCTTCACTGACCGAAAAGGCAGCAGGAAAGAACCCCACTAAAGCCCCCCCCCCCTTTAGTGCCTTAACTAATTAGGTGCGTACCGGATTGCAGCTTGATAGGCACTACTTACTGTGGCTGAAATTGTAACTAATCGTCTTTAGACATTTTTCTATAAGACTTAAATGGATTAAATACGTAAAATTATTTATAATTATTATTATTTATATATTAATTTTCATGTTATTAGAAGGAATCCAGAATATTTTAATAGGAAATACTAGAAAATGATCTCATAGAAAAAAGATCCCACTTAACTGATGTGACAACACCGTAATTAGCAGATTGCAATTTAACTGGAAAACAGAAACACCAATTGGCTTTAAAACAAATCGAAACAATGTTTGTTCTTTTTTTGTTTGGATTTTGATTTGTAATAAGATTTCAAGATGAGGGGTATAAATCGGATTGCAATTTAAAATATGTTACTTACATACATCTGTAGCTCGGACTCATATTCTTTGTATTCGATTTAGATATTTTCTAAGTTGATGGTAGGTTGTGCGATGACTGGTGATAGCTGTTCTTGGTCAATCTTCTTATTGGGGTCCACATCAGCCTTAAGTGCTTGTGGCTGTTGTGAAGGAGTTCTTCTACTGTTAGGATGGATGGAGCCATTGCTTAAGCCAGTGGTACTGGCCTTTGCCCCCTCCTCCGGTTCTTCAACTTCTTCATCATGGGGTTCTTTCTGGCCATTGCTGTGACAACTATTGCTTCCCTTAGGATTTCTACTACTTTTACTAATATTGCAGTCACCATTTAATCTGGGTTCATCATGTCCATTTTCTGAGGAAGGTCCTGCATTAGCTAAGGAGTCTGATTCACACTGCTGGTGGTTGTGGTGACTGTCAGTGCCGTTGTGTTGCTGTTTGATTGTGTCGACTTTCCCAGACGATGTGATAAGAAGGGTTTGCTTTAATTTCTCACTGAGCCTGTCTGTCTGTTGGGATTGTGATGCAGGGCCATTGTCAGCATGATCTGGATCTAACATAGGCATAAGTTGTTTAAACTGAAACGAAAAATAGAATTTTTTAAAATTATTAATAGAAATAATATTGTTTCTTCTGTTTTTACATCACATACATATGTACATCTAAATATTTTACAACTAAATCCCTCTTAACCTCTGCATTAATCTCGACATCATTTGTCTTCACTACCGATTTCTTAATCTCTTCAATTGTCGACTTTGATACTGCGCACTGTTTTTCTCGTGCAAGCTTCTTCATAGCTTTTTTGTGTTTCTGACGGTGAATTCCTTGAACTCTTTCCATCCATCAGACCATACATATCTTTCACATGCTGTTTGAGTATCAGAAGTAATGCATTTTTGAATTTCACTAATGTTATTAGGTAATCGTTTGAACAAAACATCCGGATCCTCCTTATCATCATCATCAACGAGGATACCGTCTGCATTATCGGCAGGATTTTTGAATGTCCCCAAAAGATTTGTACCAGCCATTGAAATCACAAGATCAATTTGTTGAATAAGATAAAGAGGTCTTTCTTGAACGACATATGGGAAGTAGGTAAAGTTATCGGAGATGATTTGACGCAGCGTTTTCTTTTGATCATCGAATTGCTTGGGTACTATTTGCATTAGAGCACGTCGTTGAGGTTTCGTTGTGCGCAGCAGGGTATATAGGAAATCATTGAGAGCTGCCGGAACTATATCTTGTTACTTTTTCCTGAAAAATCGAAACACAAAATTAAAAGTAATAATACATTCTAAGAAAAGTATGATTGTGTGGGGTAAAAATTACTAGTATCACAACATTTTTGCCCCGATCCCCTTGAAGCAATTCTTGAAACTTAAAACACAGCTGCAAGCCAAATTGCATATTGAAAAAAAACCCGAATAGGTCTTACCGATTACTTTCAGTAATGCATTTGCTCGATGGGCCGCCTGTTCAAAATGTTTATTTAAAAATAAGGATAGTGTTAGACAAAGCAAAGAAAAGACAAGAGAGAAGCCGTGTTAATTGCAAGTATGGTTTTATTGAACTGAACATTAATATAGATGAATGTAAAAGCATGAAGAATAATGATAATTTAATTAGGGTTGCCAGTATACATTTTTCTAACAAACTCCATCTCAACCAAAATTCAAATTAATTCTTAAATAATTTCATTTTAAAATTCATGTGTTTTATCTTATTTAAACATTTTGTAAATATATCAGCTACGTTATCATTAGTTGGTATATAATTAATTGATATCTCATTACGTGAAAATTTATCTTTTAAATAGTGATATTTAATATCAATATGTTTGCTACGTTTATGTGTTACCGCATTTGTAGCAAAGAAACTAGCTCCCTGGTTGTCGCAGTAAATAGTAGTTGGTTCATCTGTTTGCTGCGTAAATCCCATTTCTTGGAGCAAGCTTCGCTGAAATACGACTTCTTTCGTTCCTTGGCACATAGCAATGTACTCCGCTTCCATTGTACTCAACGCAATAACGTTTTGTTTCTTGGATTCCCAAGCAACTGGACCACCGCCAAAGTAAACAACGTACCCACTGTATGATTTTCGATCAGTCACATCAGAACCCCAGTCAGCATCTGTATAACAAACCAAAACATTATTATTATTATAAGTCAGACAAACCTCTGAATCGTTTCGCAGATAACGAAGAATGTGTTTAGCTGCCACAAAATGTTCATGATGTGGGTGAGAACTAAACTGAGATAACTTCGAAACAACATGAGTGATGTCAGGTCTGGATATAGTTGCCAAGTAATTAAGAGCACCCATAAGTGATTGGTACTCCTTGGTTGTTGTCACGACACAGTCTGGCTTAGTACATTTTTCCAACACAGTTCCACACGCAAGCGGTGTAGATGCGGGTTTGCATTCTTCCATTCCCCAGTGAGACAGCAAATCTTTGACATAACGTTTCTGATGAATGGTTATATTTCCTCTGAAACCATCTCTTTCTATTTCCAATCCGAGGTAAAATTTGATCGGACCACGATTGACAGCCTCCACATGCATATTTAATTTTTCAACGACACTTTTCATCGTACCTTCTGATGAACATGCTATTATTAAGTCATCGACATATAATCCGATTATGTTTAATTCATTTTTATATCGCAAAATATAGACGCAATTATCCATCTTGCATCTAATAAACCCAATGGCTAATAATACCTGTTTAATTTTTGTATTCCAGTCTCTTCCGGCTTGCTTGAGTCCGTACAAAGACTTTTTTAGTTTGCACACTTTTTCTGGATGATTCTGATCCACAAAATTATCTGGCTGTCGCATAAACACCTCCTCTTCTAATCGTCCATTGAGGTAAGCAGCAGCAATATCAATGTGGTTGATTAGAAGTTTATTCTGCACAGCCAACGCCAAAATTAGACGAACTGTTGGATGTCGAACAACTGGTGCGTATGTTTCGAAAAAATCTTCATAACGTTTCTGAAAACAACCTTGAGCCACCAACCGCGCCTTATATTTTTCAACATCTCCATCTGCATTTCGCTTTGTGACAAAAACCCATTTACATCCGATGACATTCTTGTTGATAGGCTTACTGACCAGATCCCAAGTGTTATTTGCAACCAACGAATTATATTCTACTCGCATGGCTTCTTTCCATTTCGCAGAGTTATCACCCTGTAATGCTTCTTGAACAGTAACGGGATCACGAGCAACCAAAATAAGTTTATTCGCAACTTCTCGAGAACCTGAAGAGGCAGAGACTTTTCTCGGTCGTCCGGGATTGCCTGTTCGCAAAATTCTCGGCCTTCCTCCCCTCGTATTCTTCTTTTCCATTTCAATGTTTGGTTCCTCTTCGCATGTAACACTGTATTGTCCCTCAACAGCGTCTTCAACACCTACGTCCTTGGTAGTTACATCTTCAGCAACATCATCCTCAGCAACATCATCCTCAGCAACATCATCCTCAGCAACATCATCCTCAGCAACTGCATCTTCCGCAATACGATCCTCAGCAGCACCATCATCAGCAGCACCATCATCAGCAGCGCCATCATCATCAGCAGCATCATCATCATCAGCAGCGGGATCTTCAGCAATCAGGTTCTTGGCAATATTTTCATCATTTGCGTAAAAAAAATCTCTTTTCGGTAAGCTAGGAGCATCACAATCAATTTCTGAAAAATTATTTTCAAAGAATATTACATCCCTAGATATAGTTATTGACCTTTGATGCTTATCATAAAGCCTATATCCCTTCGTATGGTCGGCATAACCTACAAACGATACCATTTTGCCTTTGGGTTGTAGTTTGGACTTACCGGGCTTCTTATCTAACGCAATAACATCACATCCAAACGTTCTCATATGGTGAACGGATGGCTTATACCCAAACCAACATTCATATGGAGTTTTGTCCTTCAACGCTTTAGTCGGTGAACGATTTCTTATATAAGTGGCGGTATTGATAGCTTCGGACCATAAGTACTGTGGCATCTTAGACTCTTCTAACATACATCGTGACATCTCAACGAGAGTTCTGTTCATCCTTTCAGCAACACCATTTTGCTGTGGTGTGTAGGATACAGATCTTTGATGAATTATTCCTTTCGCTTTCAAGAAATTATCAAACTCGCCACTAGTGTACTCTCGACCATTATCACTGCGTAAACATTTAACTCTTTGTCTAGTTTGGTTCTCGGATGTTGTTACAAACTCTTTGAATACTTTAAGGGCATCGGACCTTCGCTTCAGGAAATACGTGGTAGTGAATCTCGAAAAATCATCTATGAAGGTGATGAAGTAGATTGATCCACTTTGAGACGAAACTCTCATGGGGCCACATATGTCAGTGTGTATCACCTCAAGCACACTAGAAGTAAATAACACATTATAGTTTTTGAATGGCTTAGTACATATTTTACATAATGCACATGTGACGCATGCAAAGTCATTTGTCTTGCAAACATTCAAACCTCGAACCATTTCTCTTTGGGACAAATTTAACAAATCGCTCATGTTAAGGTGCCCAAACCGCTTATGCCAAGTTACTGAAGCAGCTTCCTGGGATGCACTTAAAACCAATTGCTTTTCAGCCTTCACCTTTGCTAGGTATATTCCATCCTGCAAATAAGCTTTAAAAATTAAGTTATGTTCTTTTGTATTAACACAAGCCTTATCATCGGTAAACTGGACAGCATTTCCATTTTTTATTATTTTGCTTACAGATAAAATGTTTGAATTTAGCTCGGGTACATACAATACATTGGTCAATGTAATGTTAGAGAAATCTGATACCAAAGTCACATCACCGATTGCACATGCTTCAACGTTATCACCTGATGCCATAAATACTTTTTGCGCGTGCTTATGCAGTGACGAAAATAATTTCTTTTCACAGCACATGTGAGAAGATGCACCACTGTCAAGAATCCACTGCTTGATATTTTCATTCTTTCTCTGGGAATGTGCACTGAGAACTACCGCATGCGTTTGATTGAAATTTTTATTTCGGCATTGAGATTTTATATGCCCTCTCATGCCACAACCATAGCATTTGACATTTTTTCTAGCTTTCTTCTCGCTGCTTTCCCACGTGCATTGTCCAAACTTTGGATTTTTGTTCTTTTGATTCTTTTGCTTAACAGCAAAAACCTGTTCATTATATTCACTCCTATCCCCGCGACGATACTCCTCCTCTAAGATCTTCATCTTTAGTTGGGTCACTGAAGGCAGATCATCACGGCTCTCTATAGCCACAACGAAGCTCTCCATTTCATCTGGCAAACTACACAATAGCAAAATGCTCAATACGTCATTAGGAATGTGAACCTCAATTTCATTTAAGGCATCCATTATCGAACAAAATTCATTAATTTGGTCGGAGAATTTTTGCCCAATTTTGAACTGAAACCGTACCAACTGTTTAATTAACTTTACCTTGCGAGCAGGACCATTACCATTATAAGTTACATTCAACTTTTCCCAGGCATCATTAGAAGTCTTACATCCCTTTATGTGTATCAGCTCCGAAGGTTTTACACATAAAGTGATCATTGCCAACGCCTTAGCATCAGTCCTTTCCCATTTTACTTTATCAGCAACAGACAGACCATCCCTGATGGAGCTTTCGACTACGCTCCAATAATCGAGGGTGATCAGCAAACTCCTCATCTGGACAGACCAAGATATAAAATTGTCACCATCGAGCTTATCGATTTGCATCATCGAGCCAGACATTTTATTTGTTTTTCAATTAAAATAATTTTCCGACCTAACGTACTCTTTAAGATATTGAACAATTTATTTTTATTAAAATGTTTACTCGTGAGCTTGAAAAATTAAAAAAACGTGAGTTGCAATAATTTTTTATAAAAACGGCATGGACTGGGCCCATAACCTATGTTAGACAAAGCAAAGAAAAGACAAGAGAGAAGCCGTGTTAATTGCAAGTATGGTTTTATTGAACTGAACATTAATATAGATGAATGTAAAAGCATAAAGAATAATGATAATTTAATTAGGGTTGCCAGTATACATTTTTCTAACAGATAGTAAGTATGAATACCCATCACCTCTTGCTTGGAATCTGTTCTTAGAGTAATAATATATGGTACCATCCGCACAGGATTCGTTAAACCTTATCGCAATACAATTGCACAATCTTCACAGTATCTTACCGCAATCTTGCTGCAACAATTTCCAAATAATCCAACGACACCAATCAAAAACTGTGTTCAATGTTCTTGTCCGAGAAATACTTAAACAAATGTGTATCCAGCAAACTAAGAAGTAGTTCTGATGCTGGCCATTCGGGTTTGTTCGCCGTTGCCACCAAATCATGAATGAATAGTGGACGGAAATCAGTCTCATTTGAACGAGGAAATTACTCCCAATACCAATACATCTTTGTTGTCTTTTTCGTGCTTAACATTTTTCTCGTTATCTTCAATGAGTAACCAAGCTTTGATTTAATTCTTCAGCCGCTCATAGCTTGAATCTGGGAGAATTGTTGCACATTGAACAGGTTGAAGGACAGTGCGCTGACCAGTTGAATGTTGCCACCAATGTTGCTCAAGAATGTCACCAAGAATGCTACTTCGAGTTTTGTCGTATTTTTCCTAGTGAAATATATAATGAAAAAAATAAATACGCAAAGCTAGCTTAGCTTAAGTTAATAAACTTACCGTTGTAACCAGTTCCAAACACACAAACTGCAACTTATCAACAAAAAAAGGTTAAATTTCCAACGTCAACAATCGTATCTGCACTTTTATAATTTTTTGTGTGGATTTTTTTTTAAACAAAATAAATAAACACAAAATTCATGTGTCAAAAGTTGCACCACATCCACCGCTAATCGACGGCAGAGCTAGTGGCGTATAGTAATTGGTTGAACTGAGGTGAAGTTGGCTCCTGGCAGTCCATATATACTAGGTCAATGGTTGATACGCTATCCAGTGTATTATAGAGATCAGTGGTAAAGCCGGATGACAGCCAATTCGGTATATTCACCAGACGTCAGAACCAAATGAGCAAAGAAGAACCAAAGAAAACAAAAAACAGAACATCAATTACCAAGAAGCCAATCTTTCGTACGTTTCACCTTCCAAAATCCATTTGTTTACATTGTTGTATATGTAATTTCACTTCTTGTCGATGAGTAGATGTGAATTGCAACAACAATGTAACGTGGTGAGATTTATTTGTTTTGACAGCTCTGTTTTTTTTATTTGAACATTGGAAAATAGTTTTGAGAATTTTACTTCGGCTGATAACAAAAACATCGATGTGAAATTGTTTAATTAATTTAAAGTACACGAACAATTGTAATTGTTAGTTAATATTCATCCACAATTATAATAAAATACAAAAAATGAATCCATAAATATCTTCAATCCCTCAGATCTCCATTCATCTTCAATGCATCTTTGATATTATACAGGGTGGCCATTTCTTCATACAGAATAATTTTAAAATTATTGTAGGATGTATTCTAAGGAAACAAATAGTTAAGAAAAATAAGAAATAAAAGAATAGTTTTTCTGCAATTTGACACCGGAACTTCAATTTGTTGTTTAAACTCCACTAAACTCTCAATTTCCACTTTATAAGTATTAAAGTAGATATTAAGTGGGTTTTATTATCTTCTGTCGGGATTTGGGTATTGATCTGGATTTAACCTTAGCACAAAAAAGAAGTAATGAGGAGTTTTCAAAATCGTTTTTGTAGCACGTGTTAAAAGTTAATCCAGCCCTTTTTTGGCGATAGTAAAAGAGCAATAGCTATTTTTATTTTTATTTTTAAATTCATGACATCTAAGCATTTGGTTTTGAGTGTTTAATAGGAGTACTGAATACTTATTACTGAAATTATGCTTCATAATATTAAGGAAATGAAATAGTTTTAACAAATACACTAACTTTTTTTTAAGTTTAAAGTTGGATAATTATTTACTTTAAAAATGATTATGAAACAACTTAATTGGACAAATTGATTCGAGAACGGTTTTTCAGAAATTATAGCATGACATTTGAGATGAAAAACAATTTTCTACAATTATTGGTAAGGATATTGCTTGTAGATTTGTTCGTTTAAAAAAAAAAACAGTTTGTTGAATTTTTCAAAAACCCTATCAAATATCAATTACTAACTAATATATAGGATTAAATCAACAGTGACCCAATATCGTTGTCTGTTCTCAAGATATTTGAGGCAAAAGAATTTCAACATTGGTAAAATTACTTGCAGTTATTTTCCCTTTAAAAAAAAACAATTGATTTTATATTTTTAAAAATGTTACCAATTTTTATTTGTTAACTAGTGCATAAAATACAATTACCTCAAAGCCAATATCATTATTTGTTGTCAAGATATTTGAGAAAAACCACTTTTTTCAAACATTTTTACCAACTTTTTTTTATTAAAAAAAACTATAAGTTGGTATAATTTTATATTTTTATCAATTCTCTATTTCGTTAATATGCGTAGAATAAAATCAACTCGAAGTCGATAGCATGATTTGCTCTTGAGCTATACAAGACTAAAGAAACACAAGAAGGGTTTTTTTAAATTGCTATAGTTACAAAACCGCTTATTGAATTTTTTTGAAAGTCGTTTCTGCACGTATTGAAACTTCTATCTAGAAAATAAAATTTATTTGAAGTTGATATCTTCATTCGTTGTTGAGATATGGTGAACAAAAAAAAGAGAAGAAACGTACGAACGTACGTACAGGCACAGACATCTCTGTAAGAATGATGGATTCCATCCAGGGAGCTCAAAAGGTAGGTATGTCAAAATTTTCTATTCGACAGATCGAACCAATTACAATAACTTCCAATGGGAAGTTAATAATGTCAAATTTTAAGCAATAAACTGAACAAATTGATACCAAAAACTGAATTGAATTATTTATTCTCATCAGAAATGATATCCTGTTTGATAATGAACTCTGGGACTATATATTTTTTGGATGGCTGATATACATATATCTCTACAAGTATACACAGCCAGGTTCTATTTCTGCGCTACTACATAAATTACAGCAACTAAATTCTGCAACTTTATTCTGCAATTACACATACATTTATGTTTTAATAAACTTTTTTATATTTTATTTCATAACTCCAGTTGTATGTTTGAATCAGACAAATAAAACTGACTTAGTTGCAAGATTTAGTTGTGTGATGTAGCTCCGTTGTACTAGCGCTGAAATAGGCCCAAGCCTCCAATCTATATTGTCGTGGGGATTAAAGCTCCGGATCGACATAGACTTTGTGTTGCGGTGAATGAGCCCGCTGATGCTTGGCGGAGCAGTAGTTGATGCCTGTGCATCGCGGACACACTAAATAACCTCGACAACGACAAATGGAGCAAACTCTGCAAGGTGATTCAACAGCAGCCTGAAAGTAATGATTTGTCATTAAGTGTAAAGACTGTTTGAATTGATGTTCCTCATCCCCGTTTGGTTGAACTGCTGAGTTGAATTGATTTTGTCGAGGAAGTTGAGATTGAAATTGTTTCTATCTTTTATAGAAAACAATATAATCAAATTTAAAATATATGAGAAAATATCCGGATACCTACTCTGCTGAGTTCTGAACAGAACAACTAGGTTCACGGCAAATGAAGATGTAGATCGTCCTTTGGAAACACTTGGACTTTTGTTCTATGGGTGCATAAATCTATTAAATCTATTAAAGAAGAGAAGTTTAGTTGTTAATGAAAAGTGGAGCACCAAATTTTCTGCATTTCAAATCGTCGGTAGTTTGAATTTTTTCCAAATCCAACCAAGCTGGTTTTCCACCAATTTTACTGGAAAAATACACACTTTTCGCTCATGTTGAACTCACATTCTACGCAAATCTTAGATCTATTTGTTGTTAATTGCCTGAGGCCATTTTTTTTTCTTAATATTTAGAACTTTTGAATTTAAAATCATAATGCATTATCAAATGGAAATGAAAATTGCCCAAGAACAAAGAAAGCTGATAAATAGATTATGAGAAGAATGGTTGTAGTTTAATGCTTGGAGATTTCCGTGGCGATTGATTGCAAAAAAAGTTTAAGGTTTGCATTTCTTAATTAATCTATTTTATCTATCTATTTATTTATTTAACGATATGTGCTTGTATTAATTAAACGGGGTTATTGTTTTGAACCACGGAGCCTTGTTCAGCCCCGACGTCGTTTTTTTTTCGTTCAAGCCCATTCAGGCAAGGAAAAAAGCACACCTAATGTGAACCTAGCCCTAGTTGAGTTTCTATTTGTTAAGCACATCCCGTGGTCAGAATTATTCAACTCGGTCTGTCAACTAGATGTCAAAACAAAACCAAATACCAGGTGCTCCCTATTTCATGCAGGATAATTTATGAAATGATATTTAAAAAAAAATCGTATGGGAGGGGGGGACTATTTATCCGCTTTTAGATAAGAGTAATGACCTTCTTTAAAAAAAAATCAACGGCAACACTAACTTGCAATGTTATGCTCTTTATTTTCGTTTAATTAACTTTGTTGAATTTCACGACAAAATTTATTTAAAATAAAAATAACTAAAAATACGACAACAGCTACAAGGTCATGCTATAATTTCTGAAAAACCGTTCTCGAATCAATTTGTCCAATTAAGTTGTTTCATAATCATTTTTAAAGTAAATAATTATCCAACTTTAAACTTAAAAAAAAGTTAGTGTATTTGTTAAAACTATTTCATTTCCTTAATATTATAAAGCATAATTTCAGTAATAAGTATTCAATACTCCTATTAAACACTCAAAACCAAATGCTTAGATGTCATGAATTTAAAAATAAAAATAAAAATAGCTATTGCTCTTTTACTATCGCCAAAAAAGGGCTGGATTAACTTTTAACACGTGCTACAAAAACGATTTTGAAAACTCCTCATTACTTCTTTTTTGTGCTAAGGTTAAATCCAGATCAATACCCGAATCCCGACAGAAGATAATAAAACCCACTTAATATCTACTTTAATACTTATAAAGTGGAAATTGAGAGTTTAGTGGAGTTTAAACAACAAATTGAAGAATTTTAAAATTATTGTAGGATGTATTCTAAGGAAACAAATAGTTAAGAAAAATAAGAAATAAAAGAATAGTTTTTCTGCAATTTGACACCGGAACTTCAATTTGTTGTTTAAACTCCACTAAACTCTCAATTTCCACTTTATAAGTATTAAAGTAGATATTAAGTGGGTTTTATTATCTTCTGTCGGGATTCGGGTATTGATCTGGATTTAACCTTAGCACAAAAAAGAAGTAATGAGGAGTTTTCAAAATCGTTTTTGTAGCACGTGTTAAAAGTTAATCCAGCCCTTTTTTGGCGATAGTAAAAGAGCAATAGCTATTTTTATTTTTATTTTTAAATTCATGACATCTAAGCATTTGGTTTTGAGTGTTTAATAGGAGTACTGAATACTTATTACTGAAATTATGCTTCATAATATTAAGGAAATGAAATAGTTTTAACAAATACACTAACTTTTTTTTAAGTTTAAAGTTGGATAATTATTTACTTTAAAAATGATTATGAAACAACTTAATTGGACAAATTGATTCGAGAACGGTTTTTCAGAAATTATAGCATGACCTTGTAGCTGTTGTCGTATTTTTAGTTATTTTTATTTTAAATAAATTTTGTCGTGAAATTCAACAAAGTTAATTAAACGAAAATAAAGAGCATAACATTGCAAGTTAGTGTTGCCGTTGATTTTTTTTTAAAGAAGGTCATTACTCTTATCTAAAAGCGGATAAATAGTCCCCCCCTCCCATACGATTTTTTTTTAAAATATCATTTCATAAATTATCCGTGCATGAAATAGGGAGCACCTGGT